>CM062816.1:1858576627-1858907965 GCA_031772625.1 Pinus tabuliformis
TTAAAATAAGGATGTGAGATTACCTAGACAATGGATTCAATCTCCTAGATTGAGCAATATCCTCATCTAGAACTTGGGGCGAAGCCTTGTGATTGATCTCAGAGAGTAAGTGGTTCACTATGGTGCTTATTTCATAGTTGTTAATCACTTGGATAGTTGAATCCATATCTTTAGTGTTTAACAAATCCATTGATGTGAAATCCCCTATGCAAGCATTTCCTTAGACTATGGATCCGACTTGAGGGTTGTCATTTACAAGAGATATTATAGTGTAGCTAGAATATGGTTGGGTGGAGAGTGGAAGTCCCTCCTTCAATTTCCAACTATTCTAACACACTCAAATAAGTATTGCTGGTTTATACATATTCGGTTTATGGATTATGACAATCTTTCTTATGTTCTTTACTAATGTATCATTCAGTATTACTCAAGAAAAAATACTTGAAATAAATGCATATTCATGGTCGACAAGCTATCTTTCTTTATATATATATATATATATATATATATATATATATATATATATATATATATAATTATTTTATATATATATATATTATATATATATTGATTGTGACAATGAATGGTTGAACTATGTGGTTACTTCCATCTTCATGGATTGTTGCATACCTTATACCTTTATTACTTATTGTTTGAAGTTTACTTAGGATTAACCAGTTATATTATAAGTGTTTAGTTATATTAAATGTTGGAATTGGGTGGTTCACTTCCATGCTCATGTTTATATATTATCTTACATACCATGAATGATGCGAAAGTTTTATGGTTGTATGCACACTTAGATATTGGTATGACTGAGGACTATAATCAACTCTAACATCCTAAGATTCATTGTTAATGCATGGTATATAGCACTCTTGATAGGTTACACAAAGTGAATGTATTCTTGAGATGAATGAATACCCTGTCTCATTAAAGAATTTAACCAACCTGTAATTGACAGAAGAGTTGTATTGCAATGCATAATTCACTTTGCACATAGGTAAATTTAGGTAAATTGGCCTTTAAAGCTATTTCTACCTCTTATTATGGATCTGGTGTGATTTTAAACAATGTTGGTGCCCCATTTATATTCTTCCAGGATGCATAATATTGTTGAAATCCTTTATTTGGGCCTTGGATTTCATCTTCAGAAATTTAACATTCGGGCAGTTTCATCTTGCTTGAAGAAATTCCCCGAATCTTCATTATTTTATCCTTTTCCCTTGCCTTAGTTATTCTATAGGGAATACAATGATCTAGGCATCCAATGGTGGCAAGGGCCATTACCATTGTATCCAATCCAAATCCCATCTTGGTTGGATTCCCATTTCAATAGCCAAACAAATATGGGAATCTAGGATTTGGGAGTGGCAAAGGGCACTCGCATAGGAATAGGTCCAAATGGATCTAATGCTAGATCTTCTTTTGCATTATGCTTGGATCTATTTATCTAGGGGTCTAGGGGTGGTAAGTGTTGTCAATAGATTGATAAGCTAGATAAGGAATGGGCCAGATATAATACAAAAACAACAAAAAATGAAAGGCATGGTGACTAGTGGACCTCACTTTAAGTTGACATGGAAATGCCACAAGGGACATGTTACATGATGGTACTTGCACTAGTTTAATTTCATAGCTCACTTGGATATCATGATTCAACCATCTAGGGGTGTTGAGCGACAACACAAGGTTGAGAGTTCACATGGGCAATGGGTGGATGTAATGGTAAGGTAACGAATTATGCCATGGTGGAAGATCCAATGGGTCCAACACTGAGTTGGCATGGTAGTTCCTTGGGAGAATAGTAAGGGCCAAGTGGATTCTACATGTAAATCCATCGATGGTGGGCTAACATAATTGGCTAGAATTCTAGTGGGCATAAATTTCAATCTAGGATTTGGATTGAGGTAAAAATTATATTTCTAGAAAAATCTCAATGAGATGAACATGATGGTGATGTTTGTGTTGAGATTTCAAGACTTTATAAAAAGAGGTTTTTCTAGCCACATATCCATAATATACCTTGGTGTTTGGGTTAAATCAAACAAGTAACACCTCCCATAACCCGAGACACTTAACAGGGTGGGAGGGAGTGTTACATAAAAGAAATGAGAATATTCTTAGCATTTACATGCTTCAGAAGATTCAAAGTCTATCAAATGGATGTCATTTCTGCATTTATGAATCAGTTTATAAGAGGAAGTATACTAAGATAAACTAAAAGGATTTCAACTATTTGAAGATGTAGATTAGGTATGTAAACTAAAGAAAGAACTCCATGGATTAAAGCAAGCTCAAAGAGCTTGATATTCAAGGATTCATAGATATCTAAAAAACAAGGATTTAGGAGAGGTGCGTCGGATAGTAATATTTATATTAAAACCAATAATGATAATTTTCTAATCATTGTTGTGTGTGTGGATGATATCATCTTTGGAAGTGATTTAGGTCAAATGGGTCAACAATTTGTAGAAAACATGCAAAAGGATTTTGTGATTTCCATTCTGGGAGAATTGTCATTCTTCCTCGGGTTACAAGCTTCTTAATGAGATAGAGGTATTTTCATCTCTCAAACTGATTATCTAAAAGAAATACTAATTAGTAGATTGGAGACACCAATGCCTCAATAATGGACTCGGGATTTTAGTTCATATATTGTGCACAAATAGCAGTGTTTTAGTAGCCCTATGTTCAACGATGCAAAAGTATTGGGAAAAAGCACCTAAAGTACTTGTTTCATATAAACTGACTAAAATTTTCTTTGAAAGAGGTCATAGTTTTAGAATTCAAATTCCACCAAGAATTTGGCTACAAAGAATGATCTTATAACATTAAAAGAAATTTTTCTTAGGCAGGAAAGGTACAAATATATATCCAAAATGGAGAAATGATCATGTGAAAATATATAAATAGAAATAATCAGTTAGAAATAGGTGGTGATCAGAGCATATGAGAGAAAATATACACCATCCAAAAGCAGGGGTGAGGACAACAAACTCGTAAGAAGAGTATGTGCATGCGGAAAGAAAAAGGGTGAAGTCTGTAAATTTTGTGAAGAGATAAGATATATTTAGAGATATGATTCTATAAGAGATGATAAGAAATCTTAGAGACAATGTAGTTGCATAAATGACAAAAAAAATCATAAAAGAAGTGATTGAAGCTACGAAGGTTGACAGATGGATGAGTTAAGAGCGTGTATAATAGAATGTTGTGTTGTGTAACATAGGAGAAGAGTGCTAGTGAACCATAAAGATAAGGTTGTTGTAGAGAAAGAAGATAAGAAAATCATATATGAATTAAAAGGAGTTGTCATAAAAGAATTAAAATAGGTTCCTTCATATCTAGTCTGAAAATGTGATGAAATAAAGATGTAGAGGGTAGAAGAAATCGGAACAATTTATCTAATGGAGATTGATGTCTCTAGCAACTTGGTGCTTGCAAATATGAAGCGATTGGTACATCCAACAAGTTGGTGCTTGCAAATACGAGGGGGTTAGTACCTCCAGTATGTTTTTTCTTGTAAAGAATAGGGGATTGGTCCCTCATGTAGGTTGTTTCCTACAAACATTGTAATAATAGTTTAGTGCATGCATTAATCATATAAATAAAATATTTTTCCTGGTTTTCTTGTAGTTGGATTTCCATGTATATCTTGTGTTAAATGTTGTTATGTGAATGGTATATTGTTTTATGATAGAATTATTTATTATGTGTAAAATTGAATTATATTAATTCACCCCCCCCCCCCCCCCCTCTTAATATGATTATTAAATCCAACACATAGTTGACTAAAGGAAGGAATTCTTCAAATGAATGGGGTGATGTGTAGTTAGCTTCGATGAGTGCATGGTTGAATCATGAGGCAACTTAGGAGAAACATATCACATGAAACCTCGTAAAAATAGCTCTACAAATATGAATAATATGTGTTAAATTGTAGAAAGAAAAGGCTTAATTTGACTTTTGTCTTAGTCAAATGGATAAATTTGAATTTCCACATCAGCAAGATGACTTGAGCTGCAGTTAGCAGAAGTGACATGGCCAACTCACTTAGTTAAATCAATCAATTCATGTTTGTGGGATAGAAGTAGAGTTTTGAATGAGTTGATTCCCAAGATCTAGCAATCTAGTAGAATTATAGTTAGTGAAACTCAATTATTTGAGCTCTAGTCATCAATAGAGTGAGTATGAGTTCAGTTGAGTAGTTATAATTGTTGTTAACTCAATGATCTCTCAATTAACTATTCAATTTACTAAAAGTATCCCTAGTCATGCATGAAATTTGAATTGCGTAGTTTAGTGAAGGAAAAAGGCATAATTGTGATTATTATTGTACACTAGTGAGTTATAGAGTTTGCATGTAGAAGTGGAGCTAATTTCCTCAGGAATTGCGCAAGGAAATAGGAGGAAGTTGGAGGCCTATTTTGGCTAAGTGTTGGTAGGAGCAGGAGATCAATATTGCAGTGTTGATTAAGCTTCAAGGATTTAAGTTGTCATTGTAATAGATCATTTTTCTCATCTGATATAATACAAAATAGGAGGGGTTTTTCCTAGTTTGGTTCCCCAGTAAAATTGTGTTCCTTGTGATTGAATGATTGCATTTGTTTCTATTGTCAATTTTCCCTTTCGCAAATTGAGTAAAAGAAATTTGTGTCTTTTGTTTTCAATCTGAATTAATTAGAAGCTACACATTTCAATTTATTTCTACATGGTATCAGAGTTATTGAAAACTACATAGAAACTAGGCTCCTGGTCATCTTTCAAAGAAATTTCATATAACAGATTTCTGGTGTAGGAATTTTCTTCAGAGCAGGAACAATGTCTTTTTATAGGTTGATTCTTGAGTACACATTGGAGGAAAATTTTAATTTCATAGCTTGGAAATAATGTATGGAAGTTGTGTTGGATGACAATGGAGTATTGGAGTACACACAAACTAATATTCCAAAACTAGCAGCATCAAATGCTCAAAAACTAGGTCAGTGGAAGAAAGATACTGCAAAATCCAGGAGGATTATCTTGGAGGGAGTCAGAGACCATGTGGTTTTGAGTTTGCATGTCAAGAAGATTATTTATGCAATGTGGGAAACCCTCACAGAGCTATTCAAAAATAACAATGATGCCAAGAAATTGGATTGAAAGATGAGCTCAGGAACATTCAAATGCAGAAAAATCAAACCATTGTTCAGTACCTATCCAGATCCACTCAGGTTAGAGATTAACTTGGAGGAGATATTGTAACACCATATTAACTTGTGATTTTAGCACTCCTTGGTCTTCCAAAGTCCTAGAAAAACTATCAAGATTCAGTTAATGGAAGAGACAAGCTCCCAAATTGGGAGAAACTTTGGTCTGACTTGGTGTAGGAGGAGATTAGAAGAAACACTAGAGATGGAGTCTCATCTAGATCTGATGAGGAAGAATACTATGCTCTAGTTAGAAAAGGAAAGAATGCCAAAGGAAATAAGGCCCAAGGAGAGGAAAAATCCAACCAGAACCATGGCAAGAAGAAAGACCTCAGTAAAATTAAATGCTTTCACTTCCCTGAGTATGGACACTATGCAACCAATTGTCCACATAATAAATCAAGTAGGGAACCTGCAGCAACAGTAGGAGGAGATTCTCTCACATCAAAATTCAAGTTAGATTTCACCCTCATTTCTTGCATAGAAATCACAATAAGAGGGAGTGGGCGGTACCTATACTTTGGTTCTTCATATCATAATATAGGAAATAAGGATTTCTTCAGCATCCTAGAGGAGGACCTACATTACCCATAGAGATTGGAGATGATGGGATATATAGTATGAAATGGATTGGCACTGTCACCTTTAAGAGGGAGTTAGGTTCTCATCTTCACCTAAAGAATGTAATGTGTGTGCCTGGTCTAAAGAAAAAAATAGTTTATGTAGTTGTACTTGAAGACAAAGGATATGATGTGGTGTTCAGTAGAGGGAAGGCATATCTAAAGCATGTTGCTACTAAAAAAGTAAAACAGATTGGTGTTCAAGTTAAAAATCTTTATAAACTAGAGGTATATTTCACCATGCATGCAACTATACCTCTAGGAGTGAGGTGGGGTGATGTAGAGCCTTAGTCCAAGAATTGCAAATATTTGGGCAGGATCTATAGGAGAGAAACAATTGCAGTATACTCTTCTCATGGATCATTACCCTTGCTATAGGGGCCCACAGTATTCAGTAGTAGAAGGATCAGTGTCAGTTGATGCAGTCAGATATTAGGCGACAGTTACAAGCTAGTAGTAGTCAAAGACTCAAGAGACAGTTACAACTCAGAGACATAGTTGATTCAGTATTTTAGATGCTTTTGAGTTGCAGTTCTTGCAATAGCAACAAAAATAATGAGAGGGAGTGTTAATTTTTTTACAATAAATTCCTATAGAGGAGTAGGATTGGGGTTGTTCATAACCCTTTTCTTGGTAAGAGGGAGTGTTAAATTGTAGCAAGAAAAGGATTCATTTGACTTGTGACTTAAACAAATGGAAAAATTCAAATTTCTACATCAGTAGGATGCCTTGAGTTGCAGTTAGCAGGAGTGGCATGGCCAAGTCACTTAGTTAAATCAGTCAATTCGAATTTGTGGGCTAGAAGTATAGTTTTGCATGAGTTGATTTCTAAGTTCTAGAAATATAGTGGACTTATAGTTAGTGAAACTCAATTATTTGATCTCTAGTCATGAATAGAATCAATATGAGTTCAGTTGAGTAGTTGTAGGTATTGTTAACTCACTGGTCTCTTAGTTAACTAGTCAATTTACCAAAAAACAACCATATTCATGCATGCAATTCGAATTGCCACATTGAGTGGAGGAAAAAGGCATAATTTTAATTATTACTATATACTAATGAGTGTAGAGATTTTGCATTAGAAGGTGAACTAATTTCCTCAGGAATTGCGGAAGGAAATAGGAGCTTCCTATTCTTTAGGCACAGGAATTGCATAAGGAAATAGGAGGAAGTTGGAGGCCTATTTTGGCTAAGTGTTAGTCAAAGTAAGAAGATTAGGACATCAATATTGCAGTGTAGACTGAGCTTCAAGGATTGGAGTTTTCATTGTAATAGCTCATTTTTATCATCTAATATAATAGAAACAGAGGAGGGGTTTTTCCTAGTTGGGTTCCCTAGTAAAAATTGTGTTCCTTGTGATTGAATGATTGCATGTGTTTCTATTGTCAGTTTTCCCTTCTATAGATTGAGTAGAATAAATTTGTGTCTATTGTTTTTAGTCTGAATTCATTAGAAGCTGCAAATTTTGAGTTATTTCTACAATATGAAGGAGGTGATGTATACTTATGGCAAGGTTGAACAACTAGGATTTTTGGACAATGTCAAGTTCAACTAATACTCGAATATGGGAGTATTAGAACACTACCAAGTGTGCTTCATATCCTAGGTTTAGAAATAAACTTAATATCCACTAGAAAAATGGGTAATGCAAGCGTGCACACTTTATTTGAGAAGGATTTGTGTAATATGGTTTTTAGAGTGTTGGTGTTGATGAGAGATTTCAGATTAGAATCTTGTACAAGTTATTGGGGCATGTTGACCACAATGGATGCATTAATGTAGCCATTCTTAGGACTTATGTGATATACTCTTGTCTAGTTTATGAGACCACATTATGTCACTATGGTATGGGACACATCATGGAAAATGGTCTTCAATCTAGGAAAAACAAAGGTATGGTTGAAGGTTTTCTTGATTTCTCTATGGAATTTGATTTCTATGAACATTTCTTTTATGGGAAATAAATATTTTATGAGATTCACATCTAGTGCTACAAGGAGGAAAGGGATTCTAGAATTGATACATAGTGATCCATTTGGGGCTATGTCAATTCTATAACTAGGAGGATATTTGTCCATTAAAAGGGTACAATTATAATGAAAGGGTACAATGAAAGGTTCTAACTAAACTAAAAATATAATAAACAAAATTATAATGAATGCTTATTAAATCCTTCACATAGGTCCCTAAGGGCCTTAACATATCCCACCATTTAAAAAAAAAACATTTCCCTTAAAGCTTGTGATTGAGGACATTTCATTACAATTTGCTCATTTACCCACGAATCCTTTTCTAGAGACATATTATTCCACTTGGTTAGGCACTCAATAATGGTACTCCCATTTTGAGCCATTTGAAGGTTTCCATAATGTATTGTCACGATTTATTTGATCTTATCCATATCCATAAAGGATGCCATAAGGGGACACTTTAGTGTATGTGTGATAGGTAAAATTATACTATTGTTCTAATAGAGGAATCCACTTAATACATTGATACTTATTATCTAAATAATAACATAATAGATAACCTTATTAACACTTGCTAATCATTTTTTTTTACCATCTATTTGTGGATGATATGGTGACTCATGGATAATATTGTCCCACTCATCTTCTATAATTATTTCTAAAAATTTCCTATGAATTTTAGATCTCTACCACTTTCTGTTACTTTATGAAATCCATAATGTTGACAAATTTCCTTCATGAACAATTCAGACACTTGGCTTGTTATATATGTATTTTGTATTCCACAAAATGGCGCATATTTTGTGATTCTATTAACACCACATAAATACCAACCTTACCTTTATATTTTGGTAAACTTGTATGGAAGTACACTAATACATCTTCCTATCCTTGATTGGGTTTGTTTAATGGTTGAAGTAACCATGGATATTTTATTGCATCTCCTTTATTTATTTTTCAAATTTGGCATTCTCTTAGAGATTTTTGAATATATTTCTTCATTCCTTCCCCAAAAAATATGTTTTTTTTGGTCCTTTGATATTCTTGAAGTAGCCATGCATGTCCTACCATTAGAGAGTCATGGGAATATCTTAATACTTGTTCCTTCAATTTTGAATGAGGGAATAGATTTTGTATACCATTCCTCAACAACTATATCCATGTCGGATCTTGTGACTCTATCCTTTCCTCTCTTTAGAACCAACTTTGGGATTGGTCACAATATGGAAGATATCACCAAATTAACTCCCTTCCACTTCCAGTGTTCAATAGAGTTCATCCTTTCCTTTATATGTTGTATTTTTGTTGTTTAGTAATATTGTCATTTTTCATACATAACAAGCTTCTTACAACCACATAGGGAAAAAAGATGTAATAGAATATAAACTTGAGGCTTCTCCTATTCAAGAAATATCATCTTCGACTACATTTTCCTCCCCATTTCTAAATTATTATGAAATCAGATCCTCTCATTTTTTCTACACATTTTTATTGCTCTTCTAAAGACGATATTTTCTCTGAAATGTACCTTAGGCTATCATGGTATATCTTCAATTTAAAGTGTCTCCCAGTGAGGTACTATAACCATCCTTTTATTGTGTTTACTTACATTTCTTTTTTATATGCATATTTCACCAAATATTTTCCCTTGAATTGTTTGCTTTCAAAAGCAAATGTTCTCCCTTGTTGTGTCAACATTACTATAATTCCTTGTACTAATGCATCACATTCTACTTTGAATGTCTTAAAAAAATAAGGTGTAATCAATACTAGTGTAGAGTAAATGACATGAGAGAGAATTCCAAAGTATCCTCATTGTTAAATATAAATGAATTTTTATTCAAGACATATGTGAGTAGGTCTTCAATACATGCATAATTCTTAACAATGTTTCTAATAATATCCTAGAATCCCCCAAAATCCTCAAAGATTTTTGATGTTCTTAAGAATAAGCCAATTTGTAATAGATTGAATCTTTTGAGGGTTCACCTTAACTCTTTAACTTGAAATAATATTAAATACTCCTTGTTTCCCAAAAGAAAATTTGTATTCTTTTACATACAATTGAGTTTTCTCAATAATTTGTAGAACTATATCTACATGTTTAATTCGGTCCTTCCATGATTTTCTATATATGAGTATATCATCAAAGAAAACTGACACAAATTTTCTAAGATGGTGTTGAACAGTTTTATTCATAAGGCTTTGAAAAGTAGAAGAAGCATTATTTAGCCCAAAAGGCATGACCAAGGAATCATAGTGCATTCAAGTGTTCTAAAAGTTGCTTCAATAATTTATTCTTTTCTTAATTTGATCTAGTGGTATCCTTATTTAATATTAGATTTTGTAATATGATCACTCCATGAAGCTAATATAATAACTCATCAATATTTAGGAAATGGAATTTATCCACCCATATACATTTTTAGCAAATTCTTATCACTTATGTCATATACCCTTGTGGTCAATGCATGGAATTTTAAATCATAACTTTCAAATATCATCTAAGTGTTTGATTCTTGTTAATTGACTAAAGTAGTCATGTTCCTCAACCTTCCCATATTGTTTTTCTAGGTATCTTGTAAATAAAACCCAAGTATAATGATAAGAATAGGGATTCCTTTTAACTACTCATTGATACCATTGATAGGGTTTTATCTCAAAGTTTATATGTCTATGTGAACCATTTACTTATCTTATTGTGTAATTCAAAGTATTTCTCTATTTGGTTCGCCTAGCTAAAGATCTCTATTCCATAAAATTCTTTAATGTCCACTCATTTTGGAAACCATCCATAGTTAACTCCATTATTGGATTTAAATCCCTATAAAAAAAATTATTAGAAATTTGTTCAACATGGATACTACATTTTCTTTCATTATTCCATTTTGTCACATTATCAATATTAAGGAGCCTCTCATTTAGGGATTGCATGATCTTACATTCTAGTTGTTCCACATTCTTATTCATTTCTTCCTTATTTATATCCATATTTTGTTATATATAATGTTTAATTGATTCTTTCATCTATGACAATTTATTGATTTGATTTCCCAATCTAGATAGGTAGTTTTCTCTCTCGTCATTTTCCTCAAAATACATGGAGGAGCTTTCTAGAGGTTGCATATGTGAGGTAAATTTTGTATTTATTTGGAGCCATGGGAAAAAATTATTGGGTCATAAGGACAAGTGAGTGTCATGTTGTATATCTCTTTGATATATATGTGGGGTCCAATAGTACTGCTCGACCTAATATCTCAAGGTACTAACTAAGAAGGCTTGATTGTGCCCTTAACCATGCTACCTTAGTACCGAGGTACTAGAGAGTGGTCTCTCCAAGTGTTGTTCTTGGTGTACTATAGAAATAAGATGGGGGAATATATTATCTAATGATATTTTTAGGTACTAAGGGACTCCTTATATACGTAAGGGTATATGAAGTGAGATTCCATATACATGTACTTCTGATGTAATATTACCCAAAGGAGTACCAATAGGGGTTATAAGGGTTTCCAACAAGGAAAAACCGTGTGTATTTCCTTTTTGTATTATTTCTCAACTATAGTCTTAACCATTTAATGATATATCACCATGTTATTTAAAAATGTTTCCACTTAAAAAAAGAGCTTTCTAACTAAAAAAAGCTCTTAAAATCACTAGAATTAACTAGTAAAAGAGTCTAACTTCCACAATATGTGTGGGTGTGCGCGCGCGTGCACACACACACACACTCACACACACACACACACACACAGATATATATATATATATATATATATATATATATATATATATATATATATATATATAGATATATATATATTATAAAACATAATTATTCAACATATGAAGAATTTTCCACATATAGTTTTCTATGTCATATCAATATTATGAGAATCTTAAAGTCTGAAAGTTTACTAAAAAATTGTTATGGTGAAAATTCTGAGATGGCTCTTTCAAAGCTAATTTTAGGAGTAGTCACAAACCTTATATTCCAAAGATAATATATTTGAAATTATATTAAACTATTATTTCAAAATTTGATCACCAATACTATAAAATTTATCCTCAACTTCCACAAAATTTCACTACCTAAAACTTCATAGAAAAATAGTATAGCAAAAATTCTAAGATAGTTCATTTAAAACTAATTTTAAGGTTAGTCAAAAACCATATTTTCCATAAAATATATCTCCAAACATAAAATGAAATGGAGCTTGAATTTTTTACCAATTGTACCTTGATGTTTTTCCTCGGTATCTTCAAAATTTAGCTACATGAAACTTCCAAAAAAAAGCTATAGTGAAAATTCAAGGATGTCTTGATTTATGAAGAAAATCCTGAGTATCATATCTCTAATACCAAATGTCATAAACCAAATCCCTTGAATATAATAAGAATTAAATGATCACAACATAATTTGAGGGGGAAACATCCTTCTACAATGAATCAAATTTACTAGATAAGATATGATGATCCTAAGACTAGGTCTCCTTGTTATATGTGTGTGTGTGTGTTTGTGTGTGTGTGAGAGAGAGAGAAATTGTACAATTATAATGAAAGGGTACAATGAAATATTCTTGCTAACCTACTAATATGAAAAAATAAAATAATAACAAATGCTTATTATGGCATTATCAAACACCTAATGGAAGGAATTCCATTGGTTGCAAGTGGGTGTTTAAGAAGAATTTCAAAATGCAGTAAGTCAACTTGAAAAGTACAAGGATTAACTAGTAGCGAAATTTTATTCCAAAGTTGAAGGAACCAACTTTAGTGATATTTTCTCTCCTATTGAAAAACAACTTCCATTATATTAATAATATTTCTAGCTATAAAATTTGACCTTGAGATGGAATGGATGTGAAGATAACAATTATACATGGGGACCTCAATGAATGAATCTATATGAAATAGCCTGAAGGATTTCTAGTAAATAGTATGGAGAAGTTGGTATGCAAGTTGAAGAAGTCCTTTTATGGGCTAAAGTAATCACCCAAGAAGTGGTACTAGAAGTTTGACACATACATTAAAGTAATCGGATGTGTGAGAAGCAAACCTTATCATGAAGTATATTTGAAGTCAGAAGGTGGTTGTTTCCTATATGTAGTGTTGTATGTCAATGAGATGTTGCTAGTTGGAAATGATATGGATGTTATCAAGGAAGTGAAGATGTAGTTATCCTCCAAATTCAATATCAAATATCTTGGGGTTGCAAACTTCATTCCAAGAATGGAGATTAAGAGAGAGAAAGTATTTAAGACTTTAGATAAATCATAGGAAGTACATTCTAATAGTCCTAAACATTTCAACATGCATAGGTCAAGCTAGTGAAGGTACCTATTCCTATAGGGGAAGGATTATTTGTTGAATAGTGTCCAAAGACATAGGAAGAAGGAGAAGATATAACACATATTACCAATGCTAGTGTTGTTGGTACTTTGATGTATGCAATGGTATGCACTCGATTAAGTATTTCTCATGCAGTGGGAGCATTGAGTGGACACATGATAGCACTTGGAAAACAACTTAGGTACTTTTGTGGAACAACTTATCATGCAATTTTCTACCAAGGGATGCTTGGAACTAATAGGGAAGAGAATGTACATGTTTTTGTCTATGTTGTATGGGTTGTCGATTTAGATCAAAGAAGGTAAATTAGTGGGTATATCTTCAAATTTTTATATAAACATATCAATGAGTAAGTGATAGCCATTCATGGTACTATTAATAATGGAATATAAATGTATGGCAACCACACATGAAAGAAAGGAATCATTTTGACTATAAATATTGTTTTCATAGATTAGGTTTAGATAGAAATTTGTAAGGATATATTATAATAGCTATAGAGTAATATTCCTATCAAAGAACCTCGATTACCATTCTAAGACAAAAACAAATTGATGTATAATACCATTTCATCAAGGAGATAATTGAAAACAAGAAAGTGTTGTTGGGGGAGGTAGACACTTTGGAAAACATTACAAACCATTTGAAAAAAATTGTGAGTGTTGTAAAGTTCTCTTGGTGTACAGAGGTAATGGGTATTGTTTCAATGGTTAACTGAAGAATGATATCTCATGTTCCTACAAGGGAGACAACAAGTGGTAGAATGTTGAGATATTATATTATTTGTAGAAGCTTAATCAACTAGAGTGTAATCAATCTATTGGATAATCAAGGTACATTGATTGGGAAATTTTTGGGTGAGGTAGATTGTTTGGGAGAAGGACCAATGAGATTATTAAGTCAATTCACTGGTCAATGGTGAAGTTGAGGTAGGGATTTTTGTGAAGGTCGATGGAGTAGCTAATAGGGGTATATATTTGGTGGAAAAGTTGAAAGTAATTGTAGTTGGGGAAGCATATGGTTGATAAATACTAGAGGTTGTTTGATGGTCAAGAGGTAATTGACTGTATTTGAAATATGCCAAAAATAATTAGGAATCATGAGATTAACAAGATATTATCTAATGAGATTCAACCTTTTGTAATTGATTCAAGTGCTACAAATTAGGTTTTCTTATGTAAAAATGTGCCTATAATTAGTGCATGATGTAAGTGATGAGGGACAAAGTCCCCTAGGGTCTTTGGTCAATACCCTAGCAGAGTGGGGGTTATCTATAATGAAAAACAAACATTCCACACATTCATGATACTAATATAAGAAAACTAAGCGAAGAGAGGTGCACCTTGGGGTCCTTCGTTCGGGTAGATCCAGCCAGGGTCCAAACACTCTTAGAGTTCCTTTCGATCCTTTAACCTGCAAAACAACCAATTCAAAGAAGCATAGCAGTATATGGACCAAGCATCATAAAGAAATCAACTTCATAGTATATTGAAAGGTAGTTAGTTATACGATTGAAACAACTATTCATATGCAAATCATAACATGAACATCATAAGCATGAAGAAGATTAATTTCAGGAACGGGACAAGTGTTTCTTTATTGCAGATAACTAAAATACAGTAAGGAATGATTTCACCTGAGTCTTCCTCTTTCTGGCTCCAAGTGGAACCGTCCTCCAAGTCTGTCCAATCTCAAGCCTTAAACAAATTCCTTCCATGACTCACCAAGGTATCTCAACTAGTGAAATAACGTCAAATCTCAAGGAAACAAGAGTTTCCTATAATGGGGGGAAGTGCTGGAAGCACAAGGATCTTCAGACCTGGTCAGGGATAATCTCAGCAGAGTGATTTTTCTCTCTATTCTCTCCTCCTTTAGGCCTTTCCATTGAAGCCTTTTTATACTTCTCCCAAAGTAGTTTTTTAGTTGGGAATTCGTTGGGAACAGTTGAGCCACGGGCATTAACAGGTAATCAATAGGTAAAACCCATGATCTCTGCCCAAAATTCAGGAGATTTAATTTTTTTAAGTGTTTTAAGACATATACGTGGGTTGGGTATACACAGACCCATGTACACACGCGTTTAGCTTAGGGCAATGTCACGTATAGGGAGTAAATCACTGTTTTTTAAGTATTTGGACTAGGTATGGAAGGAGGGGTTTCCCTAGGCCATGAGTGTAGCATCAAAAACATCAAGAGTGAGATTTGGAGCTATAACAGATGCCCCCTAATATATGAGGTCAGAAGGGGTACATGATGGCCGAAATGTATTAAGTAAGTGCATGGAAAGGAAACCTGTCAAAAACTGAGAAGGACTTCACCAGAGTTCAGCCTGCCAAGCCACAAAAGGAGATCAGAAAGAAACATTGTCTGAGGCAGGCATACCCATGCTCAGAGAAAGTAAAGCATGTCTGCATATCAAGTACAAGCGGATCCACTAAGTATACAAGTATAAAAGACTGGAAAATACATAATGGATCATCTGATCATGATCGAACAAGTACATGTCTGAATATCACATATAAGAATGTCAATGATGCTGAAAGATGAAGCTGATCACTGATATCAAAGACTGATCCCAAAAGTACCATATGAATATGATGGAGTAAGGTGGTACTACACTGCAAACTCAGGTGCCAGCATATAAAATGTCACCATGAATGACTGCAACATATGAGGTGGAGTGGTATCAGCTAGCAGCAACAGGAGCAACTGTCAAGTGAACCAATGAAATGCTAATGTAACCCGAGGTCTTCACCGACCGCTGTGGTACATTTCTACACCATGGGAATAAATGATCTGAAGTCGACCATGTGAGAAATCATTTGATTACCGGTCATTGATGTATACCATTAACAAATGTGAGATCGCTCACCGATAATGATAATGAGCGTCAAGGTACCCAGTACAATTTAACAAGTGTGAATAGATGAGCTAAAGTCAAACACATGTAAGAATCTATCAATCAGGAGACAATGATGGTTTCCCACTGTCGATAGTGAAGGATCTGCCACTAATGACTGCAAACCCCAAGGTACTGCCAAATGGACTCTAGATCTTTGCCCCAGAGAAATGAGTCATAGTCGATAGGGAAAGATCCGCTAAAAGGAAGGCATTAAGGCATCCTTCATCAATCTAGCATGAGTGTAACCCGTAGGCCAATAATGTGGAAGGAATCAGACAAAAAAGATGTAGTAACCCAACCGAAGCACGTTTCCGGCGTACACAAGATGTGGCTAGTGCACGACAGAAACCCTCTAAACCAACCAATAATGAGAGCTGACACAGAGGCGAGGTAACCACCAATAGGGTCAAATGGAAACCAAGGTACTGCACGAATCCTAATGTGTGATAGTGTAAGTTGATTTCGAATACAAGGTAAACCACTCAATCAAAGACCCATGATACTAATCAATGTTGAGCACAAGGTGACCTATCAATAATGAAAATAGGGCCAGGGTGCGGCTCTAGGCCTGTCCTCAGAGAAAGATGTTGTCGTGACCCGCCAGCAAGAAGTCAATGGGGACCTTCTCAAACCAGCATGAGTAAAGGACCAATATAGCTGATGTGATGATAGACAAGACACTGACAACCAGGGATGGTTGATTGAAAAATGAGTCAAGAGACACCGCAGAGAGGCTGACTCAGGTTAATTTCCCTTAAACAAAAGCATGACTCAATGATGACTATCTGGAAGCATATGATGACTCTGTATAAGCTTGTCGTGCAAGAGGCACGAACAAACCCTTCATATGATTGGAAGAGATAACCAATAGGGGGAGAACTGACTCAATAACGAGGTTAAGGTGTACCTAAGTCAAACTAAATCCTGCCCAAATGGAGGAGACTTTGTTTTGAGTGCTTTGTTCAAGGGCGACATGACTAACTCTAGCTGCCAACAATAAGTGGAAATATTGTCCCGTTCCCGCTCTTTTTGGAATATATAATTTTTTTGTCTTTTTCTTTAAGCTAGAAAAAGAATAAAAGAATGCTATAGTACAATGGAAAGAATGAGTGTCGGTGAAACAGATGATCTAGTTCCTAGGATGGGAACAATCCTATGCTCAATGCAGGGAGGCGAAAACCGGTCAAAGACACTGAAAGGTGTGTTCCTTCCACGGGTCAGGGTGTGTCAAGTTACAGAATTCAAGGGGATGCAAGTTTGATTTTGCAAACGTCATGGTCAAAAGTTGGCTTAAACATGAGTCCAAGTGAAGTCGGCTCAAGGCCAAAAGGTGCAAATGGTCAAAATGCAATGCAGTGGTACAACTCAACACAAAGGAGCCTCTAGGGTATAAGGCCAGAATGAAGCGAAGAAGCAAAGAGGAATGAGTCTTCATTGCATAAGTCATGGCAGGACTACAGAGGACTCCCGAGCCTACTCAAATTGAAGCAACATGGGCAACAAATGTCAGTGAGGTGCTAACTACGATGCCCATGAAAAGGATGGCTCTACCATCGTGTCATGATTTAAAAATCGGTGAGTGAAGATGGTTTACAAACCATAACACGATGGGATCGACCCTATGGCAAGTGTATCGACAAATGGAGGCTAGTATGCATAATGCAACGGAAAAAATGGCTTCCCTAACCTATATGCCAGTGAGAAAACGATACCTGTCATGATGGGTCAACGGTCATGGAATCATCTCAAAACTGTCGAAAAAGCATCCAAAATGTCTTCAAAACCAAACCATTCTCAACATTCCAAGCTCTCAAATTAAAAATTACATGAGACAAAACAAAATCAAGTTTTGAAAAAAATTGACATTTTCAAAGCTTATAAAATAGTTTTTTGACTCACCATTATCACCGTTTGAGTTGAGAGCACAAGGAGTGAAGAAAAAGGAGCAAGCTTTGCCATTCACCAAATTCGACCATTCAAATCTTCCCAAAATCACCAGGTAACCCTTAAACTCATTTTGCATTCATTTGTGATTGGTTTTTAAATTTTTAATTCAAGTTCCACCATTGAATTTATTTCAAATTTGTCGTGGCGTATACGCGGGTTGGCTATGTGCAACCCACGTATACGCAGGCCCTAGATGCAACTGTGTATGAAACGGACTCGCGTATACGCCACGAAAACTTAAAAACAAAAAATCTAACGGTCCAAACTTGTTTTTTCTTCAAGATGTCAGTCACTTGGAGGGAAAGAGAGCATGCCTTAGTGGATGATGAGGTTATGAACGATCCTAATGCCCTGGAAGCCTTAAGAGGATGTGGTTTGCTAAAGTTCTTCAAAATGCCAAACATGAAAGCAAACACACGCTTGCTCGAAATGCTTATTCACTACTGGAGCATCAAGGATGACTCATTCATGATCGATCAAATGCCACTCAAGATAGAGATTGAGGATGTTTATTTCATCACTGGCCTTTCCCGGAGGGGAGAGGTAGTACATTCCATGGGCAGATCATGAGGTAACCTCTCTATTGAGGACTATGTGCATATCTATTTCCTGGGTCATTCAGAAAAGATTGGAAGTCAAATTCCAATCAAGCACATGGAGATTTTATCATTGAGGATCATCCTGTTCACTATAGCCACAATGAATGGATCAGTTTCCTTACACCAGACTCCACGGCTTGCCATGAGCTTAGCGTTAGACTATCTCACCATAGTATTTGATTGGTGTACTCCTCTTCTCGCCAACTTGAAGAGCCAGCTTACTTCTATCAAGAAGGGCCATACCAAAAACTTCGGATATGGAACTATTTTGTTCTCTTTCTTCTTTGAGAGGGTCCCAGCACTTTGTCCTAGAGTATCAGTTTCGATCAGCACTGTTAGCTCTGCTATACAAAAGGATCAAAAATGGATTCAAAATACTTTCAAAGGCTGTAAACACGCTTAAATGCATGTCAAAGGATCCATGGAAGCTGTTAAAATCCCCAAGTTTTGATTAAAAACCTTCCACCGAATGAAAAAGTTGAAAGAGGAAAGCCCTTGGAAGGGCGAAAATACACTATCGGGAGGCACAATTGCTCTAAAATCATAAAAAAACTCAAAAAGCAGGCTTAGAGGTCCGAAATCATATCAGCCGTTGGATATGGCTAATCAACGGTCCAGATTGCGTCGGCATATCACAGTCGGAGCAGGCGGGCAGTGGCAGCGACACAGGAGACCTCGCCGATGAGCGATCGCCGATATCGCATCGGCGTATCGCTATCGGCGCTTACAAAGGGGGCAAGGCCTTTTCAATGGTTATGTAAGCGCCAATGCGATGAAGCCCGGACCCGATGGGTTTCCAAAGCAAAATGGTCTAATATTTCAAGTCCGCCAGAGCCATTGTTTTATGATTTTGCAGCATTTTTACGTGTATTCTCAAGTATAGAGAAACAAAGGATCGGCCAGCTTAAGGTATGCATTGCAGCCCAAATGACGGACCCGATAAATGATTAAGCCATGAATGAACCTTTTGAAGTCCAAGTGAAGCATTAATGGGCGGGAATGAGCAGTTTGACAGTATTTCATTGTTTAATAAGCAAAACAGTCATGATGGAGCCATTTTAATGTTCGGTGACTGCAATTAAACAACAGTGTGGCCGAGAAGGAAGCAGGACACCACAGATCCAGATAGAGCATTCAATGGTTATGGGTTTCACCCATATTTCATTCCACTTGCCCAAGGAGGACCATAGAGAGCTAGAGAGGGTCAAATCTATTTAAAACTCAGACAGATTTGTATCAGAGGCCCATTTCTGAATGTAAATATGGTTGGTGGCCATTTATGGGCTCCTCCACGCATTGTTTAACAGAGATGTTTTATATTATAACACTATATATACTCAGAAAAAACAGATGTAGAGGGGTTGATGAGTGTTTGATGAATGCTAGTTTTGTTGTTGCCTTTTAACTTCTGGAGACTGTAAATACTATGAGACCTGCAGCTTCTGGTCTGGATTTTCAACTAATACAAGCTTCTTTTGCTGTCATTTGCTCACTTTCCACTTCTCTTTCTTGTTCCAGGCTGTGCCTGCTTGCATTTGTTTGATGTGCTGTGGATTTTTAATATCAGAGGGGCTGTCATCCCACCTCTGTATTATAATTTAGTGGTTCATTGAGATTGCTTGCAGATCGTTGTTGTTTTGATATCAGGGAGCTGTCATCCTGCCTGTATGATTAACAATAGTTTCACAAATCTTCTAACTGGTTGCATCTGGCCATCACAGGGTCCTATGCATCTGCTGGTGTAATTAGTCTTCTGCATCATCACCTTTACCTTAAACTGTGAGTGATTGGTAGTTGAAATCCTTGTAGTTTGGGGGTCTTCACCCATGTCTGGGGATAGTCATAGTAGGAGTGGTCATCTGGCTTAAATGTGCAGCATATATTCATTTATCCATCATCTTATCCAACCATAATTGTTGAATTATTAATGTTCCTGAGCATCACTAATTTACAACCTAGGTGAGTTTCTTGGGGTGTTAACATTAAATGGCGTCGTTGCCGGGGAGAGGAGATTGAAGCTCAGCTTCACTGGGAGACGACACAGTTCCAGATTTTGATGATAGACAGAGTCTGGGCACATTTCTCGTTGTAATCATCTATCTGGCGACTCCACTGGAGGAAGGCCAACCTTTGGCGACCCCACATCACAATCCTGGCTCAGTTTGTGAGGCATACTCGAAGAAATCCCAGAAATCACCAGTTGTTCTAGTGCCTGACCCTGAGAAGATTGTTAAGCAGAAGAAAACATTGCCGAAAGGAGCATCAGGATCAGGTAAGCCCAAAAAATCCTACGTATCTCTGTTAGTGAAGAAATACCTTCAGAGATTCATAGAGCTCCTTGTCCATTTAGTTCCCCTTCGAATCTCAGTCCAAAGAAAGCATCCCTTATAGTCCATCACATTCCTTTGCCTCTGTCATCCATTGCATCGCTTCATACCGCTCAATCTACCAGTATCCTTTCACCTAACCCCAGTCATGGCAGGCCAGCAAGCACCCACGAAGATAGAAAGAATTGTTGCTGCTAGATATGGACCTTTGGTCTTGCCTGTTCCTTTGAATCCCATGCCTACAGGAGATTATCAGAAAAATATGCCTAAGTTTACTGGTGCAGAGGGAGTATCAGCTGAAGAACATCTAGAGTCCTTTTATAGCTATGCTGATAATCTAGATATTAATGAAGATGATGTGTGGATGAGGGTTTTTGTCCAAATCCTAGATGGAGAAGCTAGAAAGTGGTTCAGAGAATTAACCCCTAGGTCAATAGCGGATATTGAGGCCTTAGATGATGTGTTTTTAAAGCATTGGGGGGATAAAAAAGATCTGCTCTTTTATTATACTGAATTTGGGAACTTGCAGAGGGAGAATGGTGCGCTGCTGTCTGATTTCAACAAGAGATTCAACCATATGTACAGCAGAATGCCATATGAAGTGAAACCCACCCCTACTTCTGCTATGCTCACTTATGCCAACACCTTCGATTCTCATTTCTTCCTGCTGTTAAGAGAAAGAAGATGTGCTTCTTTGGCTGATATGCAAGATGCAGCCTTTGAAGTAGAATCAAACATCATGGCTGCAGAAAGACTCGAAGGTGATGCTGAAAGGAGAAGACAGGGGGGTGAGTCCTCATCATCCTCAGATCTTAAGATTGATAAAATGGCCAGGATGATAGAGTTATTGGCCTCTGAAGTTTCCAGATTAAGGGCTGAGCAGCATTCTGAGGAAGCAAGAGCTCCTAGTACCTTTGCTCTTCCAAATCCAAATCTATATAGAGGAGCAAAAGAGCAGTTGCAGATTTTGCAAAGAAACAAAGATGCAAACGAAGACAAAAGGGTGAAGACCCTTTTTCAGAGTATAGTCATGGAGGAAGAGCATTTTGAAGAAGAGGATGAGGTCCATGGTTTGGAAGATAAGGGCAGTGCCCCTTTCTTAACCAGAGCTGCCTATGAAGAGGCATTATCTAGAGGCACTGCTCATGAGTTTGTTGTACCTACAGAACAACAAGCTTATTGGCAGAAGCAGTCAACAGCAGGTCCCATCATCCTTGTAGAGTCTGAGCCTGAAGCCAGCTCAACTTCCCATGACTATGCAAATCTGCAAAATGACCAGCCTGTTGTCCCCCACCCACTAATCAAAAAGGGAGAAGAAAGCTCCCCATCATCTCATGCTTCTTCGTCTGTTCAAGAGATAAGCCCTCCTAATTGCCCATCAAGCACTGAGGCAGGCCATAATTCAATGCCCAAGGCTGATATTGATAATCTCAGTCTTGATATTCCGATGCCTGCCCAGGTGGCCTCCACACAGCTTGAAAGGGCAGTTTGCCAGATCACAGAGGAAGAAGATGCACAGTTTTGGGACAACTCCTTGGATGTGGACTGTTTTAAGAAAGACACAGGAGCAGACGAAGTCTTTGTGTCCCCCACACAAGAATGTATTGGTTCATCATTTATATTAATTGTGCAGGCCACCGAAGACACAGTCAAGTACACAACAACCGTTGTTATTCAACAGGTGTACAAAGGCTCCTATGAAGAACATCCAAGGATGAGAGCATACAAAGAGGGGGTGAAATACAAACCTTCTCTACCTAATAAGCTCAAATGCCACAAACTGTTTGAGGTAGAGGATCAAATCAATCCAGTTTTGCAGATCTTTGATGAACCGGTTGGTAGGCCGGCCGAGAGGAGGAGAAACAGTTTTGATGGTCTAGTAAATGGCCAGTTTTTGAAGATTTACATTATTTAAAGCCTTAATGATTGTAAGCATGTTCTTTTATAGGTTTTAGTGTAGACTTAATTAGACTCCATGCCCAATGGAACACTAGGAATTTTGGCTAATTTGTTTGTTGCTGGAAAGGCATTGATCTGCAGGTTCTTGAGACCTCACAGGGAGGATCTCATCCCCAGAAGGAGCCAGTGTTAGCTCTGCTATACAAAAGGATCAAAAATGGATTCAAAATACTTTCAAAGGCTGCAAACATGCTTAAATGCATGTCAAAGGATCCATGGAAGCTGTTAAAATCCCCAAGTTTTGATTAAAAACCTTCCACCGAATGAAAAAGTTGAAAGAGGAAAGCCCTTGGAAGGGCGGAAATACACTATCGGGAGGCACAATTGCTCTAAAATCATAAAAAAACTCAAAAAGCAGGCTTAGAGGTCCGAAATCATATCAGCCGTTGGATCTGGCCGATCAACGGTCCAGATTGCGTCGGCATATCGCAGTCGGAGCAGGCGGGCAGTGGCAGCGACACAGGAGACCTCACCGATGAGCGATCGCCAATATCGCATCGGCGTATCGCTATCGGCGCTTACAAAGGGTGCAAGGCCTTTTCAATGGTTATGTAAGCGCCAATGCGATGAAGCCCGGACCCGATGGGTTTCCAAAGCAAAATGGTATAATATTTCAGGTCCGCCAGAGCCATTGTTTTATGATTTTGCAGCATTTTTACATGTATTCTCAAGTATAGAGAAACAAAGGATCGGCCAGCTTAAGGTATGCATTGCAGCCCAAATGACAGACCCGATAAATGATTAAGCCATGAATGAACCTTTTGAAGTCCAAGTGAAGCATTAATGGGTGGGAATGAGTAGTTTGACAGTATTTCACTGTTTAATAAGAAAAACAGTCATGATGGAGCCATTTTAATGTTCGGCAACTGCAATTAAACAACAGTATGGCCGAGAAGGAAGCAGGACACCACAGATCCAGACAGAGCATTCAATGGTTATGGGTTTCACCCATATTTCATTCCACTTGCCCAAGGAGGACCGCAGAGAGCTAGAGAGGGTCAAATCTATTTAAAACTCAGACAGATTTGTATCAAAGGCCCATTTCTGAATGTAAATATGGTTGGTGGCCATTTATGGGCTCCTCCACGCATTGTTTAACAGAGATGTTTTGTATTATAACACTATATATACTCAGAAAAAACAGATGTAGAGGGGTTGATGAGTGTTTGATGAATGCTAGTTTTGTTGTTGCCTTTTAACTTCTGGAGACTGTAAATACTATGAGACCTGCAGCTTCTGGTCTAGATTTTCAACTAATACAAGCTTCTTTTACTGTCATTTGCTCACTTTCCACTTCTCTTTCTTGTTCCAAGCTGTGCCTGCTTGCATTTGTTTGATGTGCTGTGGATTTTTAATATCAGAGGGGCTGTCATCCCACCTCTGTATTATAATTTAGTGGTTCATTGAGATTGCTTGCAGATCGCTGTTGTTTTGATATCAAGGAGCTGTCATCCTACCTGTATGATTAACAATAGTTTCACAGATCTTCTAACTGGTTGCATCTGGCCATCACAGGGTCCTGTGCATCTGTTGGTGTAATTAGTCTTCTCCATCATCACCTTTACCTTAAACTGTGAGTGATTGGTAGTTGAAAGCCTTGTAGTTTGGGGGTCTTCACCCATGTCTGGGGATAGTCATAGTAGGAGTGGTTATCTACCTTAAATGTGCAGCATATCTTCATTTATCCATCATCTTATCCAACCATAATTGTTGAAATTTTAATGTTCCTGAGCATCACTGATTTACAACCTAGGTGAGTTTCTTGGGGTGTTAACAAGCACCTCACGAGATCCATGGATGGGCAGGTGGGATGACCTGATGAAACGACTAGGAGGTGGGGATGTTCCATGGACTGCTTTCGACGATGACTTCTTCTTCTGGTGGGAGAAACAGATCATCGCAGTGGATGATTACCCTTATGCCGGCTTGGACTTCCGAGGAGATCTTGATCTAGCTTTACCACCAGACGCGGCATGGGGCAATATAAGTAACAAATGTTTTTGATTTTATGATTTTATGATTTTTCAAATATAAAAATGAACTTTGAAAAATATTTTTGATAGGATTCAAATGACTAATATGATGATCATGTTCCAGATATTAGGCCAATACGACCAAATGGGTTCCCACGGCATGGATGTCACGACCGAGGTGCCGAAGAGGTGACTGCCGACACAGAGCGACTCCTACACACTATTCAGCGGCACTTGGTGAGACTAACTCACCAAGTACCAATGGAGGCTGTAGAGGATCTCCCTATAGACATGCAGCGTCATGTGGTTGGCATGCCACGAGACTAGGTTCGCACTCTTAGGTGTGTGGCCAAAGCAGTAGTTGCATACTTAGATGCTCATCCTGAGCCGGGGCATTAGATGTACTAGACATGATTATGGGCGTTTGAGTCCCAATTTTTTTATATTATTTTGGACACACTTTGTTGACACCTAATCCTCAGCGGTTGGGTGTACCCGGAATGTGAACAGTCATCAAGAAGATGAACTGATCAGTCACATTCATGTATATAAACAATAGTTACCTAATGAAATATATCAATCAGTTTTTTCTGCCAAGTCTGGAGTTACCCTGGCCTGACATGGTATCAGAGCACAGGTCCCAGGTTCTAAAAGTAGTCGTAACTCCCTCTGTCCTGAGCACTGCCACTGCCTCTGTCCATAACTGCGCTCTGTCCATAACGCTTGTCTCAGGTCTGCTCCACTGCCATCCCTGAGCTGTACCTGCGCTCTGCTTCATATTCTATTACCTGCACCATACAGTGCGCTGCCCTTACTGTCTCATCTGCCATCTGAATGAGCCTGAGCCTGTCGGTATCGGATCTGGTCTCGCAATGTATTGCTTGAATGCTTCGAACACGTTGCCAAACGCGGTTTGAAACAAGTGGTCCTCGTAAATTTCTTGGTTCTGAGCCATTTTAACTATACCACTGTTCAGATACCCTAGGAACTCAGAAACGCTCGAGCCAGAGGTTTTTACCTCGGTTTATGGTAGCCAAGAGCCATCCCCTGCATGAAGCGCATCGTGGTTTCTTAGGGACAACCTCCACCCTCATTTTGCCGAGACTTTGGAGGTCGATTAATCGTTGTGGTCTCCGAACGACAGCCGAGACTTTGGTGGTTTTGAAGCGTGGTGGTTTTGAAGCGCGGTGGTGACATGGCGCCCACCGTGGGGCACAAGTAGAGCGTCTCTGGTTCAAAGCAAGCCTGATCGTCAAACACACATTGAATGGTTAAATGTATGTCAACATAAAATGGGCCGCGTGGCGTGGAGTGGTATCGTGATTGCAACCTGCACGTGAAGCATTCATTCAATCTAGATGCGACCCACCATTACTGGTATGGAGAAGGAACGTTGGAATGTAAAATCCCAATCAAGTAATCTGCGATGGTGAAAATCGTGTATATGATTGGTCGAACTAAATACGCTATGCAGCTTTCGTTTAATCTTTATTTGCTTTTCAAATAGTTATTGAATTATTACACTGTTTGATGGAGCAGTATACTCCCGGCTCTTAGCTTTAATTGCAAAGTTTTTTTATAGATCTTTTGGAGTGACCTGAATAGCTGTATGCGGTGTTCCTTTTATTAGAGATAGCGGTTTTATTAGAGATAGCGGTGCTGAGTTAATGCCTGTTGCTGTGGCGGTGTTGAATTAATGCGTGGTTTATATGTGCGCTAACGCTGTATATATATGTGTGCACTGTGGTTACATTGACCAGCGTTTGAGTTTTGGACGCTATTTAAATAAGTTTTGAATGGTTTTTTGGACGCTGTTTGAATAGTTGTAGATATGGAATGTGGTGGATATATTATATGAGGATACTTGGAGGGATTTGAAGAAACAGTACATAAAAGTATTTGAAATCTGTTGCCTTTTTGAATACTACTTCACTGTATATCAGCAGAAGTTTTTTTTTTCAACAGAAGTTTTTTATCAGCAGAGACATTTTTTACAGAATGCATTCAATCATCTCTATGGTAGGGATAGTTCTCACTGGCAAGGAGAACTATCCTGAATGGTCCCGGATGGTAAAACACACCCTCATCTACAATGAGTTGTGGAAGGGAGTGTGTGTCGGAGAAGGAGACAATGACCCAGTACAGCCTACATCAGACAAAGAGCTCGTCATTTGGGAAAACAAGAATAGCAAATCCTATGCATTAATCGCAGCATCTGTAAATGAAGAAGTAAATTGCCATATTTCATCATATTCAACTGCCTTTGAAGCTTTACAAAAGCTGAAAGAACTTTATGACTCACATTCTGCACTTGAAATTGTTCAGCTCATGATTAAACTCTTCACTCTTGAACTAAAAAATAATGATCCTCTTGCTCTTGCATCTGAAGTAAAATCCATAATGCATGATATCAAATCCACTAAGGTTGAGCTGGATATCCCTCTTATTTCTTTTCTCAAGGCACTCTATCCTACTTACTCCAATTATCTTGAGTCTTTACAAGAAAATGGAAATCTTAAAGATATAACCTTTGACTCTCTTGTGAAAAAGTTTGCTGAAAGAGAGAAAGCCTTTGGAAAGAAGACAGTCCCTGAATCTTCTGAAGAGACTGTTTGCCTTGCTCATAAAGAAAAGCATCCTGCTCAAGATTCTACAAGAGGAAGAGGTGGACGAAGAGGAAGAGGAAGATACTTTAGAGGCAAGGGGGGCAGATATTCTCAAGCACAAAAAGCAGATCTGCATTGCATTCGCTGCAAACGAAATGGATCACATGATGCTTCTACATGCAAGCTACCATGGGACAAAATTGAGCAGAAAAGAAACCAGCAGAAAGGTAAAACTGATGATACAGACAAAGGTAAAGCACCTGAATCCGCTCACTATATTGAGGCACAATGTAACATTGGAGTAAATGAAGATTTGTTTAATGCTTCACTTGCTTCTTCGAAAAATGATTGGTTGCTTGATTCAGGAGCAACCTGTCATATGACTCATAGGAAAGATTTTTTTGAAGATTTCACTGACAATGTTGATGGAGCAGTATACTTTGCAGATCAGTCAAAAATCAAGCCATCAAGGCTTGGCACAATCAGGCTTAAACTGCCTGGTCTTCCAGACTTTCTTCTGGATCATGTTCTATATCTCCCACAGCTCAAGAGAAACTTGTTGTCCTTGGTCCACATCCGTCAGCAAGGTCACTCCATTCATATGTTTGATGGCAAGCTTGAGGTAAGAAAAGCATCTGACCACTCACTTGTCATGAGGGGAATAGAAGAAGAAAGACTTCTCAAACTGCAAGGAACCTCTGCTCATGTACAACATTTCTCATATATTTCTCATCATGAAGAAGGTACACTTCCATCAAGTCTATTATAGCATGCTAGATTTGGACATTTAAACTATGACAGTCTCCGCTTATTGAAGAAAAATGGTGTTGCTGGTTTGCCTACAATTCCTAGAAAACATAAGCAATGTGATGCTTGCATTCTAGGAAAGCATAGCAAACAGTCTTTTCATGATTCACATTCAAGAGCACATAGGAAGCTTGAACTCATTCATTCAGATTTATGTGGTCCAATGCCTGTTCCTTATGCAAATGGAAATAAATATATCATGACATTTATTGATGATTACACCAGAATGTGTTGGGTTTATTTATTGAAGAACAAATCTGATGCTTTTCAAACATTCAAGAATTTTCATAAATGGATTGAAAATGATGCACAATCTCATATTGGGTCTATTCGCACTGATAATGGAAAAGAATATACATCAAATGAATTTGACAACTATCTTCGCCAACATGGAATCAAACATCAAACAACTGTACCTTATAATCCCCAACAGAATGGTGTAGCAGAAAGAATGAATAGAACAATCTTGAATATGGTACGATCCATGCTTTTCTTCAAAAATGTAAAGATAATGTTTTGGGTTGATGTTGTTCTATGTGCTGCATATATAAAGAATAGATGTCCATCTAGTGCTATAAGAAACAAGACTCCTTATGAATTGTGGTATGGACATGTTCCTTCGGTAAAACATCTCAGGATTTTTGGTTCCACCTGTTATGCTTTGATACCAAAGGTACATAGAAACAAACTTGGTGCTAGAAGTCGTAAGTGTATCTTCCTGGGGTATTCAAACACCTCTAAAGCATACCGCCTCTATGATGAAGTAAATAAAAAGTTTGTTGTATCTAGAGATGTCATTTTTCTTGAATCATCCAAATCTGACAGTGTTGTTGAGCGGCAACTTGATCGCTTGGATAGATTCACAAAAACGAAATCATTTCAAGAGTTTGATAATCAGATTCCACATCTTGAAGGGGGGATTCCTATACTAGATCAACATGTGGAATCTTCTTCTGAAGAACAATCTCCCCTGCATGAAAATCCAACACCGGATGATCCTTTAAGTGATGTAATTGATAGAATTGGGAGACTCAATCTTGATTCAGTCCCAACTCAATCAACAGAGCAGCCTGGACCATCTCAGAAAGGTCCCCCAAAGTGGCTGACAAAGACACTTGAAAGTGTTCATCCTGATGAAATTGGAAAAACAGGAACCAGAAATTCAAACCAACAAAATGGAGGTGATGTAGATGACTCTAATTCACCTGTTGATATGGATGTTACTTATGATTGTGAATTGAACTTGTCTACAGATTTTGAACCAACCTCCTTCAAAGAAGTTGCTTCTCATGATGAATGGAAAGAAGCGATGCAAAAGGAGTATGATGCCCTCATAAAGAATGGCACTTGGAAGCTGGTTGATCCTCCATTTGGAACCAAACCAATTGGCTGCAAGTGGGTCTACAAGAACAAATACAAAGCTGATGGCTCACTTGACAAGCACAAAGCTAGGCTTGTGGCAAAAGGTTTTGCACAGAAGGAAGCGGTCGATTATGAGGAAACTTTTGCCCCCACAGCAAAATGGGCCACCATCCGGACACTCTTTGCACTAGCTGCTCAGAACGGTTGGAAAGTCCATCAAATGGATGTAAAAACTGCATTCTTGAATGGAGATCTAAAAGAGAATGTTTTTATGTCCCAGCCTGAAGGATTTGCTGTGAAAGGACATGAACATAAAGTATGCAAACTTGTGAAGTCCTTGTATGGCCTCAAACAAGCACCCCGAGCCTGGTATGAAAAACTAACAGAGCATCTTCTGAAACTCAACTTCAATCATTTTGATCTTGATGATGCAACTTTATTTGTCAAGAAAGTTGGCAAAATAGTTGTATATCTTGTGGTATATGTAGATGATCTTTTAATGACAGGGAACAATGAAAGCTATATTGCATCCATAAAGAAAGAATTAGGAAAAAGTTTTGAAATGACTGATTTGGGCTATGTTCATTATTATCTTGGCATTGAAGTAACCCAACATCCAAAATCCATATTTCTTTCTCAAAAGAAATACATTGGAGATTTGTTAAACAGATTTGGCATGACAGAGTGCAATCCTCTTTCTACTCCAATGGAACAAAACTTAAAGCTCACATCTATTGAAGGAAAGGAATTTGAGGATGCAACAAAGTATAGACAGCTTGTAGGAAGTCTCATCTACCTCACTACTACCAGACCAGACATTTCATTTGTTGTTGGAATCCTCTCCAGGTTTATGCAAAAGCCTTGTGAGGGACATTGGTCTGCTGCAAAAAGAGTTCTAAGGTACTTGAAGGGAACTCAAGACCTTGGAATCAAGTATACACAGGTGGACGACTTCAGCTTGATTGGATACTCTGATTCAGACTTCGATGGAGACAAAGAAACTGGGGTATCTACTTCAGGATATGCTATGAGTCTTGGATCAGGAGCTGTCTCCTGGAGATCACGCAAACAATCAGTTCCAGCAGATTCCACAACAGAAGCAGAATACGTGGTAGCAGCTGAAGCAACGAAAGAAATTGTGTGGCTCAGGAAAATTCTTGAAGATTTGCAGGTAAAACAAGTACAATCAACTCCACTCATGATTGATAACACCTCTGCAATAAAGTTGGCCAAGAACCCAAAGTTCCATGATCGTACTAAGCACATCAATACTAAATATCATCTGATCCGACATCATGTTGAGGCCAAAACAATCCATCTCCGTCATTGTTCCACAAATGAGCAAATTGCAGACATCTTCACCAAAGTGCTTGGAAGAGAAAAGCTTGAAAGATTCAGAACGATGCTTGGACTCACCAACATCCCTTCAGATTAAGGGGGGGAATTGTTGACACCTAATCCTCAGCGGTTGGGTGTACCCGGAATGTGAACAGTCATCAAGAAGATGAACTGATCAGTCACATTCATGTATATAAACAATAGTTACCTAATGAAATATATCAATCAGTTTTTTCTGCCAAGTCTGGAGTTACCCTCGCCTGACACACTTATGTACACTCGAGATATTTTATGATATATATATATATATATATATATATATATATATACATACAGTTTCGACTTTTTGATGCTTGATTTTATTGTGATGAATGAATGATGTGCCAGTCTAATGCTTGATTAGCGATAGAATCAGCTAACCAATTATGAGATCTTGGAATGTGCAAATAATTAATGTAAGTAAATGATCTTTGCAACAACCTCACCCTTAAATACTAGCGATATAAACATGGATCCCTTACCTGATAAATGTTATTCAATTGTGACACTATCAGTTGTGAATCAAGATAGACTACCAACGAATCGATTCCATAAGAAATAGCTTCGGATAGTAAATTAATGACAGCAATATACTCAACCATATTATTTGACGTAGGACCAATGCATACTCCCCTTGATACCATCAACTGACCAGTTGGATAGTAGATTACCCAAGCTGCGGAAGCGAGGTTCCGAGTGTGCCAACTAGCACCATCAGTGAATCCAAAATAGACCAAGTCATCCATCAACACCTGCCACAGTAGACCAAAAAGTGTCGATATCAAAAACTCCCGATGAGATATGTACAAAAATACAAAATGTACAAAGAAGCCATTGCCTAGCTGTTACCGAAGCAAAATACTTCTTAAGGTAGAGCGGATCAGGAGGCTCCACCAACTTACTCCTAGGGATGTTTATAGGTATAGTCATTGAACCAATCAATATATTACCCTCGGCAAACATCTATGTTGGAGCCAAAGGAACCGTACAAACATCATTAGTAGACAAATTGGAGGATCTAGACTCGACTTCATGCAAAGGAGGACGGAAATATGAGCGATGATGTAAATCTTCCAAAGGTCGATCTACAATCGTCATTGCTTCGAATATCGCTTCGTCAGATGGGAAAAAATATCCAATCAATCCAAAGCATAAGTGGAATCAAGGGTTCGAGAATGAGCCACATCACCATCTAACTCTTTTTCCAAAGAAGGAGCGAGATGGTCGTCTATAGAGTTATTGACAAATTCATATCCAAGCTCTACTATAGACATAGGAGATTCTATTCCACCCACCTTCCCTTCATTTGATGCGGTCGCAGATAAAAAAAAGGTCCCAGGATCCGAAAAATAGTGAGTTCAAACAAACTCTTTCTGTAAAGGCTCCTCGGAGGATGAAATTGTATCTATTCTAGCTATAGGAGGGGGAAGATCAAAAGTACCCATCAATGAAGAGTACATCTCGACTCCTAGATTCTCAGTAGGCGGATGGGGTTTATCCACCAAGGGAAAAATAGAGTCCAAAGTTGCTTGAGGATCGACTACAGAATAATCCAATTGATCAACCTTAACAATTTTCCCCTCGTGAGGAAAGAAAATGACATGAAACAGAGTCGAAACAACGGCATATATTTCATATATCCACTTCCTTCCTAAGAGGAGATTGTAATATAGGTTAGCATCGATGACTTCTACTTCAATATTAACGACCTTTCCTCCAACACATATAGGAAAGGCCGGGATAATCCCGTATGGCCTATGAGAATTACCATCAAATGTTGTCAAGAGGGTAGGTGAAGGAACAACCGAAGGCGATCTAATGGAATTCCAACATGACATAGACATGACAAAAGTGGAATCTCCCTCATCAATAACCGTCTGAAAAATATTAGTTTTCTGGTAAGTAGACTTTATCTGGAAATCCATATGATGAGGAAGTCTCTTTTTGACATTATGCATATCAAAAGTGAGAGCTAAGGAATTGTTTGGATCCACTGCCCCCATTGCTGAAAGAAAGGCACTTCTTTGAGCAGGACATGACTGGAGAACCTCTAAAGCAGACATAGCACTTGGACTCTGAGCCAGATCCTCAATAATGGAGTAATTATGGGCTGCCTTAACATTAGGGTTGATAGTCGCACGTTTAGCGGAACCTTTCGGTATCCGAGGTATAGTCTCGACAGAGGGTCGCTCAATATGAAGTGGGTTGGTAGTTTCGGGAACTGATTTATCCTTAGAAGTTTCACCTTCACCATAATCACGTGACTGTGTGGCCACATTAGCGTGGGAACCCATCATGAAAACATTTGATGATTTATCCCCTTCCTAGTTGCCCCCAGCAGAGGTACCAGGATTTGAATTCGCACCAGCAAGCATCTGCTACCCTTGGGGAAAAGGGTTGGTTAACACAGCTTGAGAACTAGAAGTCCCTTGCTACCCTAACAAGCGCTGAGCGTCTTGAATTTTTGGGCAAAGATGAGTTAAATGGTCTCCACTGCATAGCTTGCATGGAAACTTGACTTTCTTTCTAGACTCATTTCCACCACCACCAGCATTATTGCCAGGTTTATTTGCATCAGTCTTCCCATCTTGACTCTTTTTCTTACCTCGTCCTTTCTTTTTCCCATTGGAATTTTGATTTCCTTTGGGGTTAGAAGATTGGACGACATTAATAGAAGAGGGTTGAGAAGACGAAGGGTTAGACGATGTGATCTGGTTGGTCGAATCAGTTTGTAAAGACAGTTGTTGCAAATGGCTCAATAGGTTCACCGCATTTGTGTCTATGGATCCAACGATACCATCCACGTGGGGACCTGGCTTCGACTTGGCTATATCAACCTTAGTCCCTAGAGCATCAAGTAAGATTTTTTGTAGAATCCTAGACTGAGAGTAAATCAATTCTAACTGTTGGGCCCTAAAAATAGCTTGCTCTTCAAAATAGACTTTGGAGAGAGAGACATCCTTAGAGATCTCTGGTTGTAAGGATTTCAAAAACCATTCGAGACGGTATTCAGGAGGAATTTTAGCTTTAATGAGCCTCTTTCTCTGTCTCCATTCCTGAATATGATCAGAAATGTGAGTTGTCGTGTCCTGATGAAAATTGGCCAGAAGTTCAGTTCCGGCATCATAACGGACGGGCAACTGGAAATGATTTAGGAAAATGTTAGCCAAATCGGCGAAAGATGTAAAGTTTCCCCCTAGCAACTCTATATACCACTTGGCCGCATTGCTAGTTAAGGTGCGTTGAAAAAGTCTCAACCTAACTGAGTCATCGATGAGGGAGTTTGATGAGCACCACAAATGGAATGTGGTTACATGGTCGCCCAGGTCTTCACCACCTTTCCCCTCGAACTTTGGAATGTCCGAAGGGAGTTTGGTTGGGACCGGAGGCTAGGCCGAATTGTATTTGATTGGATCATTTGTTAATTTCGTGAGATCTGGCAAATTCAACATTGCCAAAAAAGGAAGCCTAGGAGGACCTTGGGGATTCCACCCAGACTGGGCGAGGTTCCCAAAGTTCTGAAAAGATTGGCCTGGATTTTGGAAGGCACCAGGCTGCCCGAAGTAACCAACAGAACCAGCTGAACCAAAAGGCGAACCTTGTGATCCAGAAAAACTCGGAGTTTGACCAACTTCAGCTGAAAAACCTCCATAACCAGCGAAGCTCCCTCCCAAAGGATTATAAGGAGTTGATAACCCCTGATAAGGATTCCAAGCAGAAGCTAAGGGAGGAATACTTCAAAACGAACTAACTGTGGAGTACGGCCTATTCCCTTGTTGGCCAAAAAATGGATTCCCAGTTCCTATGCCACTAACCGCAGGGTTAGTCCAACCTTGAAAGGGATTGCTGCCTTGTCCTGTAGAAGAAAAAGGAATAGATCCTATTGTCAGGTTGGAATGTGGTATATGACCACTTCCAAAAGGAAAACCCTGAAATGAAGCTGACCCACCCATCATGGATGTGGAGGCACTAAATGGAACTGACAGAATACCCTGTGAATGGGTGCCAAATGGGAAAAATCCAGAACCAAATGCATTGGCTTGGGAATTTCCACTCGTAGAAGGAATGGAGGTAGACCCAACTAAGGATGTGCTAGCAAAAGACCCAAATAAAGATGCAGAGGGGATGGAAATAGTTCCTCCCCCTTGTACTGATGTTGGAGTCTGCATGGTTGTAGCACTTGTGGTAGAAGCCATGCTTCTAGTGGTGGTCATCGAAGGTAAGCGCATAATATGACCTGGACTTGACGGTCTATGCGTCGGAGTCCCAACGTATTGTAACATGTCTAGATGACTAGAAGGTATAGGATAATTCGAAGCCACTAATGACTCTAGGATTTCTTCTACCTCAATGTTATCTTGATTGAAAGAGAACTCGAGAAAGAACTGGGGTGTTCCTTTCTAGTTCTGCGGAAGTACCAGGCCTATCCTAAACACTAATGCCTCCAGGGGGAGGGTCAATCCCTGATGCATCAGCTGCCACGGGATGAAACCCACCGGCAGTATTACCTCTACACCTTCTAGAAGAAGGCTCTAAAGTTGGTGGTGAAATACCACGAAGTCTTCGAGACCGTCTAGGTGATTGGTCAGCCACTTTGAATTTTTTATTAAGATCTAATTAAAGAAACAAGAAAAAATGAAAGCTAGGCCAAATAAGAGCACAGATCACACACTAAAAAGTCCCTAAAAGATGTCGGCCAGTCAAACAACTTTCAAGTGTTCCCGCTCTAGGTGATGAGGACCGGACACCAAAATACAAGAAAGTGAAGTAAGGGGCCTTCCGAAGATAGTCTGGGATAATGACGACCCAGTCCTACCAGCGAAGGTAATAGAGGAAGTTACGCCAACCTGCTAACAATAGCCTGTGCTAGTGTAAGCCCTCAAGCTTCGCAAGGGTGCCCTCCAAAAGTACTGTTGAGAGTGATACAACGTCGACCTCAAGTGCCACGAGATTCACCTCCATAGCCACCTGTGTAGATCCCTAGGAGAAGAAACTAAGGTTACCAACTCGTGTCAGAAACCAGGCAGAACAGTCTTGAGGTAAGATCTGACAAGTAGGAGAGGGGGTATCTCTCTTCCTTATCTTCAAAAACCCTCGTGCTTAACTCCTAGATCCGGAGCTTTCCTGGTCTCCCTAACGCTATTGGATTTGCACTCGCTATTCAGACTTCTATGTTTGACAGTTTAAAATGGCCTTGGAGAGTTTTCTCTCCACACACCTAATCCAAGGCCCTAAAATATCCTAAAACTTGTAGGTGTGTCTAAATTGACAATATATAAAAAGTTCTAGTATATTTTAATTAGCGCTTGTTTCTTAAATGGGTTGTTCTTAAGTCAAGGGATAAGCGGAAATGAAACTTTTGGTGTTTTTCGACGCAAAAGAAATTAATAAAACCCAAACTATATGCAAATGCACTCATTTCGTTCTTCGATGAAAGAAATTTCTACTAGGTTCTAAGGAACTTCTAAGAAAGCAATGCATTTTTCTTTTATTTTCTTTTACTCAAGCTTCACACTCACAAAAATTAACAAAACTATGGATGCCCTAAAAGATGCACAAGTTTATCCTAATGCAATGAGTATATCCTAATGCAAAACTTAAGACTACTCTAAATCAAAGAATGAAAGTAACTTGCTTATCAATTCTAATTAGCCACTTAATATGTTTAGATAGAATATAAGTTGCTAATGCTCATTTCCGTCCAAACACTAAAAGCAAATCACAAGACAAACAAAAATTCACTTTCACTTGCAAAAAAGAAACTAAATCAAAACAAGGCCAAAGAAAGCAAAAACCAAGTTTTCAAGAAGTTTTCCTCAAAAGCAAAAACAAAAATGACTTTTCAAAAATTCTCCAAATACTATTGAAAACTTTGAGACCGGAGAATAAGCAACCAAAACACTTTGCAAGTTATCAACTCAAAATGGGCAAAAACTCAACAAAATAGGTGTTTCAAGATGCTCTCAACAACCAAAAAGCAACAAAAAGAGCTTGGTGACAATGATCAAAAGATCAAGAAAGACAACTCTCAAAATTGTCACTCAACAACTTTCAAAAAGCAAGAAAAGCAAATGGTCACAAGATGCAGTTTTGACACAAAGCAAGAAGGTCACAAATATAAAGTTCGCCACAAAGATTGAAACCAATCTTTCTGTGCTGGAAGACCAAAACAGCCAAGATTCTCAGATAGAAATCTCGTGTGCTAGAACACAAATTATGACACTTGCAACAAAGCAAAACAAGACCAAAACTTTCCACAAATGGAGAGAATTTGAAACCGGAAACTTGCTGTAAAAACAGAGACTGACAACCAAACTTGACTGCTCAGGAAACACTCAGACCAGCAAACAAATTTACTGAACAAGAAAGATTTGCAAAAATCTTGGAAATTAGGGTATATGCGACTGTGTCAATGCACAGCTGCATGTATACGCGATTCAACCCAAAGAAACCTACGTATACACGGGTTCATATGGGGAAACTTGCATACATATGCTTCTGTAACCTGGCAAAGATGCGTATATAACAGTTCACAAGAAAAAAGAAAAAAGGGGGTCTGAAGAAAATGTTCAGACTTAAAGTCTGAGTTTTTATAGGAACAGACAACTCAGTCACAACAAGAAAATCAAAGGCTGAGCCCTGATTGGCTTAAATTAACCCAAACTAGGAACAACAATAGTGTTGTCCCCAGTGGAGTCGCCAATTCTATTGAGGGACAAAGTCCCCTAGGGTCTTGGGTCAATACCCTAGTAGAGTGGGGGTTATCTACAATGAAAAACAAACATTCCACACAGTCATGATACTAATATAAGCAAACTATGCAAAGAGAGGTGCACTTGGGGGTCCTTCGTTTGGGTAGATCCAGCCAGGGTCCAAACCCTCTTGGAGTTCCTTTCGATCCTTTAACCTGCAAAACAACCAATTCAAAGAAGCATAGCAGTATATGGACCAAGCATCATAAAGAAATCAACTTCATAGCATATTGAAAGGTAGTTAGTTATACAATTGAAACAACTATTCATATGCAAATCATAACATGAACATCATAAGCATGAAGAAGATTAATTTCAGGAACGGGACAAGTGTTTCTTTATTGCAGATAACTAAAATATAGTAAGGAATGATTTCACCTGAGTCTTCCTCTCGCTGGCTCCAAGCAGAACTGTCCTCCAGGTCCGTCCAATCTCAAGCCTTCAACAAACTCCTTCCATGACTCACCAAGGTATCTCAACTAGTGAAATAACATCAAAGCTCAAGGAAACAAGAGTTTCCTATAATGGGGGGAAGTGTTGGAAGCACAAGGATCTTCAGACCTGGTCAGGGATAATCTCAGCAGAGTGATTTTTCTCTCTATTCTCTCCTCCTTTAGGCCTTCCCATTGAAGCCTTTTTATACTTCTCCCAAAGTAGTTTTTTAGTTGGGAATTCGTTGGGAACAGTTGGGCCATGGGCACTAACAGGTAATCAACAGGTAAAACCCATGATCTCCGCCCGAAATTAAGGAGATTTAATTTTTTTTAAGTGTTTTAAGACATATACGTGGGTTGGGTATACACAGACTCACGTACACACGCGTTTAGCTCAGGGAAATGTCACGTATAGGGAGTAAAACACTGTTTTTTAAGTATTTGGACCAGGTCTGGAAGGAGGGGTTTCCCTAGGCCATGAGTGCAGCATCACAAACATCAAGAGTGAGATTTGGAGCTATAACAGTAAGGTTGTAAGAATATGATGAGATGGGTTGATCTGTTAATATCAATTGATCTAACCAAAGTCAATATCCATTGTAATCTAGTTGAATATTTGGTGAAGAATATAAAGAGAGGTGAAGCTCAAAAGTTAGCTATGTTTCCTAGTTAAGGGTTTCCAAGGTAATAATCTCCATGTACTACATATATCTTTGTTTTTTTGATAATGTATATTTCAAGGTTTATTTCTCTCTTGAAAAGGTTTAGGCAATTAAGTCATAAATTTTGGTTTAAAGCTCAATTAGATCATCAATTCATATCAGGGCTTGGTTTAGATCACTGGTTGGTTAAACAAGTGGTTTTAGATGTCGGTTTTAGACTTTATTGGCCACAACAATTCCTAATTCTCCAATAGTGTGCTTCTAATTTGATCTTTGTATTACATAGCATAACCTATATGTTGGTCAAGGCATGCACCTATAAATCTCTATCCTTACCTAGTGAGAACAAAGCTTGAAATGCCCAAGTTGAAATAAAAAACTATGATAACACCAATCATTAAAATAGTCAAATTAATGATATAACCATTCAATCTAAAAACAAGTACAATAATAATAATGAAACTTAGGATAATACAATTCTTCTAATAACATATGAACTTTGTGGTGGATTTGTTTCATAATCACTTTCATAGATATTTCTTTTAAATACTTCATAACCTTTTCCCATAACTACTCTATGAACATTTCTTTTATATATTAAACAAGAGCTACAAAGTAGCTAGTACCTACCACTTAGGTTAAATATAGCTTAATTAAAAAAAAAATAGCAAAGACAAATATTTCATCACAAAAATAAAACAGCTAATAAAATATTGTATTGTTGAATGCCATCACAAAAAATTATGAAATATGATTAACTAATATTGTTTATAATAACATACATATATCTATGTGTGTGTGTCTTATTTTTATTTTTATTAATATATATATAGTTATTTATAATTAAATATATTAAAATGTGTTTTTAATATAATAATAAGTCATTTTAAATTGAAAATATTGTGAAAAAATTATAATTCATGAAAATATAAATAATAATAATAAAAAAAAAAACAAACAAACAAACAAAAGTTAAATAAAAGGAAATAAAACAAAATATTAGTAACTAATAGAAATGGAAGTTACTAAACAACCCATAATAAGACCTCAACCAATCACCTTACACATAAATAAATTTAAATAATAATAAAAAATAACAAAAATTGAACTCCTAATGTTAAACTATGCATAAGTGTCATAAATTATTGGTCAAAGAGAAACTAATACCAAGTCAAAGGACAAATTGAATACTAATACCAAGTCAAAAGAAAATTTGAATATACCATGCCTCAGTGCGTATAATAAAAATAGTATAATATTATCTCTAAGGTAGAAAAAAGAATGAACATTATGATTTCCCCTATCAATATATATGATTTTATATACAATCATATTCAATTATATATATATATATATCATCTTTATTAATATATATTATTATACCTGCCACAAGCATGGTATTGCACATTCAGTTTTGTTCTCAGTGTTTATCAGTTTGTTTTGACCAAAAATTTATGTCCCTTATCCATAGTTTAATATTGGGAATTCATTTTTTTGTTATTTTTATTATTATTATTTAAATTTATTTATGTGTAAGGTAATTGGTTGAAGTCTTACTATGGGTTGTTTAGTAACTTCCATTTCTATTAATTACTAATTTTTTGTTTTTAGTTTTATTTCTTTTTTATTTAGTCTTTGTCCTAATAAACCTCTTAGTCCTTATTAGAGATTCCGTCTACCCTAAGTTGTCAATGTGATCAACCTAAAATTTTATTTAACTTTTTAAATTTATTTTATTTTTCTTTATTTTTCTATTATTTTCATTTTCATAAATTATAATTTTTTCTCCCTATTTTCAATTTAAGATGACTTATTATTATAATAAAAACGTATTTTAATAATTTAATTATAAAAATTTATATATATTAATAAAAATAAAACACATAAAAAATAAAAATATATTTTAATATATATATTAATATAAATAATATTAGTTAATCAAATTTCATAATTTTTTATCATAACAATCAATAATACAATACAATATTTTATTAATTATTTTATTTATATTATAAAATCTTCACTTTTATTATTTTTTAATTTAATTAAATTATATTTAAACTATGTACTAATTATGTACTAATTATGAGGTAACTTTTTAATTTAATTAAATTATATTTAAACTAAACCGTAACTACTAATTATGATGTAACTTTGGTTAATATTATAAATCATTTTAAATAAAATAAACAAATAACTTTTTTGAAAATATGTCATCTTAATATGTCATGTTACGGATGTATCAATTAAACAAACTTAAATATTTTGGAATTATCGTTTGAGATGACATTTGAAAGCGATTTATTTTATTATGATTACAAATATTGTCAAAAAAGTTGTAAGAGAATCCTATGTACAAAATGATGTGGATGTAAATTAATTGTTAAATACTTGTAATGGAATCCTACGCTTTTCATGATTTGGATATATTATTCTTCGGTTCGACTTTAATGGATTAAATCCATTGTTCTTCCATTTTTTTCAAAGTTGGTTTGAATGTCTTTGTTGACAATTTGCATTTCTCTTTATTTAATTAATTTATTTTTTACTCTTTTATTTATTTTCGCATTGAATTATATATATAATTTTAATTATTAAAAAATATATATTATTAAATTATTAAATTTTTATTAATTTTTAAAATTATCTTTATAAATTTAATTTATTTTTTTATTTTTATTTATAATTTATAAATATATTTTTAATAACATTTAATATGACAATAATTAAAAAATATATATTATTAAATTATTAAATTTTTATTAATTTTTAAAATTATCTTTATAAATTTAATTTATTTTTTTATTTTTATTTATAATTTATAAATATATTTTTAATAACATTTAATATGACAATAGAGATTAGAGATTTAAATACTAAAAAATAGTTTATGAGAAAAAGTTTTTCGGTATAAATCACATGAAAATACATTTGTCGATGTATTTCGAACCAACCAGTGTGGTTCATCATCAGGACAAGTTGAAGAGTCAGATCATGGCTACATATTAAATAGGGAGAGCATATCTTCCAACGGCTAGGTTTGACTAAAGAAATGGCTATATTGGGTCAGACTAGACCAGCGATAATTGACCAAGAAACGGCTAGATTTGCCCATTCAAATTGTTTAACTATATTAATATGTTAAAACTAATATTATTATAATATTTATCATGTGTTATTTTAGGTAAAAAGTTAATCATACTACATTTAGGGAATATTTACCAAATAATAACTATTAGTAATAGAAGGGAATTAATATAGAATAAATAATGTTATATTATAATAATGTTATAGTATTAATCTTCTTATTAATGGCTCGTGTAACTAATTAAAAAATTTTAATTGTAAAGTTTATCCAATGGGGATAAGTGTTAATAGATCTAGGGATATTAATAATAATTAGAATAATATTAATTCTTGTTATATTATTTGTACTAGATTATTCATATTAGACATGAAAAGGGAAAATATTTTATAATAATATCAATCGTGTATGGATTTAATATTAAAAATAATATTAGTTATTATTGTACTTTTGTTATGATAAAAGTATTATTCTTATTATTGATGGTTAGGGTAACTAATTAATATCAATTTAATAGTAAAGTTATCCAATGGGAACATATATTCATAGATCTAGGGATGTTAGTACATGTAAGGATTAATTATATTAATATAATAGTGTTAAAATAATAGTATTGTTATTAAAGGTTTGTGTAATTAATTAATATAAATATATTAGAAAAGCTAGCATCTTGTTATTTAAGATAGTCATGAAAAGAACTATTACTTAAATAAAATAAACCAAGGGAGATCTCCCAAGACGATTAAATAATTACGGCTAAATAAAGCAGGATAAGGGATGACAAGGGGAAACATAGAAATCTAGAATAAGTCAATAATAGAGGGAGGGGAAGAAGGGGAAGACACGACTAGGAAGAGAGGGCAGGGATCCAGCAACTACTGATCTTCCAGCCATCATCTCTATTGAGATTGCTTGGCCTTCTTTCAATCTCAATTGCTTCCCTAAATTTTCGGTGATGGAACTGCGCAACCTTAGCAATAACCTTGGCCTCCTCAATACAAACATGATGCTTGGTCTTCTCTGCATGCTCCACTAGTGCGGAAGACTTGGTTCTCCCATGTTTTAGGTTAGCTGCATGCTCATTAATCCTTTGATTAATAGAGCGTCCCGTCTCACCAATATAAGGGGTCCCACAGGAACAAGGAATAATATAGACACCCTTCATGTCCTTAGGGTCGATAGGATCTTTCACCGATCGGAGGGATTTACGAATGGTGTTGAGGGGTCTAAAGGTTGAGGGAACATTATGCTTCCTAAGAATCCGAGCAATCTTATCGATGGTTCCTTGGACAAAAGGTAGATGGACACCTGAGACTCGTTCTTTAGGTTCTTTTTTAATTACTAATTTTTTGGAGGCTTTAAGGAAAGCCTTTTGACCAAGGTGTCTACTATAACCGTTCTCAACAAAGACATTAAGGAGATGGGATTTCTCTTTATTGAAGCTCTTATCATCAAAAATCCTTAGGGCATGAGTAGCGAGGGTGTTAAGAATGCCCAATTTTTGAGCCGGGAAATGATGGGAACTGGCATGAAGATATTGCTCCATATGTGTTTTCTTCCAAAACACTTGGTGGGAGAGGGAACTATCAATATTCTTTGAAATAAGAATATCAAGGAAAGGGAGGCAACCATCAACTTCCTGCTCCATGGTGAACTTAATGGCGGAGGATTGACAGTTGAGATGATTGAAGAAGAGATCTAACTCCTCTTGGCCATGGGACCAGATGACATTAGTGTCATCTACATATCTTTTCCAAAGCTTGGGTAGGAGACGGGCTGAGGCTAAAGCCTTGGATTCAAAATCTTCCATAAAAAGATTAGCAACAATAGGGGATAGGGGTGATCCCATGGCAACACCACAGGTCTATTCAAAGAACTCGCCCTCAAAACAGAAAAAAGTGGAAGTGAGACAGATCTCAACTAACCGAGCGGTATCGGGATCCGTTAGGCAATAGATCACTTCCAAGGCCTCCTTTATAGGGATACAAGTGTAAAGGGAGACTACATCAAAACTAACAAGAATGTCCCCGTAGTAAAGATTTATGTCCTTTAGCTCTTCAACAAAGGATGTAGAGTCTTTGACGAAGGACTCTGTATGGCCAACTAAGGGTTTAAGCTTTAAGGCAAGGAATTTAGCTAGAAGGTAGGTAGGACCACCAATGGTGTTGACAATGGGCCTAAGGGGAGCCCCCTCCTTGTGAATCTTTGGATGCCCATAGATCCTTGGAGTAATGGGACTGCTCTCAATGAGTTTATGGCACAGGGAACTCACTGAGCTACTGGATTTGATGGCAAGAGCCACAGTCCTAGAAATCTTCTTAAGAGGGTTCTTGGGAAGCTTTTTATAGCTACCACTATTATAAAGATGATCTAACATCTTCTTGCGGTAATCATCTTTGTCAACGATGAAAGATGTTAGATTTCCCACTAAATCTACTATAATTTCTAGAAGAAGGAATATCAGTAAAGGTTGTATGTTCTTTCTACACATAAATTCACTCCACAAGAAATTATGCATGTTTAGGTTCCTCCTTTTGAGTCCCAGGAGAAATAACTTCAGAAAATTCAGAGGTTAGCAATATTATAAAAGATTGGAAAATGTTTGAAAATATTACTTCAGAGCCTATTAAACAAGTAAAATAAACAATTATGCATGAAACAAGTGCTAAGACTTGAATTGGACAACAATCAGTTGTTTCCTCCCGTAATTCCCCTAAGACTGTTGTAATAGTGTTTTTGTAGCAATGGTGTACCAAAATACACCTCCTTAGCAATTGGTTGTTCCTTACAAAGGAATACAGACAAATTTGGTGTTGTTCGTGAACAAACTTAGATAAACAAAGCATTGCAAATAGTGAGAGAAATGCATATACAAAAATGAACTAAAACAAAGAGATAAATACACAAATAATGCTCAATGGAGAAAACAAGTCAACAAAATAATGGAAAAATATCGCTTTATTGCTTATTGGAAGTAGAAGTTGAATACGATAGATGAATACTAAACACTTGAAGAGAATTATTTGAGCTATGGTGCTCAAAAATCCTCAGCAAGGAGGTTCCTTTCCTCAATCTCTTTGCAAGCTTCTCCTCTCTCTCAAAGAAGTATGAAGACTCTCTCAATGGTGGACTCTTCTCCTCTCACTAAGATGATAGAAGACTCTCTCAATGGTGGACTCTTCTACTCTCACTAAGATGATGGATTGCTTAGAAGAAATATGGCCAACATGCTAGTGCTCTTACTTTATTTGCTTCAACAATGAAATGTTGGGTTTCTCTAATAACAATTTGGCCAGCATAACATTATCTCATATTTTTAGCCTGCTTATATATCATTTTTGAATTCATTTTCCCTCTCTTGGTTCATGAATTATAACGACTTATGAGTGGGCCAAGTTGATACCATTGAGGGTTGCATATCTTCAAGGCAACTCGAATTTGGTTGTCCTGGAATGAGATCATATCAAAGAATTGCCTCAAAGTGTGTGAAGTGGTCCCGAATTTGTTAAATCGACCATTTTCTTAACTATGCAGTTTTCGAAGGAAATATCGTGCAATGTGCAGCTATCGAAGAAACAGCTACAAAGACTTCAATTTTTAAACTCCATAAACTTTGGACCTTAGGAGAAATTAAATTTTTTGAACTTCATAATGTCTTCAACTAGAAAATCTTCACTTGTGCATTTTGCTGGATGACTTTAAGCATCTTCTAGATTGTGAAAACATGTGTACAATTTTCTGGTGTTAATAGTTGCCCCCTAATGTATGAGGTTAGGAGAAAACGTATAGCCAAAATACATCACGTTTTTCTGTTCTGACAAAGAATCTGATCAACTTCTTGAGAGAGAGGATAACTTGTTACGGAGATGAGTAGGGAGACCCCTTGACTGAGCATAAAGGATAACCATGCTTTGAAGAAAACCTAAAAGGTAAAAAGTTTATATACGAGGCAAGCATGTCCCATGTTCGTTATGATGACTAGTATCGAATTATTACAATTGGAAAGGAAATGGTTCTATCCAATCAACATTGTGGTGGTTGACATGCTGATGGTTGATGATGATAACTGTTGACACCCTCAAGGGAGTTTTCTTTGACAAATAGACTGAATCTGGTTCCCCCATGCATAAGAAAGGTGAAGCACTGCTGAATGAGGTGTTGATTTATGCATGGATCTTTAACTTTGGGTACGTCCCTCGTATCATGATGTAAGCACTACTTAATGAGGTGCTTAGTGGTACGTGGGTCTTCAACTAAATGAAAGAACTGCAACAATCATTAAGTATGGTACCACTTTGACATGAAAACTTGTGTTGGTGTTGAATTTCAGAGGGACCAATGACATCAGTGGGAAATAGTGATTCCCATTGTGCCACCCAAGGATATCCCTTAAAGGGGGGAGTATCCAAGGTACTGCCTTGATCCTGGAATATAAGTGTTGAAGTCGACATGAAAGAAGCATCAACCGCCCGAAATGTTGAGGCTGACGACATGAATTGATATGGACAACTGGCCCGAGGTCAGAGTTATTATGAAAATTGCGATAGTCAAAACACTTTTGTTGATATGGATGGCCCTGGAGCTGGTAGGACTTCCAGGGTAGGTGTAAGTATGTTTTGACTGACATAAAGAGGACAAATGAATGTGGATGATGTACGAGCTCTGGCTATGGGTGACTAGAAACTGTCACTGGGTAAAAACACATGAAAATATGGGTAGGAATATTTTTCCTAAAAAATATTTGTACACTTTCCAAAAGAATATGAAGGTGGTTTGGATGTACATACATAGAGACAGGTGCCCCATGAAAATGGTGACTGTTATGGAGGTATGGTGTTTTTGATGAGGGTGGGGGGTCCATTGGTTAGTCTCCGTGTTGGGTTGGTGAGGCAGATGAAGTGAAGCAAATGGTCTTCTATAATATGGGTGAATGGTAGGCCAAATGTAGAATGTGGTGGTGCATCCATCTTGATCTGTTGCAACATTCAAGGGGTGGCCCAGGAATGGGGTTGGTAAGAAATGAGTGAAGACGAATGAGGCTAATCTTCAAGGCAAGCGTGCAAAGTTGATTTGGGAGGCGCACTATAGTCGGGTTGCAAGACACTTTAGTGTGGAGAAAATTGTTGTTTTACTACAAAAGTACTTTTATTGGCCCAAACTCTGACTGGATGTTGGAAAATATAACAGATCCTGCACTTCCTGTGCCATCGCCAAGCCAACTGTCAAGAATCAAGGCTTGTACACTCCTCCGCCTACTCCCAACCAGCTATGGGAATCCATCTCCATGGACTATATGTCTGGCCTCCCTTCTACCAAGCATGGTAATGAATGTGTATTTTTGGTCATGGACATATTTTCTAAGATGGTTATATTGGTGGCCTGCAAGAAGAGTATCACAGCAGAGGACACTGCCAAACACTTCTTTGAATGAGTATGGGTACATTTTTGGATCCCGCAAATAGTTATATCATATCGGGATAGTAGGTTCTTGATCACATTCTGGTTAAGCCTCTGGACACTATTGGACACCAAGCTCACCAAATCGACTGCCTTCCATCCCCAGACTGATGGCTAGATGGAGGTCGTCAATAGGATGATAGTGCACATACTCCGCATGTACAACTCTAAGCATCCTTGAACCTGGGATGAGAGTCTTCCATATGTGCAACACAGATATAATAGAGCTCTCCATAGATCGACTGGTCGTAGTCCCTTTCAAGTGGGTTTAGGATTTCAACCATTATGTCTGATTGATGTTGTCATGCCTCAAACGACTACGCAAATAGAATTCACACATGTATTGTCTGAGGTTGATAAAGTGACCAGCTTTATTGGATGCATCCAACACATCCGCCAGTAGGTTCACGACATCCTGGAGAAGTCAAATTCCAAGTACAAGCTATGACATGATCAACATTGGGTGCCACACAAGTTTTAGGTAGGTGACAAAGTCTGGTTGCATTTGCAGAAAGAATTCCTTACTAGAGCCCATCGAAAGCTCATACCACTTCGATATGGTCCTTACGCCATTACCAAGGTTGTGGGAGACAATGATTTTGAGCTTATCATTCTCCCATTCCTTGGCCTGCACCCAGTGTTCAATGTGGATCGCCTTCAACCATACTTCCCACCATTGTTGGACACATCAGACATTGCAGAACAACTCACACCAACAAAGTTAACGTAGACTACATGGAACATGCCACAATTGATCGGATTATGGACACACAGGTCAAAAACACTTGCTAGAAAAATATCCAATTGTATAAGGTTGTCAAAGTTGGTCAACTCTTGCACCAAGGTAAGTGGCTCACCAGGGACCAAGTTCAACAGAAGTTTCCCTATCTCATGGAGGCACTTAACGCAATGGGGACCATTGCTTCCTAACGGGGGAGGATTGATCCAGGTGGATATTGGTGGCCACCCTCCTATTCCACTTGGACCCCCAACACTATCTCTTTTAGTTTTTCAGTTTCCTAATTGTAGCACAGTTTACTATTTTTGGCAGTTTTTTTGAGTCTTGAACTTCCGGAGCCATTTTGAGGCCCTAAATGACATTTTTAGGGAAAACAAAGAGACCAAAAGAATCCCAAATGGGGTGACCTATTTTTTTCAGCCTACTCTTAGAGATCTTAGAAATGAGGTATTATGATAACCAAACAAAGGTCGTATGTCAAAGTTACGACCCGGGAAATTGATGTACCAATTTAGCCAAACGGGGCCCACAATTTTGGTGCTTCATCTCCTAGGGTTAGGTTTCTGGATGTTTAGGGTTTTCCATTATTTCTCAATAATAAATAGGCCTTGGAGCCTCATTGTAACATAGTTTAGAGGCATATAGCCGCCACATCTCTTCTCATAGATAAGCTACCATCACCTGAGCTAGTCTTATTTCCATTCTGTTTGTAAGCATATTTTAGTCTTTGATATTAATGAAATGAAGTGTTATTTCTGTTGCATATTTGTATTTATCGTTATATTTGTAATTTGTTGCATTCTTGTTTAAATTCGGATCAAAAGGTTTGATTGTGCCCTTAGCCATACTACCCTAGTACCCAAGTATTAGAGAGTGGTCTCTCCAAGTGTTGTTGTTAGTGTACTATAGAAACAATATGGGAGAATATATTATCTAATGATAGTTTTAGGTATGCCTAGGGGGATTCTTATATACCTAAGGGTATATGAAGTGAGATTCCATATACATGTACTTTTGATGCAATACTACCCAAAGAAATACCAATAGGGGTTATAAGGGTTTCCAACAAGGCAAAACCATGTGTAGTTCCTTTGTGTATTATTTCTTAACTATAGTTTTAACCATTTAATGATATATCACCATGTTATTTAAATATGTTTCCCCTTTAAAAAAAGAGCTTTCTAACTTAAAAAACTCTCAATATCACTAGAATTAACTGGTAAAAGAATCTAACTTCCACAATACATGTGGGTGTGTGTGTACACACACACACATGCTATAAAACATAATTATTCAACATATGAAGAATTTTCCACATACAATTTTCTATGTCATACCAATATTGTGAGAATCTTAAAGTCTGAAAGTTCACCAAAATAATGTTATAGTGAAAATTCCAAGATGACTCTTTCAAAACTAATTTTAGGAGTAGTCACAAACCTTATATTCCAAAGATAATATCTATGAAAGTATAGTAAAATAGGACTTCAAAATTTTATCACCAATACTATAAAATGTATCCTCAACATCCACAAAACTTCACTACCTAAAACTTCATAGAAAAATATTATAGCAAAAATTCCAAGATAGCTCATTTAAAAATAATTTTAAGGTTAGGCAAAAACCATATTTTCCATCAAAGATATATCCAAACATAAAATGAAATGGAACATGAATTTTTTACCCATTGTACCTTGATGTTTTTCCTCAATATATTCAAAATTTAGCTACATGAAAATTCCAAAAAAAACTTATAGCGACAATTCAAAGATGTCTTGATTTATGAAGAAAAACTTGAGTATCATATCTCTAATACCAAATGTTATAAATCAAATCCCTTGAATATAATAAGAAGTAAATGATCACAACCTACTTTAAGGGGGAAACATCATTTTACAATGGATCAAATTTACTAGATAATATATGATGATCCTAAGATAAGATATGATGATTCTAAGACTAGGTCTCCTTGTTATATATATATAGGAAAAAGTGTACAATTATAATGAAAAGGTACAATGAAATATTATAGCTAACCTACTAATATGACAAAATAAAATAATAATAAATGCTTATTATGGCACTATCAAACCATCTAATGGAAGGAATCCCATTGGTTGCAAGTGGGTGTTTAAGTTTAATTTCAAAATGCAGTAAGTCAAGTTGATAAGTACAAGGATTAACTAGTAGCAAAAGGTTATTCCAAAGTTGAAGGAATCAACTTTAGTGAGATTTTCTCTCCTATTGAAAAACAACTTCCATTATATTACTAATATTTCTAGCTATAACATTTGATCTTCAGATGGAATGGATGTGAAGATAACAATTTTACATGGGGACCTCAGTGAATGAATCTATATGAAATAGCCTAAAGGATTTCTAGTAAATAGTATGGAGAAGTTGGTATGCAATTTGAAGAATTCTTTTATGGTCTAAATCAATCACCCAAGAAGTGGTACTAGAAGTTTGACACATACATTCAAGTATTGGGATATGTGAGAAGAAAATATTATCATGAAGTATATTTTAATTCAGAAGGTGGTTGTTTCCTAGATTTCAGTGTTGTGTGTTAATGAGATGTTTCTAGTTGGAAATTACATGGATGTTATCATGGAGGTGAAGATGTAGTTATCCTCCAAATTCGAGATGAAATATATTGGGGTTGCAAACTTTATTCCAAGAATGGAGATTAAGAGAGAGAAAGTAGTTAATACTTTAGGTAAATTATAGGAAGTAGATTCTAATAGTCCTAAACATTTCAATATTAATAGGTCAAGCTAGTGAAGGTACCTATTCCTATAGGGGAAAAACTATTTGTTGAATAGTGTCCAAAGACATAGGAAGAAGGAGAAGATATAGCAGATGTTACCAATGCTAGTGTTGTTGGTAACTTGTTGTATGTGATGGTATGAACTCAATTATGTATTTCTCATGCAGTGGGAGAATTAAGTGGATACATGATAACACTTGGAAAATATCACTAGAAATTTGTCAAGAGAGTATTTAGGTACTTGTGTGGAACAATTGATCATGCAATTTTCTACCAAGGGATGCTTGGAACTAACAGGGAAGAGAATGTACATGTTTTTGTCTATGTTTTCTGGGATGTCGATTTAGATCAAAGAAGGTCAATTAGTCGGTATGTCTTCAAATTGTTATATAAGTCTATCGATGAGTAAGTGATAGCCATTCATGGTACTATTGATAGTGGAATCTAAATGCATCGAAAGCACACATGCAAGAAAGGAATCATTTTGGCTACAAATATTGTGTTCATAGATTAGGTTTAGATAGAAAGTTGTAAAGATATACTAAGATAGCTATAAAGTAATATTCCTATCAAAGAACCTAGATTACCATTCTAAGGCAAAGCACATTAATGTATAATACCATGTCATCAAGGAGATAATGGAAAATAAGAAAGTGTTGTTGGGGTTGGTAGACACTTTGGAAAACATTACAAATGCTTTGAAATTTTTTGTGAGTGTTGTGAAGTTCTCTTGGTGTAGAGAGGTAACGAGCATTGTTTCAATGGTTGATTGAAGCATGATATCTCTTGTTCCTACAAGGAAGACAAAAAGTGGTAGAATGTTGAGGTATTATATTATTTGTAGAAACTCAATCAACTAGAGTGTAGTCGATCTACTGGATAGTCAAGGTAGATTGATTAGGAAATTGTTGGTTGAGTTAGATTGTTTGGGAGAAGGATCAATGAGATGATCAAGTCAATTCAATGGCCAATGGTGAAGTTGAGATAAGGATTGTTGTGAAGGTCGATGGAGTAGCTAATAGGGGTATATAGTTGGTGGAAATGTTGAAAGTAATTGCAGTTGTGGAAGCATATGGTTGATAAATGCTAGTGGTTGTTTGATGGTCAAGAGGTAATTGACTATATTTGAAATATGCCAAAAATAATTAGGAATCATGATATTAACAAGATATTAGCTAATGAGATTCAACCTTCTGCAATTGATTCAAGTGCTACAAATTAGGTTTTCTTATGTAAGAATGAACCTATAATTAGTGCATGATGTAAGGTTGTAAGAATATGATGAAATGGGTTGATTTGTTAATATCAATTGATATAACCAAGGTCAATATCCATTGTAATCTAGTTGAATATTTGGTGAAGAAGATAAAGAGAGGTGAAGCTGAAAAGTTAGCTATGTTTCCTAGTTAAGGGTTTCCAAGGTAATAATCTCCATGTACTACACATATCTTTGCTTTTTTGACAATGTATATTTCAAGGTTTATTTCTCTTGAAAAGGTTTAGGTAATTAAGTCATAATTTTTTGGTTTAAGGCTCAATTAGCTCATCAATTCATATTAGGGCTTGGTTTAAATCACTGGTTGGTTATACAAGTAGTTTTAGACGTCAGTTTTAGACTCTATTGGCCACAACATTCCTAATTCTCCAATAGTGTGCTTCTAATTTAGTGTTTGTATTACATAGCATAACCTATACGTTGGTCAAGACATGCACCAATAAATCTCTATCCTTACCTAGTAAGAACAAAGCTTGAAATGCCCAAGTTGAAATAAAAGCTATGATAACATTTTTTTCTCGGTAAAGACTAAATCTATTAAGAGAAATCAATATGGTACAAACAGGAAAGGCAAAAGACCGTCAGACCGGAAATGATAGATACATCAACCTCGGTCCCGGAAGAGAGATACAATCACAGAGCTACAGGAAAGACAAAAGTCCGACAGACCGGAAATGATATATTCATCAACCTCGGTCTCGGAAGGAAGAAACAAACTCTGCTACACCTGAAGATTCGATAGCAAAAACTAACTGTCAGGCTGTTACCCCAGCGGGACAGTGATTACACCACAATGTTTTTTCCCTTTCTTTTTGTTAACTTTTGTCCAGCCCTCATGAGGAGGATGGGCAAGAACAACTTGGAGACTGGAGTTCTCTATCATTGGGGACTCCTTCTCTGAATCAGAGGAGGAAGTCTCATGGGGACGTTTCTGGGAATTTGCTGAGACATGGGTGTGCTCCATATTGTTCGTGGGCGGATCCATCGTCTGCGGCATCTGATCTGGTTCTGATTTTTTTTCCTCCTTTTCCATACTAGGGGGGCTGGAGCTTCCGGTTGGCGGCGGTGGGCAGGGAGCCCAACGCTTGGGCTTAGTATTAGCAAAGAGGCCCTTTTTTGCTCTTGCTAACAGCGATGGGCAAGAGATATGTAAGTGCCCTGTTTGGTGACAATGACGGCATCTGAAGGCAGTGTTCTCGTACTCTAGAAACTGGGTCCAGATAGCGTCCTTGATCTTGAGATTGATGTACTCTGGCAATCCCTTACTTAAATCAAGCTCCACATAAACTCTGGCGTATGTATAGAGCCCCTGCCTCTCTCTCTGGTAGTCTCCCTTCCAAAAGCTACCCAGGGCATTGCCTATTTGCCTGTATACTTCTGTACGCCACAGGTGAACTGGGAGATTTGGAAGCCTGATCCATACCGGAGCCTTGGTGATGACTGCTGAAGCTGGATCAAAGTCGGGAAACCATGGAGTTAGGAAGAGACCAGCTGAACCCATGAACCAAGGGCCTTCGTCTAGGGCATTGTAGCAATGCTCTAGGTCATCGAACAACACTATGAAATATCCTTTTGCACAGAAATAAACCTTACAACGATCCGTCCAGTTGTCTTTGATCCAGTCATAAAGATCCTGTGAGCGCGGCCAGAGCCCATTGAATCTGCAGATGATGGCTCTTTCAGCAAATTTATGGGTTTCGTCTTCAAGATCAGGGTAGGAGATTTCAACTGATGGGATCTCCTCCACTTTGTCAACCAAAAAGGGCTTGGGTGAAGTCTGTATTGGTGGCTCTGTCTTTTCAGTCTGCTTGCCATGGACTGCATCTTTGTACGAAAAAACCTTTGCTGAGGAAGGCTCTCCCCCAGCTCCTCCTCTAAGACGAAGGGAAAGGATAATAGATGCATCTTTCTCAATGCCGTAAGAAGAAATAGGAAAGAGATCCTCAAGATGTTTACCTTGGTAGAGAAGCCGTTGGTCTGCCGAAGGGATTCCCAATTTGATGTCCAATGCATGCTTGAGATTCCGCACTAGATCCGCCTGGCAAACCCATTGAAGCATAGTTTTTCCTGAAAGAAGCCTGATTTGAATCTGGAAAGCTGCGGATGATTCTGAAGGCCTTTTTCCCCAACCGATCTGAGGAGCGGGAAGGCAGATGCCTTGATAGAGTTTCGAATCCGGCCTTGGTCTAGTGTGCAGGGGCGGCATGCATCTGATTAGTGTCGTCCCTTCTTTTCTGGACGCGCTGGTCCGAGGATAGGCTAAGGGAGCCGCACGATTTTCCTTGTCCACTGCTTCAGCAGTCGAAAGGGGGCTGCTCCGTCGCGCCGTGGAAGCAGGGGGACGGGGCCATGTTTTCCCGGAGCTCTCCGATAAGAGGATAGCATGCTCTTCTAGATCTACAACCCCAGTGATCATGGCATGGGGATCTTGAGTACCTGTCGATGAGTGAATACCCCATGATCTTTGCCCAGATCTCTTCAATCCCTTCGCGGTCGGAGCGATTTGTGACCCAACGGCGCCCTGGGGCCTGGAAGCATCAAAGCTGGGGTTCGAGCCAGTGAAAATGGAGTGGCCTTGTTGCTGATCTGCAGCAGAGAGACAGCCCCGGAGTCTATGCTCCGATCTCTCAAACCTTTTCTCACACAGTGCAATCCAAGAGCTGACGGCGGCCGAGGGCAAGGAGACGGGGGAGCTAGGGTTCGCCATTCTCGTTTTTTCAAAGCTATGATAACATTGATCATTAAAATAACTCAAATTAATGATATAACCATTCAACCTAAAAACAAGTACAATAATAATAATGAAACTTAGGATAATATAATTTTTCTAGCAACATATGAACTTAGTGGTGGATTTCTTTCATAATCACTTTTATAGATATTTCTTTTAAATACTTCAATAATACTTCATAACCTTTTCCCATAACTACTCTATGAACATTTTTTTATATATTAAATAAAAATAGTGCAATATTATCTTTTAGGTAGAAAAAAGAATGAATATCGTGATTTCCCCATATCATCATATATAGCTTGAGTGGGCCTAATGCTTAAGAGCATGTGTTTCCTCCTAAGAGGTCACAGGTCCAAAACCAAAGTGGGGTAGAGTATGTATGCCTTTGTAGACTTAACAGTGAAATCGCTTCGCGGAGGCGGGTCACTTAGCCCACAAACAAAGGGGTTTCATACACTAATTTGGTTAAAATTTGGTGTCTTTGAACAAAAATTTCTATTGTTTATCCATAGTTTAACATTGGGAATTCACTTTTTGTTATTTTTTATTATTATTTAAATTTATTTACTTGTAAGGTGATTGGTTAAGGTCTTATTATGGGTTGTTTAATAACTTTTATTTCTATTAATTACTAATTTTTTGTTTTTAGTTTTATTTCCTTTTTATTTAACTTTTTTGATTTTTATTTTATTTTTCCTTGTTTTTTATTATTTCTATTTTCATAAATACTTATTATTATAGTAAAAACATATATAATATTAATTAACTATATTTCATAACTTTTTAGGATGGCAATTAATATTTTATTAATTATTTTATTTATGTTATGAATTTTTTATATTTATTATTTTTTAATTTAATTAAATTATATTTAAATTAGACAACAAATACTAATTATCATCATGTACTCTCTCATTAATATTATAAATCAATTTAAATAAAATATAACAAATAACTTTTTCCAAAATATTTCATCTTATGTATTAAAAAATATAGAAAAAACAAAAAACCATCGTTCAACTCAAAACAATATTTGAGTATTACAGATGTATCAATCAAACAAACTCAAATATTTTGGATTTATCGTTTGAGATGACATCTGAAAGCGATTTATTTTATTGTGATTAAAATTATTCTCAAAAAAGTTGTAAGGGAATCCTATTACAAAATGATGTGGATGTAAATTAATTGTTAAATAGTTGTAATGGAATCCTACACTTTTCATGATTTGGATATACTTTAATGGATTCATTATTCTTCGATTCGACTTTAATGGATTAAATCCATTGTTCTTCCATTTCTTCAAAATTGGTTTGAATGTCTTTGTTGAAAATTTGCATTTCTCTTTATTTAATTAATTAATTTTTTACTCTTATATTTATTTTTACATTAAATCCACTTTATCACTAATTTCCTTCCTATTTAATGAGTGACCACATATATATCACTAATTTCCTTCCTATTTAATGAGTGACCACATATCTATGAATAACTATACATTTATTTACTTTAGGAAATGAAGATGATTTACAATAAATACTTATTGACACTATTATATTAATGGATTTTATTATATTTTTTTTATTATAATATTATTTTTGTTTGTGGGTAGTTTAATTAGTAGTAGTGGTGGAAATGAAGTTCATTAAATTGGTTATTTTTTTTAGTTCAATTAGTAGTGGTTATGGAAATAAAGTCTCACCAAACCATAAATCTTGAATTCAAATTTTATACTACCTCCAATCAAAATAAAAATTTAAACATAATAAAAATATAATCTTACCAAACTTACAAAATATATATATATATATATATATATATAAATATAATAAATAAATATATTATATTTTTTAATTAAAAATTAACTCACTTCGCAATAACACAATAAAAATAACAATTTTTTCATCCCAAACATTTAAATATTTCTTATATTGAATATAAACATAAATCTAAAGCATTCTAAATTTCATGATATTAAAGTCTATTACAATAATAATAGTAAAAAAAATTCCCCTAAAAAGACCCACCAATGGTTCAGATCGTCATATAAGAGATTTGTTGAAATATAAACTTAAGACAATTGAGATAGATGGAAATATTTGATTATCACCCACGTTTAACTTAGGTTATGAAATATTCTATATAATGTTTTAATTAATATTTTTTATAAAATTGTGTTGTTAAAGGTTTATAAATAAATAATATTCGTTTTTAACCTATTTAAATTTCTAAGTGATATAAAAATATTGTTTATTAAAAATTTTAACAAAATCATTTATATATTATTATATATTATTAAATTAATAATAAAAATATCAAAAAATTGTCATTTCATTATTTAATAATAAAAATAATATTTAATTAAACAAAAATAAATGTCAATCATTTCCCGATAACGAATAATAATATATAACATATTTGTTTTATATTTCACTTCTCATTTAATATTTATTTATTTATTTATTTATTTTAATAGTAGAAAAATTTATTCATAACTTTTAAGAATTAAAAATAGGGAAACTTGGCATTTATATGTTTGGTTTGTAGTAATATTGTTAAATGAAATTATCAATATGATATTAACAAGTTAAATTTTTGTATTCAGTTTAGTTTTGTGAACCATAATGAATTAAGAAAAGTCTTTTGGTAGAAATCACATAAGAGAAATTTTTGGCCAACACTTTTCGAACCAACGAGTGTGGTTCATCATAGGACGAGATGAAGAGGCAGAACATGGCAAAAGCTTAATAGCCGTTACTTGAAATTATGGTCTCTTCATTGCTCCTCATATGGTCCTAATGATGAACCACACTTGTTGGTTCAAAACGCGTCTGCTAAAAATTTCTCTTATGTGATTTCTACCGAAAGACTTTTCTTTAATTAAATTTTCTATAATATTATATTCCATATGTATTTGCATGATTTTCATACAAAATTAAACACCCAATTTTATAAATTTATGTATATTTTTCATAAAATTATTATAACTTTTTCTATTTTATTTACTTTAAAAATATAAAAAATAATAATAAATTTTTTTATTAAAATAATTAATTAAAAAGTGTTATTATTTAATAGTTTATTTGATTCTAACTTCATTACAAACTCCAGTACCTTAGTGGTTGTTGCAACAAAGGAATGTCAATGAGGAAACAATTCACCAATGAACTATTCATTGTGTTGAACATTTGGATGTTAGAATTTAGTTTGCTCATAAACTTTCTAACCTTTACTTACACTGTCATATTAATTTTTCTATATGCTAATCAATTTCTTCAAACTCTATAATTAATTTTTTGGACATACAATTCTTTTTCTATATTTTTGTTCTTCCTCACTTAGTTCTTAATTTTTTTCTTATACTTCTTGATTGGGTTTTGTTTATACATTTTCCCCTTACCTTTAATCACTTTTAGTAACAATATATAATTTACCTTGATCCTTTTCTCAATGGTTATACTCATAGTGTATCTATCATGGAGAAATCACTATTATCTCGTAGAACCCACAAAGTCAAAAATACACTTCTTAATTTAAATTATAAATGTTGTAACATGGGGGTTGATTATGTAAACTTGTGGCATAACATATTTGTTCATGTGATATTAAACACTCCCCTAATTTATTTCTATTTCCCAAAACTGATACATTGAACCCCCTCTAAATACACCTTTTAAAGTATCTATGCTACCCTCCAACCCTACCTCAACCAGTTAATTCCAATAGATGTCCAATGTATCCAGTTTGTTTTTTGATATTTTCATACACCTAGTATGTTTATCCCAATTTATTATCTAATTTTCACTTGTTAATATTTTTTATGCTTCCTCTTTCCTTTGCCTTTGAAAAAGACAATGATTTTACTTTTTCAATCCATGCTTAGACTATATCAAGCTTCTTCTTCCCCATTCATTCTAAAATAACTATATCCATGTCATAGTTAAATTAAGATAAAGTCCTCGATACACATATTCATAAGTCTATTAAAATATCTCTCTCATACCCTCATTGCCAAGAAAATAATTGTTAAAATTTGTGTTCTTTTTAAACCCCAAAAATGAATAAACATGTTAGATAATTTCATTTCCTAAATAGTGCATCCTCATGCATCCTCATGGGTGGTAAGGAATAGTGTTGTCTTATAAAACATTATCATTAATGAAGGTCACTTTGACTCTTCAGACCAACATAATATTAATAAAATTGATATGAAATTATGAAGGGAACAAAATGAAATACATATTCATAACCAAAACATAGATATACAATGAAACTCGACTTCAATTAATAAATGGAAAATGCTAAAACCATATACATGAAGAATGAAAGAAAACTAGCTCGAACGGTGGTAGGTTATCTCTAAGAAGAGAGGTTATCGCTATGTGCCTTCGCTAAACTATGTTATAATGAGGTTGTGAGGCCTTTTTATCATGAAGAAGTAATGAGAGACCCTAAACATCCAAAAATCAAACCTTAGGAGTGAATTTACAAAGGCTTATGGGCCTTGATGGGGTAAGTTGGAACATCAACTTCTTGGGGTCGTAACTTTTGTATATGATCATTGTTTGGTGCACACGATACCCCGTTAGAAATGTGTATTCAAGGAGTACATTTTTTGAATGTTGATGGAAAGTTATGATTGATGTCATAATTTTTCCACAAAAAATGTTGTTTAGGTCCTCAAAACAACTCAAGAAGTTCACGACCTAAAAATAGCCAAATAGGAAAATTGTGCTATGAGTCAATGCAATAGGTGGGTGGCCACCTATATCCACTTGGATTAGTTCTTCCACCTTAGGAATTAATGATCTCCATTGTGTTCAATGCCTCCATGAGATGGGGAAACTTTTGCTAAACTTGGCCCCTAGTGTGCCACTTAGTGCAGGAGCTACCTTACTTTGACAACCTGATACAGTTGGATCCTATATTGGTGAGTCCTCTTAATTTGTATGTCCATGATCTAAATAGTTGTGTCATGTTCAATGAAATATAGGTTGAGATCTATCGGTGTCAGCCACTTTGCAATTCTTCCTATGTCCAACCGTGGTGGAAAGTATGGATGACGGAAATCCACATTAATTAAACATTGGGCGCAAGCCAAGGAATGGGGGGGTTACTTAGCTAAAAATTATTGTCACCCACTTTCTTGGTGATGGTGTAAGGTGCATAACGGGGTGGATAAAGCTTTCAATGTGCCCCTGCAAGATGTTCCTTCTGCAAATATAACCAAACCTTGTCTCCCACTTAAAACTTGTGTGGAACCTAATACTGACCATGGGATTGTTTATACTTAGTATTCACTCGCTACAAAATATCATGTAATTGTTGGTAGATGTGTTGAATTTGTTCAATAAACTTTTTAGATTTGTAACCTTCATATTGAACATGAACATGTGCAAATTTTGTATGTGCAATTGCAAGGGGTAGTGAGACATCAATGGGACCTAATGGTTGAAATCCTAGGCCTATCTAAAAAGGGTTGTGGCTAGTTGAGCCAAGGATAGCTTTGTTCTAGTGGTGCTAAACATAGGGGATACTCTCATCCCATGTGCATGGATTCTTGTAGTTGAACATGCGCAAAACATGCATGATCATCCTATTGACAACCTCTTTCTCTCCATCAGTATGGGGACAAAAGATAATTGATTTGGTGAGCTTGGTGTCCAAAAATGACCAAAGGCTTGACCATAATATACTTAGGAACTTTCTATCCTGATTTGATATGTTTCTCTACGAGATTCAAAAATGTATCCACACTTGTTTGAAGAAGAGCTTCGCAATGGCTTCTACTTTGATACTCTTCTTGTAGGCAATTAGGATGGACATCTTAGAAAATATACCAACAACCACAAACACACAGTCATATGCTTGGTAGAAGGAAGGTTAGATATATAGTCCATCGAGATGGATTCCCAAGGCTAATTAGGAGTAGGAAGAGGCGTGTATAATCCTTACTTCTTAATGGTTGGTTTGGCAATAACATAGGTAGTGCAAGACTTGATATACATGCAAACATCCTATCAAAGTTTTGGCTAATAAAAGTACTTTTGTAGTACTGCCACTATCTTCTCCACACCAAAGCTCCCTGCTACCCGACTATAATTTGTTTATCAGATCAGCCTATCATGCTTACTTGAAGGAAAACAAAGGTTTCCTAGGTAGAACAATAATGCATCATTGAGGTGAAAGTATATAACTTGCTTTCCTTCCATCAACATATGGTATGTGGCAGTGAATTCCAAGTCACTATTGTATAGATGTGGCCATATAGATGTCTCGTTCCCATAAGAGTTGAGAATGGTGGTTAATGCCATAATTGAGGGTCAATTGAGGCAATCTGCGACATGATTGGTGCTACCCTTATTGTATTTAATGTTCAAATGGAATTGTTGTAGGTATGTGGACCATTTTTTACGACGATCCTTCTGTAACTTCCCTTTTGTCTGCATAAATTGAAGAGGGATGTGATACGCGTGGATGATCATCTCCTTCCCCAAAATATAATGTTTCCATTTTCGGTAGGCCTACACGATGAAATATATCTCCTTATCAAAGGTGGGGTATCTTCAAATAGTATCATAGAGTGTCTCACTTTGATAGGCTATTGGATGTCCTTGCTAAATGAGGATTGCACCAATATCTTAGTCAGAGGCATCAGTTTCAATCTCAAATGGATGCCACAGGTCAGGTAGGGTGAGGAATGATGCAGAGAAAAGAAGGTGTTTTATTTCATTGAATGCCATTTGTTGTGACTCAAACAAACAAAAAAATCTCTACCCCTTGGTCACTTGACTTAAGGGCCAAGAAATATAAGATAACTCCAAGATGAATATTTGGTAAAAATAACAAAGCCCAAGAACGTGTGAAGCTTTGCTAGAGTCGTTGGGGCCGACTAATCTTGAATGATTAACAAAAAAACTTTCAGAAGTAATCACATAGGAGAATTTTTGTCGACACGTTTCAAACCATCTAGTGTGGTTCATTGCCAGGATAAGATGGAGAGGCCTAGGTCATTGCTAGGATTAGTCATTTCCATCATTGAAAATTCAGGGAAGCCATAGAAATCGAAAGAAGTCCTAATAATCTTAATAGAGACGATGGTTGGAAAACTAGATGATGTTGGGTCCCTGCCTTGTCTTCCTAATTTAATTTAATTTAACTTAACTTAATAATTTTAAGTTGATTAATTTTATATTTCTTTTTATTTTAATTTCTCTTTTTTTGAATATATATATATATGTGTGTGTGTGTGTGTGTTACATTTTATCTTATTTTATTTAGTTATGTATTTTTAGCTACTTTTTTTTTTGTTTTTATTGGTTATAAGGGGTTTTACTAATTCATTTTGATTTGATTTTCATTGTCTATTCGTTGATTTTTTATTATTTTTATTATTTCATTGATTATTAAAGGAAACAGATTATTATTAGGGTCTTGACTCCATTAATTTTAATTTTATATATATATATATATATGTTACATTTTATTTTATTTTATTTATTTATTTTTAACTACTTTATTTTTTGTTTTTATTGGTTATAAGGGTTTTTACTAATTTTGGTTATTTTTAATTCATTTTGATTTTACGTTCATTGTTTATTCATGGATTTTTTATTATTTTGATTATTTCATTGATTATTTGAAAAACAATTATTATTGCGGTCTTGACTCCATTAATTTTAATTATTTTTTAGGGCCTTAACTCCTTGTTTAATTTTTTAGGGCCTTAACTCCTTGTTTAAGGTTTGAGTTCGAATTTTTTATTTTATTCTTATTTTAATCTAATTATTTGACTATATATTGAACTATAACTTAATATTTGATTTTATTTAATATAATTTGATCTTAGTAATCGATGTCATATATTAAAATATTTTTTTTCAAAGACTAGCTATTTATTATAATTGTTAACATTATTAAGGGTCTCGTTTTCTATTTAATCTGGTGCCAAGATCTACCTCTCCATCTTGTCCTGGCGATGAACCACACTGGATGGTTCGAAATGCGTCGATAAAACTTCTCCTATGTGATTACTGCCGAAAGTTTTTTCTTAATTGTTCAATATGGATCACAAAAGCCTGAATTTGGAAATAATCTTGAATGATTTGGATCTTATCTGGATCCACATGCACACCTTGCTCATCAATAATGTAACCTAGATATTGGACCTTGTCCATTCCAAAGGAGAATTTCTCCAAGTTAATGCATAGCTTGTGCCACCACAAAGTGTGAAGGACCTACTAAATATGATGCAAATGCTTTGCCCAACTCTTGTTGAAGATGAGGATATCATCCGAATATACAACCATGAAAGAGTTGGTGAAAGGAAACAAGATGTCATCCATCAACCTCATGAAAGTTGCTAGGGAATTCGTCAAACAAAAAGGCATAAAAAACCATTCAAAAATACCCTCCTTGGACTTGAAAGAAGTCTTCCACACATCAGTTGGTTTTATTGGGACTTGGTGATAGTCAAAATTCAAATCAATTTTACTGAAGTAATTAGCTCCCTTTTGTTGGTCAATAAGGTTTTCAATCCTAGGAATCAGGTACCTATTCCTCACTCTTATTTTTTTCAGAGGCCAATAATCAATGCAGAGTCTCTAGGTTCCATCTTCTTTCTGCACAAGTACAATTGGGCATCCACATGGTGAAGAACTTGGTCAAATGTGCCATTTTTCTAGCATCTCTTGGATTTATTGCTTGATTTCCTTATTTTCGAGAAGAGAATAGAGGTATATCCCATTAGGTAGAGGTGTTGTGGGGGCCATATTAATTGAATGCCTGACTTGGTACTGCAGAGGTTGTAATGATCCCTACCACCCCCTCGGACTTCCCAAGCTGATGGGAAGGGTTACTTTTAACTAATTCAAACTCCATAGTCACATTATGGAAATTGGTTTACCAAATTACTTCTTCACCAAAGTTTGCAGAATTAACTTTGGACAACACCATCACATTCAACGCATCAACAACTTTTCGACATATCAATTTTATCTCAATCCAAATCCAGGATTGAAAGTTATGTCCCATAAGAGATTAACTAATTAACTTGGGATTGAAAGTTATGCCCCATTGGAAATTAACCAATTAACTCTGGCCACATTAGTAAGATGTTATCATATAGCACCCATGTATCACCCACATAGTCCTACGTGCAACATCTCCATGGAATCCACGTAGCAACAATAGTGCATCTGTGGCACTTGCCACCTCATCCTCACTTGTGGGTCCCACATAGCCCCACTTCTTCGTACATTGCGTAGAATTCCTTTGCATCCATGCTGTAGTTGGATATGAATTCTAGGATTTCTCCTCTTATAATTTTGGTGTATTTACCATTTTTTTATAAAAGTTTGATCGTGTGTGCCAAGTTCTTTATAAATTATGCATGTAATCACATGAAAACTTCTACACTTAAAAAAATCTAATTATAGAATCCTTCTATTCATGTCTCAACATTTCATTTTAAAAGTAATATTATTTCAAATTTAACTTAATTTGATCATTGTCATCATATGACGACTTGTGGTTTAAGCAAGTCAGAGTAGGCAGACAAGAAAGCTTTTAATCCAACGAAGGATGTTTCCATCGGACTCAAAGAAGGGATCTTACTAGAGGTGCAATTTGACCCCAATACAATCCTGATCTTAGGTGAGCATTATGACCAATCTACTAAAAATGTTATCCATCTAATGGATAGATGAGTTTTCTCGGAAATATTTAAAGAAACTATATCTAAAATGTTGAAGTTACCCTTGTCTCGAAATAATGTTAACGAAAAGGAATTAAGTGAGGTTCATATTTGGGATGAAGATAAAAAATTAACTTTTCGATGAGGCTTGGTCAAAACTCCTAATCAATTATCTAAGGTGGAATTACATGTGCCAACTAAGTTACTTAAACCACCATTTTAGGTTATGATTTCACTACTTGCTATTATTTTTGGATTGTCTAATGATTCTAAGATGGATGAAGTTACCTTTGTGTATTTTAAAAAAGTAGTGATGAATTCCAAGGAGATTAGAATTATTATAGTGCAATTCTAATTTTTGAATTTTATTTGTAGAAAAAAATTGTAATTTTATTCAAGTAGAAACAATGAGCAAAATTACATTCTATAGATGTTGAAAGAATTTAGACATGTAATCCTATCTTTTTGGCTTAAGAGCAATAAAATGAAAAATAGTAAAAATTACAGAAAATCACTTAACTTCTCCATTTTTCTTTTCTTTTTCTGAACCTTTTTCCAACCCCTAAGGTTGGGAACTACCAGTATCATTGTTAATTCATTCCTAGCTATCTACAAAGGGGTTTCTTTGTCTCTTTAGGTTGCAATTCCAGACTGTACCAAAGCTCCCCCTTATACTTGGTGACCATGTTGATCCTGTGCATCCATTGGGTTGTTGTAACCCTAGATACAACCGTTGGCTACAAGATATTAGTGCCCAACACATCTACTCATTTGATAAAGGATTTTAAAAGATTGGTCAAATGGAGAGAGCTCCCCCTTCTACTTGGTGACCGTGTTGATCCTGTGCATCCATTGGGTTGTAACCCTAGATACAACCCTTGGCTACAAGAGATCAGTGCCCAACACATCTACTAATTTGATAAAGGCTTTTAAAGGATTGGTCAAATGGAGAGAGATTTTGAGCACTGTAATGGTTTCTCTAATTCCAAAGCCTATACTTCAGCACTAGAATGACCATGAGTTAATGGGGGTTGCAGAGAATTTGAAATAAAGAAATGATGTAGAAGAAAATAAAAGAAGACAAGGTTTCAGTGCACTAAGAATCTAAACCTCAACTCTGTGGAAAGAATGGTGAGAAGAATATGAAGTTGTGGGTGAATTTATGGAACATGGAGCACTTCATTAAGGGTTTTTAAATAAAAAAACTTGAGTACTAGAAAGTAAATTCGGAAACATTAACTTAAATAACCTAGTTGCATCATACATCATTCCAGCAAAAGAATAAGATAAATGAAATGAGAAACTTAAAAAGAAAAAATAACTTTATAATTTACCCAAAATTGAAATCAAATTAATCTTCGGATTAGAAAAATTACATTACATTTCTCTTCATTTATAATCTCCCCACTTTTAAATTCTAAACCCCTCCCAATTGCTAGACCCTTTCTTTTTATGCCCCAAAAAGCTCTCCTTGTATCCGTTTTGAACCCATTCTTGAATTCATTACAAAACAAAACCCTAAAACAGTTATAAGCTATTCATTTAAGAGCTTTACAAATGGAATTATAAATTTAAAATATTATATATATATATATATATATTATTTTATATTGGTCTTCTAATAAACTGAGCTCCGACTCTTTGTACTAAATATAACATGTACGTTTGAATTTTTAAATCAAAGTCTCGAATTCATTGAAATGTATGTGCGGGACCGGTTTTTGTCAGATGCACTGTTGGAGATGAGCTGGATGCTGCGTGGACGTGGGCCCAGGTTTTGTCGTTATGCACACGTTGGAAAAACCAGAAGTGGTCTTGCAAAACCCAATGTTGCTTGCGCCAGGTGGCCGCAGTGGTTTCTGGAAAATGATGGAGGGAGTTGTCTATAATGAGACTTTTTGGAGATTCCGGTGACGGAATCTAGCGGAAGAAATTGAGGTTAAATCTTGATTTGTTGCAGTTAAAATGGTTTTTTCACTGCATATTTGGATTCAGCACCCTGAAAAACCCCTGAGATGCTTTGATTGTGCAGAAACTAGTTATCAAACTTGCAATTCCAATATATTGTTGCCGGATTTTGACCGGAAAAACTTACCTGAAAAGCTTCCAAAAAATCACATTATAAACAACTGCATGATGGAGGGGTGGCTCTAATTCCCACCATTTATTTTCCGATGAGTGGTTTGATCAAACTACTTTGCGACAACCCTCGCCCATTTTTTACTCTCGAGCACGTTAGCCCATTGCAATTTTCTAATCTGGCGTGTGAAACACTTAAGCCGTTGATTTGTTGGGTATCCTCAATTGTCTTTTCGCTTTCAAATCCTTCCTCCGATGTCGGCTCATTTTTTGAACTGAAGTTTTAAAAAATGAATTATTTTTGGTACAAAAGGCAAGTTTTCCAGGTTCACAGTCATCAAACACGTGGATTTTGGGTAGCGCTAGCCTTAGTCTGTCAAAATAATCCTGTATGCTCTAGCAGAAGTCCCCACCTCAATGGCTTCCTCTTTCAAACTATGTTTTTTTTTAACTGCTTCTTCAGGCACGCTATCGTGTATTTTTTTTCCAGTAAGAAAAAAAATCCTATATTTATATACAAGGATATAAAACAGGACATAGGTACATTAATATTTTGCTTATATACATTATATACATTTTTGTTCAAATCATCTTGTTATGATTCGCGTAGTCTAACGAGGTCGAGGAGTTGCCCGGAAAGTTATGAAAATTCTGGTTATATTTAAAATCTGATGAGGATTTTTGTAAATCCAAGTTTTAGTTGTTAAATTTTAAAATTTTAGGTGTTTTAGATGTTTTTGTTGGTGCTGAATCTATTTCCACCATCAAAAACACGATTCAAACACTGCCTCTACAAGATTCTTTGAAATTTTTTTGCCCCGATTCTGACCACTTTTGACCATCCAAGCAATTCCTCTGCCTCTTTAGACGACTCCGTTTTGATCAACCATTTGTTTCTCGACATTCCTAATATAACTTCCTCTATATATACCAGAAACTGAGTGAAAATAAAGCATATAATCTGCCACATATTAACAGTCCCATATTTCTCACAGCTTGTTCAGTCCATTTGTGGTCTCATATAATGGACTATGCAAAATAGAAAACAACATACCAAAAAATCTGTGCTCAAACCGCCTGCAGGAAAAAATAAAAATAAAAATAACCAGTTCCAGTTGTAAATTGGCCTATCCATGATGACCTGTTATCCCCGGAGTGGGAGAATCTCAGCGTCCAGGGTAATCTCTATATGCATCCCATCCAGTGCATCAAGTGGCTCCATCTTTGACATTTTGTCTCCATCTTTGATATTTTGTCTGCATTCTGGTTGTATTCCTTCTCAATATACTGAATCATTGAGTCTCTGAGAGTTTCCGAAACTGTCCTAATTTGGCCATCCATGTAACTATGGTTGGTTTATTTTAGTGCTGCCCTGTATATGATCAATGATAGTCTGTGAGTCACCATATATTTAGATGGAAGGAATGTCCAGGTATGAAGAGAATCAAAGGAGAACCCATAATGCAATAGCTTCAGCCTTCATATTTGTGCCTCTACCAGCACCCCAGTGAACTCAGTGTTCTTGCTACCTCAATATTCTGATCCAGAAACCACGTCCACATATGCCCCTTTGTGCCGCACCATCAAAGAAACCCGTCGGGTATACATTTCTTGGCCCTGTCTTCTTGCTTATTGTCCTCTTGGGGCCACTATTGTTGTCGTTCGTAGAAGTATACCGTCCACATATGCCCCTTTGTGCCGCACCATCAAACCTTTGTGCCACACCATCAAAGAAACCCGTCGGGTATACATTTCTTGGCCTTGTCTTCCTGCTTATTGTCCTCTTGGGGCCACTATTGTTGTTGTTAGTAAAAGTATACCATCCAATAATGCGGTCAATTACCTTTGTATCATGTTCCCTATAATTTTTAAAGATAATCTTATTGTGCCATTTCCATATTTCCCAACAGAAAAGTAATGGGATAGTCCTCATTGTGATTTTTGTTTGCCTCGCAAGCAACATCTATGAGAGCCTGGCAAGGCCTTGTATCACCAAAATATACAATGTTCCAACCTTGCTTTGAGTTATTATCAATATTCTTTCTACTTGAATCCTACAGGACAACACCAAATTCTTGTGGGCAACGCACAACATGCATATCGGTCAACATCTCTAGCCCAACTCGAGATAAAGCTTTCTTTAACCTCTGCAACCCTGTGATATCCAAAAAAAAAAAGACATCAGATCGTTGTCAATAGCTCTGCATTCGATTTCTCCCAACACTTATGCTTTCAGTTTGGTTTTAGGCTTAAACCAAACTAGATTACTATTGATCAGACACCTCTTTCTTAAATAGCTATCCTGAACCATCAACATTATCCTTAACGTGTTGTTTATTACTTCACATCTAATCTTTTGTATCATGAGATATTTGTTCATAAGGATCCATTGATTCCTTCGCTGTCTGTCTGCAATCTTTGAATTGCATGCCTAAATCCTTCACCTTGAGTATGCATCCAGGAATATTTTTAGTTGCCTTGGTCCATTGACCAACAAATATTCATGTGGTTCATTCTTTAATAACTGCTTTCGTAGAGAAAGTATCCTTACAATACATGTGTGGTGATCAACAAGAATATGCGATATCCATATAAACTTCAATGATTCGATGAAATTATCATTACTTATCACACAAAACCTCCTTTTGAGCTGAGCCAAAGTTCCCTCTCCATAATCTATAGGTATACCACCGTGGGAGAAAATATTAATAAATGTTGCACTAACATTATGATATTTTGATGGCTGAGAGGAGCCTGCACCTAAAAAGACCATCTCCATCGCATCTCTGTTTATGCCCTCCCAGCACACAAGAATTTCATCACTACTATTACAACATTCTAATTCATTTGGAGATATGAGTTGGTTACCCGTTGAGGAATCATAAAAGCTTTTATTTTCAGATTCTAATTCAGACTCACAAACCCATTTCTGTAGTCAAGGCTCTTAGTTGAAGGAGAACTAAGAGTTTCAATGAGTTGAGGGCTTTCACATTGCTCCTTCGGTACTGGAGTCCACAACTGAGCAATCTGTTTCGAAGCATCCACAATCCCTGGAATCTCTGAAAGTAGTTCATTAATTATATCTGATGCGGTGGGAAAACTGGGAATAGAGGATTGATGCAAACTGAGTTGAGCATAAGGGCATAAGCGAAACTTCAGTAAATTAGCCGCAACATTAGAGGGTGCCCAGATACAAAGAACGATGACTTTTTGGCCGCCGACTCTTGAAATATTGTTGATGGTTATCAACAGTTTTGGCTGAAAAATTTTGCGAGCCTATGTAACCTTCACCTATTCTATGTTTGTAAAGTTTTTTTCCACCATCTCCCTTCATGCTTGATGGCTTGGACACTGGCTCATCTCTGATGCCTAATGGACTTGATCGTTGGTGAATAATGTTATTAACGATGATATTTCTTTTGTTTTTATATGCTGTACGTATTATCCCACATTGAATAAACAACAAAATATAACACCATTATATATTTCAGTAACCACCACTTTTTTCGATGCGTAGTGCAAAGATAGTTGGCAATGGCTCGCATAGGGTGCCACTTGAAATTGACATTTTCGTTCAAATTTGAAAATGAAACTTATATTTTTTACAAATTCATGTTTGAAAATGAAACTTGAAACTTGTATTTTTAACAAATTCATCTTTGAAAATGAAACTTGTATTTTTTATAAAATTTTCACATTAATTTATATATGACAAATAATTCATTCTGTTATTTACGTGGTAGAGTATTTATGCTTTTGTAAATTTAGTAGTCAAATCACTTTTATTAAAGAACTCGTCTGCATAATTAATATGCTTTCAAAACCTAATTCTTTACCAAATTCATCTTTTTATTATTAAAAACATAGTGCTTCACATAAAAAGATAATTGGTTGGATGAGATCCGTAACATCGTTGACATATGTTGCTCTTGTCTTGTCACTTTTGCTAAATTTAAATGATAATAATTTGGTTGTTGGTTCAAATCTACCTCCAAAATTTTTAATTTTTGACAATCTCAAATTGAGCCACAACAAGATGGTTCTCCATGGCTTCTTCTTCTTCTTCTTTTTCTTCTTCTTCTTCTAAGAGATGAGGGTCATCCCCTTGGATTTTGGATCCACCTATTTTTCTTTTTTGGTGTCTTTTTCCCTTTGGGCATGAGTTTTACAAATGCCCTATTTGAAAACATATTCGACATCTAAATGTTGTGTTCTCATAATCTAGTACTTAGGTCCACTGAAAGTTTTTGTGTTTCAGTAGAATATGGGTGGGTAGACCTTTGATGAGGTCTGTCTATGCATATTCTTGTAAAGGTAAATAAACCTTTTTCTATTCTCTCCAAATTGATCTTTTTGAATTTTCCAAGATAGCTCATTTAAAACTAATTTTAAGGTTATTCAAAAACCATATTTTCCATAAAATATATCTCCAAACATAAAATGAAATGGAACTTGAATTTTTTTACCAATTTTACATTGATGTTTTTCCTCGATATCTTCAAAATTTAGCTACATGAAACTTCCAAAAAAAGTTATAGTGAAAATTCAAGGATGTCTTGATTTATGAAGAAAAGCCTAAGTATCATATCTTTGATACCAAATGTTATAAATAAAATCCCTTGAATATAATAAGAAGTAAATGATTACAACCTACTTTGAGGGGGAACATCCTTTTATAATGAATCAAATTTACTAGATAAGATATGATGATCCTAAGACTAGGTCTCTTTGTTACATATATATATATATATATATATATAGAGAGAGAGAGAGAGAGAGAGAGAGAGAGAGAGAGAGTACAATTATAATGAAAGGGTACAATGAAAGATTATAGCTAACCTACTAATATGACAAAATAAAATAATAATAAATGCTTATTATGGCATTATCAAACCATCTAATGGAAGGAATCCCATTGGTTTCAAGTTGGTGTTTAAGAAAAAATTCAAAATGTAGTAAGTCAAGTTGAGAAGTACAAGGATTAACTGGTAGGGAAAGGTTATTCCAAAGTTGAAGGAATCAACTTTAGTGAGATATTCTCTCCTATTGAAAAACAACTCCCATTGTATTGCTAATATTTCTAGCTATACCATTTGAGCTTGAGATGGAATGGATGTGAAGATAAAAATTCTACATGGGGACCTCAGTGAATGAATCTATATAAATAGCCTCAAGAATTTCTAGTAAATAGTATGGAGAAGTTGGTATGCAAGTTGGAGAAGTCCTTGTATGATCTAAATAATCACCCAAGAAGTGGTACTAGAAGTTTGACACATACATTCAAGTATTGGGATGCATGAGAAGCAAAACTTATCATGAAGTATATTTTAAATCAGAAGGTGGTTGTTTCCTATATGTAGTGGTGTATGTCAATTCCATGTTGTTGGTTGGAAATGACATGGATTCTACCAACGAGGTGAAGATGTAGCTGTAGCTATCCTCCAAATTTGATATGAAAGATATTGGGGTTACAAACATCATTCCAAGAATGGAGATTAAGAGAGAGAAAGTAGTTAAGACTTTAGGTAAATCATAGGAAGTACATTCTAATAGTCCCAAACATTTCAACATGGATAGGTCAAGCTAGTGAAGGTACCTATTCTTATAGGGGTAAGACTATTTGTTGAATAGTGTCCAAAGACATAGGAAGAAGGAGAAGATATAGCACATGTTACCAATGCTAGTGATGTTGGTACTTTGATGTATGCAATGGTATGCACTCGATTAAGTATTTCTCATGCAGTGGGAGAATTAAGTGGATACATGATAACACTTGGAAAAGAGCACTAGAAATTTGTCAAGAGAGTCTTTAGGTACTTGTGTGGAACAATTGATCATGCAATTTGCTACCAAGGGATGCTTGCAACTAACAGGTAATAGAATATACATGTTTTTGTATATGTTGTATGGGTTGTCGATTTAGACCAAAGAAGGTAAATTAGTGGGTATGTCTTCAAATTGTTATATAAACCTATTGATGAGTAAGTGATATCCATTCATGGTACTATTAATAGTGGAATATAAATGCATGGCAACCACACATGCAAGAAAGGAATCATTTTGGCTACAAATATTGTGTTCATAGATTAGGTTTAGATAGAAATTTGTAAGGATATATTATGATAGCTATAGAGTAATATTCCTATCAAAGAACTTGGATTACCATTCTAAGACAAAGCACATTGATGTATAATACCATTTCATCAAGGAGATAATGGAAAACAAGAAAGTTTTGTTGGTGGAGGTAGACACTTTCGAAAACATTACAAATGCTTTGAAAAAGTTTGTGAGTGTTGTGAAGTTCTCTTAGTGTAGAGAGGTAATGAGTATTATTTCAATGGTTGATTGAAGCATGCTATCTCTTGTTCCTACAAGGAATATAACAAGTGGTAGAATGTTGAGGTATTATATTATTTGTAGAAACTCAATCAACTAGAGTGCAGTCGATCTACTAGATAGTTAAGGTAGATTGATTGGGAAATTGTTTGTTGAGGTTAATTTTTTGGGAGAAGGATCAATGAGATGATCAAGTCGATTCAATGGTCAATGGTTAATTTGAGATAGGGATTGTTTTGAAGGTCAATGTAGTAGCTAATAAGGGTATATAGTTGGTGGAAAAATTGAAATTAATTGTAGTTGGGGAAGAATATGGTTGCTAAAGACTAGTGGTTGTTTGATGGTCAAGAGGTAATTGACTATATTTGAAATATGCCAAAAATAATTAGGAATCATGAGATTAACAGGATATTAGCTAATGAGATTCAACCTTCTGCAATTGATTCAAGTGCTACAAATTAGGTTTACTTATGTAGGAATGTGCCTATAATTAATGAATGATGTAAGGTTGTAAGAATATGATGAGATGGGTTGATTTGTTAATATCAATTGATCTAACCAAGGTCAATATCCAGTGTAATCTAGTTGAATATTTGGTGAAGAATATAAAGAAAGGAGAAGCTCAAAAGTTAGTTATGTTTCCTAGTTAAGGGTTTCCAAGGTAATAATCTCCATGTACTACACATATCTTTGTTTTTTTAACAATGTATATTTCAAGGTTTATTTCTCTCTTAAAAAGGTTCAGGTAATTAAGTCATAAATTTTGGTTTAAATCTCAATTAGCTCATCAATTCATATCAAGATTTAGTTTAGATCACTACTTGGTTAAACAAGTGGTTTTAGATATCAGTTTTAGACTCTATTTGCCACAACAATTCGTAATTCTCCAATAGTGTGCTTCTAATTTGGTCTCTATATTACATAACATAACCTATACATTCATCAAGGCATGCACCAATAATTCTCTATCCTTACCTAGTGAGAACAAAGCTTGAAATGCCCAAATTGAAATAAAAAACTATAATAACACCAATCATTAAAATAACTCAAATTAATAATATAACCATTTAATTTTAAAACAAATACAATAATAATAAAGAAACTTAGGATAATACAATTCTTCTAATAACATATGAACTTTGAGGTGGATTTATTTCATAATCACTTTTATATAGATATTTTTTTAAAATACTTCAATAATACTTCATAGCATTTTCCCCTAACTACTCTATGAACTTTTCTTTTATATATTAATTAAATAAAAATAGTGGAATATTATCTTTAAGGTAGAAAAAAGAATGAACATTGTGATTTCCCATATCAATATATATATATATATATATATATATATAGATATATGCCGATTTACTATCCAAGGAAGCAGCGCACAAGCCTATAGGGACATGGAGGATACTGGAGCAGAAGGATGGAACCTTCCATCAGCACTACCATAGACCTTATATAGACATATCAGATTAACTAGCTCTGAAGGAGCCTGAAAATACTTTTTGTTTATATAATTTTATATATGCACAATGATACTAGACTTATATATGACAGTTTAATACTCTCTGCATAAAGTAAACTTGTATCTTATTTTGAAACCTCAGTACAATGTTTCCCTGTGTGGAGTACACTTTTTTTTGATTGCTTAAACATGATGGGCTTTATGCCTCACGTACAACATATGTTTTTGCATTTCTTTGCTTAATGAAAATTATGACTTTTCCAAAGGATATATATATATATATATATAATTATAATTTTTATTAATATATATTATTATATTTGTCACATTGTATTATATATTTAGTTTTGCTTTGACTGTTTATTAGTTTGTTTTTATCAAAAATTTCTGCCAATTGTTTATAATTTAACATTGGAAATTTATTTTTTTGTTATTTTTTGTTATTATTTAAATTTATTTATTTATTTGTAAGGTGATTGGTTGAAGTCTTATTAGGGATTGTTTAGTAACTTCCATTTCTATTAATTACTAATTTTTTGTTTTTAGTTTTATTTCCTTTTTATTTAATTTTTTTCATTTTTATTTAATTTTTCCTTCTTTTTTTTTCTATTATTTCCATTTTCATGAATTATAATTTGTTCTATATATTTTCAATTTAAGACGACTTATTATTATATTAACAACATATTCTAATAAATTTAATTATAAAAAACCATATATATATTAATAAAAAATAAACCACAAAAATATATGATAAAAATAAGTATATATTAAAGGTTTATATGTTAATATAAACAATATTAATTAATCATATTTCATAATTTTTGATAGTGACAAACAATAATAGAATATTTTATTAGTTGTTTTATTTGTTATAAAATTTTTATATTTATTACTTTTTAGTTTAATTACATTATGTTTAAATTAAGTGAAAAATATTAGCTACTATCTATAGCTCGTTAACCTATAAGTTATTTTTAATAAAATATAACTCAAAAAATAAAAATAAAAATAAATAAATTCGTTGAACCCAAAACAATATTGGCATATAACAGATGTATTAATCAACCCAACATAAATATTTTGGATTTATCGTTTGAGATTACATTTGAAAGCGATTTATTTTATTAGTATTAATATTATTCTCAAAAAAGTTGAAAGGGAATCCTATTACAAAATGACGTGGATGTAAATTAAATGTTAAATAGCTGTAATGGAATCCTACGCATTTCATGATTTGGATATACTTTAATGGATTCATTATTCTTCGATTCGACTTTAATGGATTAAATCCATTGTTCTTCCATTTCTTCAAAGTTGGTTTGAATGTCTTTGTTGGCAATTTGTATTTCTCTTTATTTAATTAATTTAATTTTTAATTTTTATTTATTTTCACATTAAATTATATATATAATTATAATTATTTTAAAAAATATTATTATTTATTATATCATTAAATTATTAATTTTTTAAATTATATTTATAAATTCAATTTATTTTCTCACTTTAATTTCATAATATAAATTATAAATATTTTAAATATGTTTCTAATGACATTCAATGTTACGATAGACATTAGATATTTAGAGATTAATGAATGTTTATTTTTATCTTATATTTAAATAGAGATGATGGTTGGAATATTAGCATAACTCTGTGTCATGTCTTCCTAGTTTGTTTTTGTTTGCGGATTATTTATTTTTTAAGGTTTGTTGTTTCTATTTATGATTTTTTTAATTTATATATAGGTATTTGCATTTAATGTTAATAAAAAAAAAATCCTTCCCTTTTGATTGCTTTGTTTTAATTTTAGTCTCATTTAATTATTATTTTTGTTATAGGATCTTGACTCATTAATCAAGTCTTGACTCATCTATATATATATATATATAAGTGTAGTCTAATGAGGCGGAGGAGTTGCCCGGAAAATTATGGAAATTCCGATCATATTTAGAGAAAATCCGGCAAAGATTTTTGTAAATCCAAGTTATAGTTGTCAAACTTCCAAATTTTAGGTGTCTTTGACGTTTTTGATGGTGCTAAATCCATTCCCACCATCAAAAACATGATTCAAACACTGCCTCTACAAGATTTTTTGAAATCTTTTTGCCCAGATTCCAGCCACTTTTGACCGTTCGGGCAATTCCTCCTTAGACGACTCCTATATATATATATATATATATATATATATATATATATATGACTTTGTTCTCTATCTTTAGTTGACTTGCATTGTTTGTTTCTTATTATTGTTTACCTTTTTCGTTCTTTCTTAATATATATATATATATATATATATATATATATATATATATATATCATTATTATAAATTATAATATTATTAATCTTAAACTAGTCGTTGTAGTGAACTCGGGAGGCTTCTCTCCAAGCTTTTTGAACATAGGAATAAAATCTTAAATCAAAATAAATAATTTGTCTTTTTAGGTCCGATAGATCATTATTTGGTCTCAGCGGACGTTAACCATCATCATCATCATCATCATTTGATCTTAATAATCATTATTAAAATATTATTTTTCATAAACTAGCTGTTAAAAAAATTAATTTTAGTCTCCTTTAATTATTATTTTTGTTATAGGATCTTGACTCATTAATCAGGTCTTGACTCATATTTATTTATTTTATTTTATTTTATTTATTTATTTATTTTATTTGTTTTTATATTTTATTTGACTCTATTCCATGTATTTGGTTAACTTGGATTGTTTGTTTCTTATTAATGTTAACGTTTTTGGCTCTTTCTTTTATTATTATTATAAATTGTAATATTATTATTCTTAAACTAGTGGTTATAGGAATATTATTTGATCTTAGTAATCATTATTAAATTATTATAAATTATAATATTATTATTCTTAAACTAGTTGTAGGAATATTATTTGATCTTAGTAATCATTATTAAAATATTATAAATTATAATATTATTATTCTTAAACTAGTTGTTATATTAGCTGTTATAGGAATATTATCATTATTAAAATATTAATTTTCATAAACTATTAAGGAATTATATGATCTTTTGGTCTTTACATCGCCCTATATCTAAACTTTCTAACTTTTAGTTACACCCTCACATTAATTCTCCTACATGCTAATCAATTTTTTCCAACTCTACAACAAATTGTTTGGACATACAATTCTTTCTCTATCTTCTTGTTCGTCCTTACTTGGTTCCTAATTTTCTTCTTATACTTCTTGATTGGGTTTTGCTTATACATTTTCCTCTTACCTTTAATCTCTTTTATTAACAATATATATTTTATCTTGATCTTTTTCTCAATGGCTATACTCATAGTGGATGTGCCATGGAGAAATCGCTATTATCTTGTAGGTCTCACAATGTCAAAGATACACCTCTTAATTTAAATTATAAATGTTGTATCATGGGGGTTGATTATGTAAACTTGTGGCATAACATCATTGTTCACGGGATATTAAACACACCCCTAATTCCTTTCTATCTCCCAAAACTCATCCATTGAACCCCCTCTAAATACATCTTTTAAATTATCCATGCCACCCTCCAACCCTACCTCAACCAGTTAATTCCACTAGATGTCTAATGTATCGAGTTTGTTGTGATATTTTCATACACCTAGTATGTTTATCCCAATTTATTATCTAATTTTCACCTAATAATATTTATTATGCTTCCTATTTCCTTAACCTTTGAAAAACACCATGATTTTATTTTCTCAATCCATGCTTAGACTAGATCAAGCTTCTTCTTCCCTCTTCATTCTAAAATAATTATATCAATATCATATTAAATTAAGATAAAATCCTCAATACCCATATACATAAGTCTATTAAAATATCTCTCTCATATCTTCATTGCTAAGCAAAATATTGTTAAATTTTATGTTCTTTTTAAACCCCAAAAATGAATAAACATGTTAGAGCATTTCATTTCCTAAATAGTGCATCTTGATGGGTTGTAAGGAATAGGGTTGTGTTATAAAACATTATCATTAATAAAGGTCACTTTGAATCTTTAGACCAACATAATATTAATAAAATTAATATGAAATTATGAAGGGAACAAAATGAAATACATATTCATAACCAAAACACAGAGATACAATAAAACTTGACTTCAATTAATAAATGGAAAATGCTAAAACCATATACATGTAGAATGAAAGCAAACTAGCTCGAACGGTGGTAGGTTATATCTAAGATGAGATGTGATGGCTACACGCCTTCACTAAACTATGTTATAATGAGGTCGTGAGGCCTTTTTATCATGAAGAAGTAATGAGAAACCACAAACATCCAAAAATCTAACCCTAAGACTAAAATTCCAAAGGCTTATGGGTCCTGATGGGGTAAGTTGGAACATCAACTTCCTAGGGTTGTAAAGTTTGTATATGATCATTGTTTGGTGCACACGATACCCCATTGGAAATGTCTATTTGAGGAGTACATTTTTTGAATGTTGATGGAAATTTATGATTGATGTTGGAATTTTTCCCCAAAAAATGTTGTTTAGGGCCTCAAAATAGCTCCAAAAGTTCAGGACCTAAAAATAGCCAAAATAGGAAAATTGTGCTATGAGTGAGTGGAATAGGTGGGTGTCCACCTATATCCAGTTAGATCAGTTCTCCCACCTTAGGAAGAAATGATCTCCATTGTGTTTAGTGCCTCCATTAGATGAGGAAACTTCAACTGAACTTGTCCCCTAGTGAGCCACTTGGTGTAGGAGTTGGCTTGCTTTGACAACCTGATACAATTGGATCCTCTATTGGTAAGTGCTCTTAATTTGTATGTCCATGATCTAATTAGTTGTTTCTTGTTCAATGCAAAATAGGTTGAGCTCTATTAGTGTCAACCACTCAGCAATTTTTGTTGTGTCCAACAATGGTGGAAAGTATGGATGAAGGAAATCCACATTAAACACTCGGTGCAGGCCAAGGAAAGGGGAGGGATACTTAGCTCGAAAGTATTGTCACCCACAAGCTTGGTGATGGTGTAAGGTGCCTAGTAGAGTGGATAAATTTTCCAATGCACCCTTGCAAAGCGTTCCTTCTGTAAATGCAACCAAACCTTGTCTCCCACTTTTAACTTGTGTGGAACCCGATACTCACCATGGGATTGTTTATACTTAGTATTTAGTTACTAAAATATATCATGTAACTGCTTGTAGATGTGTTGAATTTGTTCAATAAACTTTGTAGATTCTTCACCTTCATATTGAACATGTGCAGATTAGATCTGTGCAGCCGCAAGGGGTAGTGCGACATCAATGGGACCTAATGGTTGTAATCCTAGGCCCACTTAAAAAGGGTTGTGTCTAGTTGAGCCATGGAGAGCTTTGTTTTAGTTGTGTTGAACACAGGGGATACTCTCATACCATGTGCATGCATTCTTGTAGTTGTACATGTGAAAAACGTGCATGATCATCCTATTGACAACCTCTTTCTTACCATTAGTATGGGGATGAAAGATAATTGAATTGGTGAGCTTGGAGTCCAAAAATGACCAAATACTTGACCACAATACACTTAGGAACTTGCTATCCTGATTTGATATGATTCTCCACGATATCCAAAAATGTACCCACACATATTTGAAGAGGAGCTTGGAAATGGATTCTACTTGATACTCTTCTTATAGGCAATCAAGATGGCCATCTTAGAGAGCCTACCAACAACCACAAACATGCAGTCATTACCATGCTTGGTAGAAGGAACATCAGATATATAGTCCATTGAGATGGATTCCCAAGGCTAATTAGGAGTAGGAGGATGGGTGTATAAGCCTTACTTCTTAATGGTTGGTTTGGAAATAGCATAGGTAGTGCAAGACTTGATATACTTGCAAACATCCTGTCGAAGTTTTGGCTAATAAAAGTACTTTTGTAGTACTGCCACTATATTATCCACAACAAATTTCCCTGATTCCCGACTATAATGTGTTTATCAGATCATCCTAGGATGCTTACTTGAAGGAACAAAAAGGTCTCATGGGTAGAACAATAGTGCATCATCGAGGTGGAAGTATAGAACCTGCTTTCCTTCCATCAACATATGGTATGTGGCAATGAATTCCAAGTCACTATTGTATAAATGTGGCCATCTAGATGTCTGGTTCCCATAAGAGTTGAGTACGATGGTTAGTGCCATAACCGAGGGTCGACTGAGGCAATCCGCAACATGATTGGTGCTACTCTTATTGTATTTAATGTCCAAATGGAATTGTTGTAGGTATATGATGGTGATCCTTGTGTAACTTCCATTCCGTCTGCATAAATTGAAGAGGCATGTGATTTGTGTGGATGATCATCTCCTTCCCCAAATATAATGTTTCCATTTTCGATAGGCCTACATGATGAAATATATCACCTTATCAAAGGTGGGGTATCTTCGAATAATATCATAGAGTTTCTCACTTTGACAAGCCATTGGATGTCCTTGCTAAATTAGCACTGCACTAATATCATAGTTAGAGGCATCAATTTCAATCTCAAATGGATGTTGCAAGTCAGGTAAGGTGAGGAATGATGCAGTCCAAAGAAGGTGTTTTAGTTCATTGAGTGCCTTCTGTTGTGACTTAAAAAAATAAAATAAAATAAAAATAAAAAAATAAAATAATAATAATAATAATAATAATAATAAAATAAATAAAAATAAAAATAAATAAATAAAATAAAATAAAATATATAATAATAATAATAATATATAAATAAATAAAAATAAATAAATAAAATAAAATAAAATAAATAAAAAATTAAAAAATTAAAAATTAAAAAAAATAAATAAATAAAAATAAAATAAAATAAAATAAAATAAACAATAAATAAATAATAAATAATAAATAAAATAAAATAAAATAAAAAAATTTCTCAGCCCCTTGGTCACTTGACTTAAGGGCCAAGCAATATAAGAGAACTCTAACATGAATCTTTGGTAAAAATAGCAAATCCCAAGAAGTTGCAAAGCTTTACTAGAGTCCTTGGGGCCAACTAATCTTGAATGACTTGGGTCTTATCTAGATCCACATGCACACCTTTCTCATCGATAATGTAACCTAGATATTGGACTTTGTCCACGCCAAAGGGGAATTTCTCCAAGCTAGCACATAGCTTGTGTTGCCGCAAAGTGTGAAGGACCTACCGAATATGATGCAAGTGCTCTTTCCAACTCTTGTTGAAGATGAGGATATCATCTTAATATACAACCATGAAAGAGTTGGTGAAAGGAAACAAGATGTCATCCATCAACCTCATGAAAGTTGCTATGGAATTCGTCAAACAAAAGGGCATGAAAAACCATTCAAAAATACCCTCCTTGTACTTGAAAGAAGTCTTCCATACATCATTTGGTTTTATTGGGACTTCGTGATAGTCAAACTTAAAATCAAATTCACTGAAGTACTTAGCTCCCTTGTGTTGGTCAATAAGGTTTTCAATCCAGGGAATCAGGTACCTATTCCTCACTATTATTTTTTTCAAAGCCCAATAATCAACACAGAGTCTAAGTCCCATCTTCTTTTTGCACAAGTACAATTGGGCATCCAAATGGTGAATAAATTCGTTAAATGTGCCATTTTTCTAGCAGCTCTTGGATTCGTTTCTTGATTTCCTTATTTTCCATAAGAGAATAGAGGTATACCCCATTAGGTAGAGGTGCGATGGGGATCATATCAATTGAATGTTTGACCTAGTAGTGAAGAGGTTGTAATGCTCCCTGCCACCCCCTTGGACTTCCCAAGCTAATGGGAGGTTTTACTTTTAAATAACTAGACCTCCATGGTCACACTATGGAAATTGGTTTACTAAATTACTTTTTCACCAAAGTTTGCATAATTAACATTGGATAACACCATCACATTCATCTCATCAACAAATTTTCGTCAATATAATTTTTATCTCAATCCAACTCTAAGATTGAAAATTATGCCCCATTAGAAATTAACCAATTAACCCTTGCTACATTAATAAAATGTTGCCATGTGGCACCCACATGGTCCTTCCATATCACCTACAACATCTCCATAGCTTCCACGTAACCACAATAGTACATCCATGGCACTTACCACCTCATCCTCACATGTGGGTCCCACAGAGTCCCACTTCTTCGTACATTGCATTGAGTTCCTTTGCATCCATGTTGTAGTTGGATATGAATTCTAGGATTTCTCCTCTTGAAATTTTGGTTTATTTTCCATTTTTTTTTTTTTATAAAAATTTGCCTAAGTTCTTTTAAAATTATGCATGGTGTATTTTCCTAAAAGTTTGCCAAATTCTTTATAAATTATGCATGTAATCACTTGAAAACTTCTACACTTTAAAAAAAATCTAATTATAGAATCCTTCTGTTCATGTCTCAACATTTCATTTTAAAAGTAATATTATTTCAAATTTAACTTAATTTGATCATTGTCATCATATGAGGACTTGTGGTTCCAGTCAGAGTATCCATTTTGACGTGATCGAACGTCAAGAAAGCTTTTAATCCAACGACGAATGTTTCCATCAGACTTGAAAAAGCCATAGATTTAACACACACAACCTGATCTAATATGATCGAATGAATAAAATTCTCTTGATCCAACGATGTTAAGTCACTTCATACCGCAATGTGCTCTATAGTTAATGAATCTCTCACAGTCTTATATGATCGGACGATCATAAAACTTTCAATCCAATGGCTATTATGTGACATCAGATGGAAACTTGCAGGAACATTAATGGGCTAGTTATGGTCTGATATAACCCAACAACTTAGCCTTGATTATATCCACAACTATTATGCAGTATCACAAATCAAATAACGTGATAATTAAGCTCGGGAATTGGTCCAATGCAGCTAACGACGAGGTGAGGTGATCCGATCTAACGGTTGATATTCAAGCACACGTCTTTCACCTAGTAATTATTAGCTGATATAACATATTGTGAAAGAAAAGCACAGCACGCCAAATTTTATTAAGCTAATTTTTTAGTTTAAACTCTCATTTTCAACCTTTCATCGATTATTGTAGTGAAATTACTGCTCGTACCTTGCATAATTTTAGGATAAGAGGAAAGATTAAATGAATTAAGGTCTAGAGAGAATGCCTGAGCCTCTAAGCTCTATTATTGCACTCAAATATCATTATGTATCATTCTTGTAGAGCTTTCAGAATAGGAAACGGTTGTCGAGCATTCAAACAATTTCTTTTGTTAATACATTGGCTTAAATTCAAGATACTCACATGGAAAACATTGATCTATATAACATTAGAGCCAAGTTAGAGACTGATGCTGAGGTTTATAGCACAAATAGCTACTTATTAAAAACTATAATACTCTAATTAGTCTTATTAGCGATGCAATTTGACCCCAATACAATCCTGCTCTTAGCTGAGCATTACGACCAATCTACTAAAAGTGTTATCCATCTAATGGATGGGTGAGTTTTCGTGGAAATATCTAAAGAAACTATATCTAAAATGTTGAAGTTATCTTTGTATGGAAATAATGTTAACGATAAGGAATTAAGTGAGGTTTATATGGGATGAAGATGATAAATTAACTTTTCTATGAGGTATGGTAAAAAATCTTAATTAAATATTTAAGGTGGAATTACATGTGTTAACTAGCACAACCACATTAAAAGTATTAATGTGGTTGATATAAGATGAAGGCTTTATTTGTATCTATAATTGATAGATATACCATTTGTTTCTACCATTTATATTTACCAAAAAACACTACTGAAATAAAAATAGTATTATTATCATTATAATTAATAATAATAATTATTTAATATTAAATGTTATTTATTATTATTTAATTTGAAATTATGTAATATAAATATGAACCCTTAGATTAATAAACTCTAGCGATTGATATTATAAACCCAAGGGGTTAATACTAAAACCCCAAGGGATTATAAACCCAAGGGAATAATATTAACCCGAGGGATTATTACTAAAAACCCTAGGGTTTATATTCCCTTAGGTTTATAGTATTAATCCCTTGGGTTTATAATATCAATCCCTTGGGTATATTAATGTAAGTGTTCATGTTCCTAGGGTATAATATTATTCATAGGTTTATAATATTAATCACTTAGTACTCACTGCAGACAGCCTCTGGACCAGGGTGGCTTATTCTAAGTACATTAAGCCATTGCCCATATTAGATTGGTTCTGCACCAGACATGGACACAATAATCACTTCTCCAACATCTGGAAAGCTGTCATTGATTCAATTCCACTGCTGAGAGAAGGCATCACTTGGCGGATCAAAGAAGGGGATGCGGTTCGTATTGGAGTGGACCCCTGGGTCGGATGCGGGAATGCCCACAGACTGCCGGCTGATCTTATTCGCTATCTCCATGACAGAGGTATCATATTTATCAAACACATTGGTGACCAAGCTAATTCTTCATTCCTTCAGCAGGCTTGGTTATCTGCCAGAACTCTAAATCTGCCTCACCAATGGTTTGATGATTGGAAGGATTATACTTCTGCTCTCACTCAAGCTAATATCAGACTTATGGAGGGACCAGATGAGATCATCTGGGCATATGCTAAACATGGTGCGTATTCACCTAAGCTGGGATACCTCAAGCTTATGGAGCCATATAAACCACCGGACATCCTTCCCACTTGGAAGTCGATTTGGAAACTCAAAGCTGCGCCCAGGACAAGACTTCTGATGTGGAATATCATCTTTGATAAGATCCCTACAGGTTCTAATCTCATGAAACGCTCCTTCTATGGACCATTTCGCTGTCATCTTTGTCTTAATGCTGAGGAGAGCACAGAGCACCTGTTTCTAACTTGTAGCTCGACCATTAACTTCTGGCAGTCCTTTTCTTCACACATCCCGCAGCTGAAGCAATGGCATGGGATCACCCTTCAGGAGGCTTGGTCAAACTGGTGCTCAGAGCATACAGGCAAGGCCAAGAACCTACCTCTGCTGATCTGTTGGGCTATATGGATAGCTCGTAACCAATCCATCTTCCAATTGAAGAGGCCACACTGGCCTTCGATCATACTTCACACTGTGGCAGATTACAACTTATTACCTGAAGAGGACCCTGTCACTGCACCTAGAACTCTCACTCCTATCCCCATTGATCACACAAAGCCCTGGGCTTTCTTTGATGGCTCAGCCCAAGATGATGGGTGCGGGGGAGGCGCCATACTTCACCTAAATGACAGACACTGCTTCAAGATTCAAATTAACCTTGGCAGAGGCACTAACAACTTTGCAGAACTCATCACTGCCAAGCATATCATTCATTTTGCTATCCTAAAACAATGTAGACACTTACAGATTTTTGGCGACTCCAAAGTTGTTTGCAATTGGCTCAATAATGCATCTCATTGTCATGCATTTGCTTTAAGACATATACTTGATGAAGCTAAGAGATTGATCACGTCATTTGAATCTTTTGTCTGTCACCACATCTACAGGGAACAGAACACCACTGCAGACCTGCTCTCCAAAGAGGCAGCGCACCGAATAGGGGAGGAGTGGTGGATCCAGGAGGACATCGATGGTACCTTTTATCAGTACTACCATCGGCCGTTTGACGAACATTTGGAATGATGGACTATAAGTCCATATACACTTGCAGATATTTTTGCTTTTTCAGTATGTAGATACAGCAGAACAGTACATCTTTTTGTTTATATTACAGTATATATTGCTCTCTGCGAAGAGCCAAGCACAAATTCTGAACATATCTGACTTATTTTCATGCTCCCTGCGTGGAGACTTATATATATATAGCTGCTACAATGAACTCGACAGGCATAAGCCTGCTTTTGAATATGCTTCGGCATCTGCAAAATGTAATTTTCTTAACTTTAATGAAAATTACGACTTTTTCCCAGGGGAAAAAAAATATTAATCACTTAGGTTCAATATAAATCACAGTCAACCAAGGGTTTATATATCTTGGATTTATAATAAACCCAAGGGATTAAAACTAAAACCTCAAGGGATTATGAACCCAAGGGAATAATATTAAACCCATGGGACAAATATTATAAACCCAAAGTATATAAACCCTAATATAAATATTATAAACACTAAAATAAACATGCTTGAACATGGTCGATTTCCATATTGAGACAATTCTTACAATGTGACATTGGACCATGGTTGATTTACATATCGAGACAGTATTTGTCACAATGCGACGCTGGACCATGGATGACCATGGTTGACCATGGTTGATTTTCATATTGAGACAATATTTCCCACAATGCAATGTCTGACCATGGTAGACCATGATTGTCCATGATTTTCATATGGAGACAATTTTTCTCACAATGCAACATTTGACCATGGTTGACCGTGACTACCTATCATTGACTATGATTAACCAAGGGATCGATATTATAAACCCAAGGGAATAATGAACCCAAGGGATTAATACTAAAACCCAAAGAGAATAATATTAAACCCAAGGGACAAATATTAAAAAACAAAGGAATATAAACCCTAAGATAAATATTATAAACACATGGTTGACCATGGTTTATTTTTATATTGAGACAATTCTTATCACAATGTGACGTTAAACCATGGTTGACCATGGTTGATTTACATATCGAGACAATATTTGTCACATTGCGATGTTAGACCATGATTGACCATGGTTGATTTTTATATTGAGACAATCTTTGTCACAGTGCGACGTTAGACCATGGTTGACCATGGTTGATTTACATATCGTGACAATATTTGTCACAATGCGACGTTAGACCATGGTAGACCATGTTTGATTTTCATATCGAGACAATTTTTGTCACAATGCGACATTCGAGACCATGGTTGATTTACATATCAAGACAATATTTTCCCCAATGGGACGTTGGACCATGGTTTTACGTGATTGATTTTCATATCGAGACAATCTTTGTCACAATGCGACATTCGACCATGGTTGACCATGTTTCATTCTATAAAACATGGTTGACCATGATTGTTCATGACTGTCCATGATTTTCATATGGAGACAATTTTTATCATAATGCGATATTCGACCATAGTTGACCATGACTGGCTATGATTTACCATGATTGACCATGATTGACCGTGATTGATATTATAAACCCAAGGGATCAATATTATAAACCTAAGGGAATAATAAACCCAAGGGATTAATACAAAAACCCCAAGGGATTATGAACCCAGGGGGATAATATTAAACTCAAGGGACAAATATTATAAACCCAGGATATATAAACCCTAAGATAAATATTATAAACACATGGTTTACCATGGTTGATTTACAAATTGAGACAATATTTGTCAAAATGTGACGTTAGACCATGGTTGACTATGGTTTATTTTCATATCAAAACAATATTTATCACAATGCAAGGTTAGGCCATGGTTAACCATGGTTAATTTTCATATCGAGACAATCTTTGTCACAATGATCCGAATTTAAACAGGAATGCAACAAATTACAGATATAACCATAAATACAAAGATGTAGCATAAATAACACTTCATTTCATTAATATCAAATACTCAAATATGCTTACAAGCAGAATGGAAATAAGACTAGCTCGAGTGATGGTAGCTTATCTCTGAGAAGAGATGTGGAATCTAAATGCCTCAAAATTGTGTTACAGTGAGGCTCAAGGGCCTATTTATTATTGAAAAACATGAGAAAATCATAAACAACCAAAACCCTAACCCCAAGAGATGAAACACCAAGAACTTATGGGCCCGGTTGGGGTTAGTTGGGCAGCCCACTTCTCAGGGTCATAAGTTGGTCATATTATCTCTGTTTGGTGCATACGATACCTTGTTGGAAAGGTCTCTCTAAGTACTAGAACGTTTTCTGCAAGGCCATACCTATGGCTACAAGTCTACAGCGGACCTAAAAGAATGTTGTTTAGGGGGTCAAAACTGCTCTGGAAGTTCATGACCCGAAAAACTTCTAAAAATAGTAAATGCTGAAATAAACAAGGAAACAGTTGAAACCGACTGGAGGTCTAGGTGGAATAAATGGGTGGCCACCAATATCCACCTTGATAATTCCTCCCTCCTTAGGAAGCAATGGTCCCCATTTGTTTTGGGAAGTTTTAGTGTCTACAGATAAACGCTTAAACCCATAGATTAGTAGCTAAGTCTAGAACAACAGTGCAAAGCATTCTCTACTTTTTCTATGACCAATAGATTAAATAAGAGGTAAATAAGCCTACATGTAGCTTTCACTTACTCCTTATCTCCCTTGACCAATTATGTCGCTCCTTCCCGTACTTAATTTGGTTGAAAAGTATTTGCACACAGACAGAAGACAAAAACTGATCAAAGCATATGATAATGAACTATTGATTAAACATAGTATGGAATCAATTACATGGTACACATATGAAAGAATCAATGAATAACACAAGCATATGGAAAAATCTTTGAACACTTTATTAGTAAAAGGAAGAGTTACAACCCAATTTGCTTGATTCAGCATCACTCCTCCAGTTCAATCCCATCCTCTCCTCATAACAAGCAAGACATTTTGACATCATTACAATACTTGAAATCAACTCAAGTCTCATACTAACAACATCTCCCTATAATTCAATGATTTCCAACCCCTGATCACTTAGATGAGTGGTCTTTTTATAGGTGAATGAAGGAAGTTATGCCATAAATGGTGATAATGAATGCCCTCCCAAACTTAGAATTTAGTTCCATGGAGGAAGGGATAAAGGGATTGATGTTCCTTAACTCCCTACCTCATCCAAATTCGAGCTCAAAGGAGTAGATAAACTTGGGAAACTTCTAGATGCATCCAATGGATAATAATATTCCCAAACCCCAATGCAATTTCACTCAAATTCGCCCAGCGCAGGACAAAGAGGGCTCAAGTGCGTTGCATAGCACCCTAGTAGTGTACTGGAATGTAGTGCAGTGCACCCTAATGAAGGCTTGCCTCCGCTGATCTTCTTAGAGGCAGTTTTTGGTTGATTTCAGTTATGGAACTTCTTGGGAAGCTAGGCATTCTGATGGTTGACTTCTTTAGGGCATGTAACAACTGAATTAGGGGCTGATGGGCCCTAATAGTATTGATCTGTAAGTTGGGTTTGATGTGCCCAAATGGATCTGTAACACCATTGCGTGCAGAGCCTCCAAGAGGTGAGGAAATTTATGTTGAACCTAGTCCCTAGTGAGCGACTTGCCTTGGTGCAGGAGTTGGCCAACTTTGACAATCCAATATTGTTGGATCTTCTGCTGGCGAGTGTTCTTGACCTATGTGTCCATAATCCGATCATTTGTGGCCTATTCCATGCAGTCTGTATTTAACTCTGTTGGTGTGAGTCATTCTGCAATGTCTGATGTGTCCAGTAATGGTGGGAAGTATGGTCGAAGGTGGTCCACATTGAACACTGGGTGCAGACCAAGGAATGGGGGAATGATGAGCTCAAAAGAATTTTCTCCCACAACCTTGGTAATGGTGTAAGGGCCATGTCATAGTGGTCTAAGCTTTCGATGGGCTCCGGTAAGGGGTTCTTTCTGAAAATGCAACCAGACTTTGTTTCCCACCTGAAACGTGTGTGGTACCCAATGTTGATCATGTCACTGATTGTACTTAGCATTTGACTTCTCTAGGATGTCGTGAACCTATTGGTGGATGTGTTCAATAAATCTGGTCGCTTTATCTGCCTCAGATGATACATGTGTGGATTTCTTCTATGTAGTCTCTTAAGGCATGACAACATTAATCAAACACAATGGTTGGAATCCTAGACCCACTTGAAAGGGACTGCGACCAGTCGAGCTATGGAGAGCTCTATTATAACTGTATTGCACATATGCAAGACTCTCATCCTAGGTTTGAGGATAATTGGATTTGTACATGCAGAGTATGTGCACTATCATCTTATTGACGACCTCTGTCTAGTCATCAGTCTGGGGATGGAACGCAATTGACTTAGTGAGCTTGGTGTCCAATAGTGTCTAGAGGCTTAAACAAAATGTGCTCAGGAACCTGCTATCTCGATCTAATATAAAGGTCCGCAGGATCCCAAAATATACCCATGCTCGTTCAAAGCAGATTTTGGCAGTGTCCTCTAGTGTGATACTCTTCTTACATGCTACCAATATAGCTATCTTAGAAAATCTGTCCACGACCACAAATACACAGTCATTACCATGTTTAGTAGAAGGGAGGCCACACACATAGTCCATGGATATGGATTCTCATGGCTAACTGGGAGTAGGCAGAGGAGTGTACATGCCTTGCTTCTTGATCGATGGCTTGGTGATGGCATAGGAAATGCAGGATCTAATATATTTCCGAACATCTAGTCAGAGTTTGGGCCAATAGAAGTACTTTTGTAGTACAACCACAATTTTATCCATGCCAAAGTGTCCTGTGATCCGACTGTAATGCGCCTCCCAGATCAGTTTGGCATGCTCGCTTGAAGGAACACAAATGTGGCCTAGGTAGCATAATCATGTGTCCTGGAGGTGGAAATTAGGAAGTTGCTTCCCATCTACTAGCATCTATTATGTGGAGGCGAACTCTAGATCATTTTTGTATAGTTGCGGCCATCGAGAGGTCTCGTGACCACAAGAGTTGAGATCAGTAGTCAATGTTGCAACTGGGGGCTGACTGAGGCAGTTTGCAACATGATTGGTGCTGCCCTTTTGATGGTGATCATTCTACAACTTTCCCTGTGTCTGTATAAACTAAGGAGGTTAGTGATTGGTGTGGATGACCATCTCCTTCCCCAGAATGTAGTGCTTCCACTAGCAGCAAGCTTGCATAATGGAATACATTTCCTTATCATAGGTGGGGTACTTCTGAATTATATCGTAAAGTGTCTCACTATGATAGACGACTGGATTCCTGTGTTGGGTGAGGACTGCACCAATAGCATAGTCTAAGGCGTTTGTCTTGATTTCAAATGGTTGTTGAAAGTCTGGCAGTGTAAGTATCTGTGCAGAGCAGAGGCAGTGCTTCAACTCAATGAGTGCCTTTTGTTGGGACTCAGACCAAGAAAACTTTGTTTTTGCCCTGCCCTTAATAATTTGACTCAAAGGCCAAGTGATATGGGAGAATCCCAAGATGAACCTCCGATAAAAAATTGCAAGGCCCAAAAAGTTGCGAAGCTCCATTAGAGTGGTCGGGGCTGGCCAATCCCGAATGACTTGGATCTTGGTTAGGTCCACATGCATGGCATGCTCATCTATGATGTACCCCAAGTATTGTACCTGGATCATCCCAAAGGTGCATTTCTCCAAGTTGGCACACAATTTGTGTTGCCGAAGGGTTTGAAGGACCTGTCGAATGTGTTGCAAGTGTTCTTCCCAACTCTTGCTGAAGATGAGGATGTTGTTCAGATAAACCACCATGAATGAGTTGGTGAAGGGATGAAATATGTCATCCATTAGCCTCATAAAAGTTATGGGGACATTTTTCAACCCGAAGGGCATAACCAACCATTTGAAAAGGCCTTCCTTGGATTTAAAGGAAGTCTTCCATACGTCTGTGGGCTCTATTGGAACCTGGTGATAACCAGACTTCAAATTGATCTTACTGAAATACTTGTTCCCCTTGATTTTTTCCAGTAGGCCATCAATTTGTGGGATTGGATACCTGTTCCTTACAGTGATTTTGTTTAATGCCTGATAATCAATCTAGAGCCTCCAGGTTCCATCCTTATTCTGTATCAATACAATCGGGCTTCCATAAGGCGAGGAACTTGGTCGAATGTGCCCTTTTTGCAGTAACTCCTAGATTTTCCACTTGATCTCTTCGTTTTCTAGAATGGAGCGGTGATATATCGGCTCGTTGGGTTGAGGTGCTCTCGGAGTGAGATCAATTGAATGATTAACCTGAAAATGTAAGGGTGGCCCTATGGGTGAGGAGAATATGTCCTTGTATTCTTCCACGATTGCATCCACTTACTTCTACTGCTTGGAGTAACCCTTTCTGGGGGCCATGGATGTGGCTACGACCTTCCCCTTACTTTGAGAGCGAATAAAAAAGAAAAAAAAATTCCTAGTCTGGGAGATGAACTTTCTTAGCAGAGATCAAAGAGATGGCAGTAGGTGGGTGATCTATTTTTACATGTTTAGTTTTGTTATGCTAATAACAATTATAGATTTATAAACATGTGCTTGCTTCTTTCTTTTTATGCTGAGGTTTCCTTAGTTGTTGGTGCTTACAACAAGACATTCATGAGAAAAATAGCTTCAAAAATGAACAATCAACAGAAAACATGTACATTGCAACGAACCATCAAAGAGACACATTATCACAGTGTTTTGATGAGGATTTCACCCCTCCTGGGCTACATCTCCTTGGTCCAGCTTCCATGGCTTGGGCCTCTGTATTAGTTCAATGTGGTAAAAATGTTGTTTACAAAGTTCTATTGCTCCTGATACCTACACCAATGTGTTTAGAAGGTCCAAATTAGCTAAGAACACTTGTTTCTAATCTCAATTTGGTTGAAAATTGAGCAAGTTATGCTTCATTCAATTTTTCCTAGGAAACCTCTGCTAAATCTGGAGAGACTCCAGTTAAGTTTGCCAAAACTGGCAGTTTTCGCCTAATTTGGTGCATTGCCAACTTAATCTGAATTCTAAGCATGATTAATTAATGTTTAAATGGAATTAAGTTAATTAAAGCGGGATTAGCGCTGAGCGCTCCGCTGGCTAGCCCTTAGACATGTGGTTGAAGGTCATATGGGGTGGGGGCTAGCTCCCACCACCCCACTGTCGGCATTAAGCTACAACATAAAGGACTGTGCACGGCCCCTCCTTTCAAACATGTTGTTTGTGGCGTATTGGTAATACATGGAATTAGGAGGGGGAGGTCACAGGTTCAAACCTGCCCTCCCCCATCACATATTTTGCCTTCCTTAATATTTTGATACCCATAGTTTGAAACATATGATATTTAATTAATAGTTAATATATATATATAATTTAAAAATTGTGTAATATAACATAATAATTATATATAAAATGTATATAATAATATTTAATTAAATAAAAAAATCAAATTCCACCTTAGAGGCCAATTAAGCAATTTCCCTTGCACACAAATACACTGGAAAATCTGGAGGTGACACCTGTCATAGCCCAATTGGGTGAAAACTGAAGAAGATTCCCCTTGCTGACTGGACTGCCATATCATCATTCTATCCCATTCTGCAATTTTTTAAGCTGTTTAGGAAAACAAACAATAGACCTTTTCTCCTTCATATGGACTCTGTTTGTGACAAAACGAATTGCATTGCGACTGTATTGATGAGACAGACGCAGCCATATAGTTTTCGAGTCAATCTAAGAACTTTGAATTTTGAGCTAAATACTGAGCACCTGGTCATTCCTCCCCACTAGAAGCCTTTTGGACCCCAAAAGATACTATCATCTGACAAGTAGATGAGGGTACAACCCCCTCACCTTTCCAAGTTCGATCCAATTGGCTTTTGACAATTTTTTTCCTTGAGCTCCTCTCTAAGGAAATCAACGTTCACTTGCCTTGAGGACCTTGTTCTATACGTGTACTTGTCTTTGCCCTTTTCAAGCTGATATTGCACTGTTTGTTGCACCATTTTCAGTCGTTCATAGAAAGTCATGCTTTTATCCATGTCATCATCAAAAACAACATCCTTCTTACCAAGATGAGATAACAAAATATAATGCAAATGGATGACAAATTTCACTACTTGGTTTTCTTGACTCAAGCTCGATTGTCCATCTTGAAAGTATGAAATTTTCTAAACATAACTTTCATGTAAGACATAATGACGCTTGAATACAACATTTACATAACCAATAGGCCTAAAAGGAATAACAATAAACTTGCTGCTTATACCTCTTTTATACCTTTGAACCAAGTGAAATTTTTGACAAGTATCCATCCAATGAAAGTGCATGGATCGCTACAACTTAATCTTTACACCATGGAAATATTCTGAATGAAATAAGATGGTGAAGTTTCTTGCATAAACCTAAAACTCAATGAACCTTTCAAGTTTGAAAGAGCATAAATAAGAATTGAACTGATCTTTTGGTTTGAAGTAACACATGCCTCTTGTTGTTTGCCTCCCCACTGGAAGACTTTGCACACACATGACAATGCATGCCAAGGAGCTTTGAAAGAAGAAATGTCAACAACAACTCTCCTCCAACATTTGGTTGCTCCCAACAAATCTCTTATCATAATGATGATCTTAGGTGTTGACCAATCAACGATGGCATCCAACTTGGAGAAGCTTGCCTTCAACTTACCTCCTCCAATATCATGGCCCAAATGCATCAAAGAAGTGAAACCCAACTTGTAATTTGATATCTTCAAAACAACAAACAATTTTCCTTCATAGATGACATGTGCATAAGAAAACTTTCTCAACATGTTTATGTCATCCAAGTGGACAATTTCTTCAAGAAAGGACTCTTTTTTGCCATAATTCAAATACATGTATGTAGTAGAAGTGCTACAAATAACATACAACATTAAAAGCCATACAAACCATTCTTGTTTGGTGTTATGTGTATTCTTGCACTGACCTCTTTTTACAACTTTCCTTTGGCGAAAACTTCTCTTTTTGCCCTATTTCTTGAAATACTTACCATTCCTCTTTGGAACCATAACCATCAGTGTACAACATGGCATAAGGGATGATTAAATGAGCCCATTGTTCAACAAACTTTTGCATTGCATTGGTGTCTCTACACTTTGCAATTTTGTCAACCCTTGCATGCTAACATCACATAAAAAAACCTCTTGCTGCAAAGATATTTCATGTGAAGTTTCTTTCTCCTTGAAGGACGATTCTTTCACAACCTAAAATACTTCATCACTCTGATGAACTGAACCAACCAAATTAGAATTGAAACTTGCAGTATATGCAACAACATTTTCATAAACAATATCATCATTTGGCTTGAACATGAGAAGTACTGAAATTTTACTTGAATTCACTAGTCTTTTTGCCTCCCCTGCATTAACCAAAGAAATGTTCAGGTTTTTGCGATGGGCTCTCACTATATACTCCACACCATCCTTGAACAAGTGATACTTGTTTTCATGGTGGTAAAAGACTGCTTTTGGTCATACAAATATGGACTACCCAACACCACACCTGAAATATCAAGCGATACCACATCTAACTCTACTTCGTCAAAATTTTTTGCAGTGATTGCAAACTTAAACAAACATTTTCTTGTAACCTGTAAACTTGTGTCTCTTGTTATCCATCGTCAACATGTTTATGTCACCCAAGTGGACAATTTCTTCAAGAAAGGAATCTTTTTTGCCATAATTCAAATACATGTATGTAGTAGAAGTGCTACAAATAACATACAACATTAAAAGCCATACAAACCATTCTTGTTTGGTGTTATGTGTATTCTTGCACTGACCTCTTTTTACAACTTTCCTTTGGCGAAAACTACTCTTTTTGCCCTATTTCTTGAAATACTTACCATTCCTCTTTGGAACCATAACCATCAGTGTACAACATGGCATAAGGGATGATTGAATGAGCCCATTGTTCAACAAACTTTTGCATTGCATTGGTGTCTCTACACTTTGCAATTTTGTCAACCCTTGCATGCTAACATCACATAAAAAAACCTCTTGCTGCAAAGATATTTCATGTGAAGTTTCTTTCTCCTTGAAGGACGATTCTTTCACAACCTAAAATACTTCATCACTCTGATGAACTGAACCAACCAAATTAGAATTGAAACTTGCAGTATATGCAACAACATTTTCATAAACAATATCATCATTTGGCTTGAACATGAGAAGTACTGAAATTTTACTTGAATTCACTAGTCTTTTTGCCTCCCCTGCATTAACCAAAGAAATGTTCAGGTTTTTGCGATGGGCTCTCACTATATACTCCACACCATCCTTGAACAAGTGATACTTGTTTTCATGGTGGTAAAAGACTACTTTTGGTCATACAAATATGGAATACCCAACACCACACCTGAAATATCAAGCGATACCACATCTAACTCTACTTCGTCAAATTTTTTTGCAATGATTGCAAACTTAAACAAACATTTTCTTGTAACCTGTAAACTTGTGTCTCTTGTTATCCATCGTCAACATGTTTATGTCACCCAAGTGGACAATTTCTTCAAGAAAGGAATCTTTTTTGCCATAATTCAAATACATGTATGTAGTAGAAGTGCTACAAATAACATACAACATTAAAAGCCATACAAACCATTCTTGTTTGGTGTTATGTGTATTCTTGCACTGACCTCTTTTTACAACTTTCCTTTGGCGAAAACTACTCTTTTTGCCCTATTTCTTGAAATACTTACCATTCCTCTTTGGAACCATAACCATCAGTGTACAACATGGCATAAGGGATGATTGAATGAGCCCATTGTTCAACAAACTTTTGCATTGCATTGGTGTCTCTACACTTTGCAATTTTGTCAACCCTTGCATGCTAACATCACATAAAAAAACCTCTTGCTGCAAAGATATTTCATGTGAAGTTTCTTTCTCCTTGAAGGACGATTCTTTCACAACCTAAAATACTTCATCACTCTGATGAATTGAACCAACCAAATTAGAATTGAAACTTGCAGTATATGCAACAACATTTTCATAAACAATATCATCATTTGGCTTGAACATGAGAAGTACTAAAATTTTACTTGAATTCACTAGTCTTTTTGCCTCCCCTGCATTAACCAAAGAAATGTTCAGGTTTTTGTGATGGGCTCTCACTATATACTCCACACCATCCTTGAACAAGTGATACTTGTTTTCATGGTGGTAAAAGACTGCTTTTGGTCATACAAATATGGACTACCCAACACCACACCTGAAATATCAAGCGATACCACATCTAACTCTACTTCGTCAAAATTTTTTGCAGTGATTGCAAACTTAAACAAACATTTTCTTGTAACCTGTAAACTTGTGTCTCTTGTTATCCATCCCAAAAGGTATGGTTTCTGATGAGGTACAGTTTCAAGATTCAATCTGTTGACTAAGTCTTCAAAGATTAGATTCGCTTGTGATCCACTATCGAAGAGTGTGTCAATCTTGGTGTCTTTAGATATGACTGTAACAGGAAATAACTCAATTCATCTCTTTTCATCTGGAGTAGTAGTAGTGTTATAGTTTTGTGAACTAGTGCTTGTAATATATTGTTTTCCTTTGATTCCCATGAAAGTGATTATGTTTTCATCACCTGATTCAGAACCTAAATCTTCTTGAGTGATAGCAGTGGTTTTTTGTTCCCTTTATTGTTGAACTTATTTGGTCTCATTTCTGGATGCAATTTCTAGTAGTGGGCTTCATCATGCTCCTCTTTGGAACAGTGTTTGCATGTGATTTTCTCCCCTTCTTTCTTCACACTTGAATTTTTCTTCCCTTTCCATTTTCATCATTTCCCTTTCTTCTTACCCTTAGGTGGATTTTTATTACTATCCTCTTCATAAGTGTTCTTTCCTCTAGATTCAAGATGCGTGGCTTGGACACATACTTCATCTAAATTAGTTGGATTGAAGATAAGAATAGTGCGTTTAAGATAGGAATGTAAACCCCCAATATATTTCAACAGTGTATCTTGAGAATTCAAATTCACTCATAATAACAAAGCCCTCTTTCTAAACTCCTGTGTATAATCTTGGATTGTTTAGCCTTTAAGCTGCCTAAAATTCTGTCAACTCATAATGGATTTTAGAATATAGGCTAAAGGATAAAACTATCTTTTAATCGCAGAAAAAAGTTCAACCCAAGTAATGGATATCTTACCATGGATTCTCATTTCCTCTTGAGTCTTTGCTTCCCACCAAACTAGTGCAGCTCCTTCTAGCCTCAGTGAAGCCAACTCGATCTTTATGTCCTCTTCTTAAAGGTTTTGAATTCTACAGTATACCTCCAACTGTCGAATCCAATTTTCCAACGTTTCTTCATTCACCTCTCCATTGTACATGGGAAGTTCGAATTTTATGTCCAATTTCAGTAATGGAGTTTTTCATTTTGGGGTTTTGGAATGAGTATGGGCAGTTGCAGTGGTGGTAGTGGAAGATGATGTTGTGTGAGATGGTGAAGATGATGAGGATGGTGGAGATGGAGGTGGATTTCCACCATTCCATTTTGAATCCTTCTTCTCATCTTTTTTGTCCTTTAAGCTTCCTTCTCCATGTGGAGGTTTAGAACTCTCTCCAACCATTCTAGTGTTGCTCTCTTCATAGAGGACTTTAACCATCTCAATCAAAGTATAGAAAGATTTCTTGAATTCTTCCTCTTCTGAAGAGGGACCTTTAGGCTCTCTTTCTTCAGACATAATGGCTATGGATTCAAGCTCAAAAATTTGTACTGATTGTACCTCTTCAATCTCAGTTGAAGGCAAAACTTGAGGAGTTTCAAGTGCAGCTAAAATTGGAACTTTGGGTGTTGGAGATTGTAGCCTTGTGGCTCTCCTTCTTCTGGGCATTACCTCAGGAGTTGCAACCAATAGCTTCCCTTCTCCTTTCTACAACTTTAACCTTGTAAGCATCACAATTTTGCAACCATTAAAATCCTAATTGCACAAACTCAAGCAAGCAAGCAATTCAACCTTGTGCTCTGATACCAACTTGATCTATTTTTGTATGATTAGTTTTGTTGTGCTAATAACAATTACATATTTATAAACATGTGCTTACTTCTTTCTTTTTATGCTGAGGTTTCCTTAGTTGTTGGTGCTTACAAACAGGTAAATTTCCTTAAGTTAAACAAGACATTCATGAGAAAAATAGCTTCAAAAATGAATAATGAACAACAAACATGTACAGTGCAGAAAACCATCAAAGAGACACATTAACACAATTTTTTCATGAAGGAGTTCACCTCTTATGGGCTACATCTCCTTGGTCTAGCTTCCATGGCTTGGGCCTCTGTATTAGCACAATGTGGCAAAAAAATGTTGTTTACAAAGCTCTATGGCTCCCGATACCTACACCAATGTGTTTAGAAGGTCCAAATTAGCTAAGAACACTTGTTTCTGATCTCAATTTGGTTGAAAATTGAGCAAGTTATGCTTCATTCAATTTTCCCTAGGAAACCTCCGCTAAATCTGGAGAGATTCCAGTTAAGTCCGCCAAAACTGGTAGTTTTCGCCTAATTTGGCACACCACCAAATCCACCGCCAACTTAATCCCAATTCTAAGCATGATTAATTAATTTTTAAATGGAAATAAGTTAATTAAAGTGTATTAGTGCTAACGACTCCGCTGGCTGGTCCTTGGACGTGTGGTTGAAGGTCATATGGGGTGGGGGCTGGCCCACAGGGCTGGCTCCCACCACCCCACCATCGGTATCAAGCTACAAAATAAAGGACTATGTGCAGCCCCTCCTTTCAAATGCGTTGTTTGTGGCATATTGGTAATACATGGAATTAGGAGGGGCAGGTCATAGGTTTAAACCCACCCTCCCCCCATCACATATTTTGACTTCCTTAATATTTCGATACCCATAGTTTGAAACATATGATATGCGATTGATTGATTAATTTAATTAATATATATATATATATATATATATATATATATATATATATATATATATATATATATATAATTTAAAAATTATATAATATAACATAAGAATTATATATAATAATATTTAATTAAATAATAATAAAAATCAAATTCCACCTTAGAGGCCAACTAAGCAATTTCCCTTGCACACAACCACACTGGCAAATCCAGAGGTGACACTTATCACAAACCCATTGGGAAAAAACTGAAGAAGATTCCCCTTGTGGACTGGACTGTTGACTGGACTGCCATGTCATCATTTTGTTCCATTCTGCAATTTTTTTAGCTGTTTAGGAAAACAAACAACAGGCCTCTTATCCTTCATACGGACTTAGTTTTCGACAAAACAAATTGTGTTATGATCGTCTTGATGAGATGGATACATCCATACAGTTTTCGAGCCCATATAAGAACTCTGAATTTTGAGCTAAATACTGAGAACTTGATCAGCGGGGCTACATCTGGTATCATGTAGTACTTAGTATCTAAATAAATAATAAAAGAGCAAGATCTAGACTCATATACAACATGGTGCTTCCATAAGTATGGTTGTCCTAATAATACATCACAAACTTTAAGAGGAGCAACATCACACAGTACCTCATCGGTGAAGGGCTTGATGTTGTAGGGAAGACAACACTGTTGGTTGGCGCAGAGATCTCGTCCTTAGTGAAGCCACCCGATGGTGTACAGTTTCGGATGTGTTATAGTCGGTAGGATCAACCTCTTCACGACCTTTGCTGAAAATGAGGTCCTTTTGGCTCCCACTGTCGACAATGAACTGAAGCGGAGAACCCTTCACCCACATCTGTGAGTGGAATAGGTGTTCCCCCTCTTCTGGATCTTCAGGCTCAATCTTCTGGATCTTTGTGGTGTTTTTCTTTGCTTATGGCTTTGACTGGTTATCCTGGGTCGCCCCAACTTGGCTTTGCCCTTTGCTCTGTGGTTTGGGGGTGCCTTTCCCTTGCTTCGAATTCACAGATCCAAAGTCTCGCTTTTTCTGTTTAAACTTCTACTCAATTTTGATAGTGTATTAGTACGTCGTGCCGAGTGAGGAGATGTCTAGGAACTCCATCTCATCTTGGATGTACCTATGTAGGCAGTAGCGGTACTTGAGTACCAAATTCTTCTTATAATCCTTGATACCCAACTTCATGCGAAGGGTATGAAAAACATTGGTAAACTTTGGCACATCTTGGTCCCTTCCCTATCGCAGTGTGGTCTAGTTTATGTATTTATCCTCATAGCTCTCGACAGGGTAGTACTTCTCCTTGATGGCAACCCAGAACGAATCCCTAGTGGGTGCGGACGAAAATATGTGAATGACTTACTTAACGCAGTTGAATCCCAAAAATGATATCTAATATAATGCACTGCGTAAATCCCCCATACTTAAATTCAAAAAGAGTCAAGGGATCTCTACTTGAATGGTTCATGAGGCACAATACTTGCTAAGGTTTTGCAAATGGGGTAGCAAGCTAAGTGGGCTTGATTGTGGGGAAAAACTCCACAGTTAAGCGCGCTTGAGCCAGAGGAGTTCTGGGATGGGTGACCTCCTGGGAAGTCCTGGTTACCGGGTGCAAGCCCCGGAAGTGATGATTGATGCTATGTGATTCGTTCTCCACATTTCACTAGTTTCAATCCCACTTCTTCACCCCTGTGAGCATCACCCGATGCAATGAGTGCTAAGTGAACTATTCAAAAATCATGAGAAATTAGTCAGTTACGACTACCTCTCATGGAAATGGTCATACGTTTGAATGACTTACTTAACGCAGTTGAATCCCAAAAATGATATCTAATATAATGCACTGCGTAAATCCCCCATACTTATATTGAAGGTGTACTTTCATCCTTCTACTCGCAGTAGGTTTCCCACTAATCCTTGACGTGGGGGGTGACTTTGAGAAGAGAAAAAGTAATATTTTCCCAGCTGGAAAAATCATGAACAGAAAAATATCCTTCTAGCCAATTTAACCATTTATCTACGGTGTCCACATCTATCTAACCCTCAAATATAGGAATTTCAAAGTTAACTTGTACCTTAAAGGGTGTGGCGCTTCCAGAGTAGTTGTTCGAAGTAGATGCGTCACCCTTGGGTAGCCATTGAAGGATCTGGGAAATTTGTCCATCATCGTGTTCCTTTGTCACTCGAGGGCTTCTTCGAGCAAGATTTTGATAGGATCTCGTGCCCCCTCGTCTTTCTTTTCTTCCACCATGGGAGGTCGTCAGGATTTGCGAGGTTGGTATTGCAAATGTTCGACTAGTTCAAGCCCTAAATATCCCGACCTCATTGGGGACATGCAAAGAAAAATAGAGAAAGAGTAGACCGCTCGGATACCACTGATCCGAATTTAAATAGGAATGCAACAAATTATAGATATAACCATAAATACAAAGATGCAACAGAAATAACAATTCATTTCATTAATATCAAATACTGAAATATGCTTACAAACATAATGGAAATAAGACTAGCTCGAGTGATGGTCGCTTATCTTTGAGAAGGGATGTGGCAACTACATGCCTCAGAACTATGTTACAATGAGGCTCAAGGGCCTATTTATTCTTTAAAAACATGAGAAAAGCCTAAAAAACCAAAACCCTAACCCCAGGAGATGAAACACCAAGAGTTTATGGGCCCCGTTGGGGTTAGTTGGGCAGTCAACTTCCCGGGGTCGTAACTTGGTCATATTATCTTTGTTTGGCGCATATGATACCTTGTTGGAAAGGTCTCTCCAAGTACTTCAGGTTTTTATACAATCCCATAGCAATGAACCTCAAAAAAATACTGTTTAAGGGGTCAAAACTACTCCAGGAGTTCAGGGCCCGAAAAAATGCTAAAAATAGTAAATGCTGAAATAAAAAAGGAAACGGTTGAACCAATTGGAGGTCTAGGTGGAATAGGTGGGTGGCCACCAATATCCACCTGGATCACACAATGTGACATTGGGCCATGGTTGACCATGGTTGATTTTCATATCGAGCCAATATTTGTTGCAATGCGACGTTCGACCATGGTTGACCATGATTGTCCATGATTTTCATATGGAGACAATTTTCGTCACAATGCGACATTCAACCATGGTTGATAATGGTTGACCATGTCTGGCTATTTGTTTTGGAGAATTTAGCATCTACGGATAAATACTAATTACCTAGATAAGTAGTTGTATCTAGAACAACAATTTAAAGTGTTTTAGACTTTTCCTATAAGTAATAGATAAGATGAGAAGATAGAAGGCCTACTTGTAGTTTTGATTTCCTCTCATCTCCCTTGTATCAATTCTGTCGCTCCTTCCTGTACTTAATCCACTTGAGAAGTACCCTGTAAACACAACAGAAGACAAAAACCAATCAAAGCATATGATCTATTGAATATAAGTGAAAGGAATCAGATACAATTCACACACATAAGCATTATGAAACAATACAAACATATGGGAAAAAGGTTCAAACACTTTATTAGATAGAAGAAGGAATTACAACCATTGGTGTATGATTCAATGCCATTCCTCCAGCTTGGATCCCATCCACATCACGTCAAAAGCAAGACAAACTTGTAGCATTACAATTCTTGCTTCAAAGCCAAATCTCATAGCAGCATTATCTCCTTGCAATTCAACATAATCCAGCCCCTGATCACTTAGATAAGTGGTCAATTTATAGGAATATGAAGGAGGTTTTGTCACTAATGGTGGCATTGGATGGCCTTCCATACTTAGAATTAGTTCCATGGAGGAAGGGATGAGAGGATAAGATGCACCTTAACTCATTCCTCATTCATTTTCGAGCTCATAGGAGTTGATAAGTGAGGGAACCTTCTAGATGACTCCAAAATATAAGAATATTCCCCAAACCTTATGTGAATTTCGCTCATTCTCGCCTAGTGCAGGTGAAAGGATGCCTAAGTGCTTTACAAAGCACCCTGGCAGTGGACTTAACTGCTCTGCAACGCACCTTCATAAGGGCTTAAGTGCATTGGTCCCTGTAGAGGCTATTTTTGGATGTCTTCAAGTCATGAAACTGTCTGGGAAGGAGGCATTCAAAGGGGTGACTTGTTTAGGGCATGAAACAACTGAATTTAGGGTTTGATGAGCCCTAAAACATTGATCTAGATGTTGGAATTTGATGTGCCCGAATGGATCTGTAATAGTTGCCCCCTAAAGCATGAAGTCATAAAAATGCCAATGTCGAATGAAATGCTTTACGATGTGATGAGGAGGTATTAAAGTGGAAGGTGACATGCATAAATTACAATACACATATCATGATATTTGATTTTACATGAATTGCTGAGGGAAGGCATACCCATGCTCAACTTATAAACTTTCATTACATGTACATAAACAATCGTCTACAGATATAGACCCATGATTGGAATGACCATCAATGTAAAGCCATTGTACATATGATTTAGTACTCCTGAAATCGCAACCTGGATGGATGAAACTAGATTCGGGGTCTTCAATCTCATTCAACCGTTCGCTCAAGTACGAGCCTAACCATGTGAATATGTGATCTGAAGTCGAACATGGGAAGACACCATCTGATTACCAGCCAATGATGTAAGCTATTAACAGATGCGAGAGAAATCACCGATAATGATAATGATCCTCAAGGTACTGCAATACATTTTACATGGTGTGAATGGATGATTTGATGTCGAACACCATACAAAGTCTTTCAGTCGAAGGCCATTGATGTATGCCTATCACCGGAAGCGAGAAACCTACCATTGATGCATGCAAGCCTCAAGGTACTGAATGGGTGTTTCTAAGTCAACTTCTTGGATAATGTGCTGATGTCGACAAGAAGCGACTCATTGCAGGAGGGCCTTGATGTATCCCACATCAACGACACAAAACGAGTGTAGTGATTTTAGAGATGGAATTTGACTGACGACACAAGGTTCAGGAATGGCGGTCATGAAAATGAAGGTTTATGGTACTATAAAGGATGACTTCTCTTGAACATATCGGCGACACTAAATGAATTGGCAGCATTGACCCAAAACCAAAGTAATGGATGGTGTGATAGACCATAGGTATGATAACCATCAAGCAGATAACCCAACCCAAATAGTCTGAATGAATTGGTAGCATTGACCCAAAACCAAAAGTGATGGATGGTGTGATAGACCATAGGTATGATAATCGTCAAGCAAATAACCCAACCCAAATAGTCACAGAGATGACGTGAAAGTGTCATGTTCAAGAGCGACCTGCTACCATAAAGCTTTTTCCCCCTTTTCCCATTTTCCCCAGTCATTACTCACCAGTACCTCTTTATTTTTATCAAGCTTGAGGAGGATAACATATGCTTGTTGTATAATTTCACCCTTCAGGCGAATCCATCGCTATTTGATGTTTTAACGAGTCTAGCAAAGGTGAAACTTGATCTTGTCTAAATGGACAAGTTTGTCACTATTTGATGTTTTTAACAAGTTTAACGACAAATATAACTCAATCCTTTTCATGTTTAGAGAGTTTGAAAAAGGACAAAACGAAAACTCCACAAGTTCTTTTTTGTAAATTAATCTCTCAAGCCCGAAAAAGCATAAAATAATACAAGAGAGATATCGTTTCCAATCCGTTAACGAGTTGGAAAGGACAAGTGCTCAACAATCTTTTCATATTTAGAGAGTTTGAAAAGAGCTTAAAGAGGACTCCACTTTGAGGAACGAGTGGTGTTTAGGGTAGCAACTGGTTCCGGTGATGTTGGAACTTCTCAAAACATGCTGATTTATGTGAAGAGGCTGGCTAATAAGACCACTCATTGCAGCTGTTCCTCAAAAAGGGTAAAACAACCAAGTGAAAGCGTATGATCAGCCAAAGGGATGGTAGCGATGGGATGAAAACAACCAAGGCTCATCTGACGAAAGAGGCTAATAGAATGGAAATCACGAGGGTTAAAAGTGGAAATGGGTTCATTTTTAGACAAGCTTGAACCATAGGGAACTATGCTTGGATTCAGTTTCATGTTTACACAAGCTTGAAACGAAAACTATGCTTGGATTCAGTTTCATTTTTACACAAGTTTAAAACGAAGAACTATGTTTTAATTCAGTTTACATGTTCCCAGCATGATAAAAGGGAGAGTCTCTTGTAACCAGATGGAAGTCGTTGTGGTGAAGCAAGATGGTTATCCAACACCTTTTTGGCTTCGTCCAGATAGGGACAAAGGTGAATGGGGTGATTCCCTTCACATAACCTACAGGGAAACTTAACTTTACCACTAGGTGCATGCCCCCCAAGCTTCATTACATTCACCTAAGTAGACTACTCGTGGCTATCAGGTGGATGGAATGAAGGTTATTTTACGAGATCAAGTGAAAGACTCGACTGGGATTTTACAAGATCTAATCAAATACTCGACTTGGAATTTGCCCCAGGGGACCTTGTTTCATTTTTTAATGAGCTTGACACAAGACAAGGAACTATGTTCATGAGTTGTTTCATTTTTTGATGAGGTTGACACAGTAAGAGAACTATCCTCATATCCTTGGTTTCATTTTTTAACGAGGTTGACACAAGACAAGGAACTATCCTATTGGACCTGTTTCATTTTTTAACGAGGTTGACACAGTAAAAGAGCTATCCTCATATTCCTTGATCACGACCCATATGAGGTCATGACTTCCAAGAGATTCTCATCTGATGGGAGAACAATGCTCTGGAAGGGAAGCGTATCAAGAAAAATGAGATATGGTTCCAATGCCCTCAGTACATAATGTACAACATCACTGAATTGATCGTCAGTTGATGTAGGCATGGAACAGGTTGCCACATAATTAACCTGTGGCAGGGATGATACCATTGGTACAAAAGGACCATTTAGGGAAGATGGTTGACTGGAAGCCATATTTGGACCGGGAAATGAAAGCTGGTCAATGGTGACAATTTTGCCTTCATGCGGGAAACACATCACTCGAAAGAGTGTGGAAACAATAGCTCCCATATAATAAACATAGTCGCACCCAAGAAGTAAGTTGTAATCTAAAGGGCTTGGGACTACCATCACATTCAAATAAATGATTTTTCCTCCCAAAGTAATAGGTAACTGAGGAAGGATCCCTAATGGTTGACTGGTTCCTCTGTTAAAAGCCAACAGATTCTGGGTAACAGGCACAAGTGGCGGCGAACCGAGCGCTTGCCAAGCAGTAGAGGAAAGGATACTCACTGATGCGCCTTCATCTATAATAGTGCCAGATACAATCATATTACAAACCTGTACTATGATCTAGAAAGGAACATAAGAAGGAAGACGGAATCCTGCTAGTTGATTCCAATCAAAGGAAGTGACTAGACTACTTGGAGGGGGTATCGTAAGAACGGGAGAATTAACCCCTTGAGTTACAAGAGTGGGAGGATTTTCCTCCTGTCTTGATGGAACAGGAGGACTGCCCCCAAGCTCATTAGAATCTGAAGAAACAAAAATAACTTGAGTGGTATCATATTCACTCTCTTCAGGAAAGGTATGATTAGTTGAAGGTGAAATCGAGTCAACTGTTACCTCGACCTATTGATTTGGTTCGGGTATAGACTCATAGGATTCACTTTTAGAGAGAGTGGCTTTGATCAACGGTTGATTTTGGTCAGTCAATTCATCAACTAGTGAAGGATTTAGGGAGAGTTTCCTGTAACCAGATGGAAGTCACTGCGGTGAAGCAGGACGGTTATCCAACACTTTTTTGGCTTCATCCAGATAGGGACAAAGGTGAATGGGGTGATTCCCTTCACATAACCTACATGGACACTTAACTTTACCCTTCTTTCCATGAACTTTACTACCACTAGTTTATGGTGTGTCACCAGCATGATCTCTAGAAGTTGATGACACAAGATGATGTGAACGAGAAGACCATTCTTCTAAGATTTGAGGAATATCAGGAAAATTTCGAGGAAGATGGTCTCCCACACAAAGTTTGCATGGATATTTAACTTTGTGAGGTTTGATGGATGGTTTCTCATCAAATGTTGCATTCAAAGCAATGGTTTCTTGGTTGCCCCTTTGTAAAATTTGCTTCTTTTTCTTCTTCTTCTTAGCCACCTGGTTACTAGTATCAATACTTTCACTAGGCGAAGAGGAAGAAGGGGAGTAAGAAACAACCGAGGAAGAAGGCAAAGGGTCAACTTTAGGATCAACTGGAGGTTGATTTTGTCCAGTTGGAGGTGTACTCGATTGTGGAGAAATCACGACATTTTGAACCAAGGAGGTTGAAAACAACCATACTGACAAGCCAATGGTAAATCCCGGAAGGGACAATGTAGCCATATAAGGAGCATCAATATTTCCAAAAAGAGGAAAAGGACTAGGATTCCCATCAAAAGGAATTCCTTGATCGATGGACTCCAGATTTGTCGCCATATATTTCAAACTAAGATCAATTAAGGAGTGAGCATGGAGGATGTTGTCCACGGTCTATTAATTTTATTTTAATCAAAGTAACATAAGAAAACAAAAAGGGATAATTTAGGCAAAAGGTTTACAAAGCAACTGTGAACTACAGAATACCTCCCGGCGAACCGAGAAGTACGGGCAGGCAATCTCCCCGAATGCTGTGTTCGGTGTATCACAATTTACAAAGTGGCCGAATCGGTTACCTAAGGATGGATAACAACCTAGTGTTGTCCTCCCATATATACTCGAAAGTACGTGGAGGCCCAATCCGTATAAGCACTGTCTAAAGAAAAACTGCACAGTGAGAGCATTCCTATATACTTTACGTACTGTAACACTACCCTATATACCCGAAGGTATGTGGATGAGCTACGATATACTCCCGTACGTGGAATGAGGTATCACACTCGGGATGTATTGCAGACAAGTTAGCAACAACTACTTTGTTTTACGACGCTGAAACACATCTCTAGCCTAGACCTCTAAACGTTTTTCGTTAGGTGACAAGGCTCCATTAGGTTAATTCAGATAAATTTTAAGTTGATCTTCTTTAGAATTTTCCTTTCAAGGTTCACCACGTGATGTATGTTTGCAATTCCTAAAATGAAACTAATATGATAGGCATTTTTTCCATTCAATTTAACCATGAAAATCCTTAGCTAGTAGGGATAGAGCAATCAGATTTTCGACAAAGAGCAAAGAGCACATCTAATGCAATTTCCCTAGCTATTCCTTCAAGCATTCACAAACTACAATATGAACAATGCAATTTTTTCTTTTCGAATCCCTTAATGTTATGATGAACAAAAAAGAAATATGCACATACAATCAATCAACCTTTCATAAGAACGAAGACTTTTACGACAGTTCTGTTTCAAAGGAAAAGAAGACTTTACGACACTTTCTTTCGAACAAAGATTAATCAACTATATTCTAACTTTGACTATAGACCGATAATGACAAAGAAAACATTTAAGAAACATTAATCAATCAAGTCAAAGTAGGGCTAGACAAGGAGATAGAAACTTGTTCTCTGAGACATAACATTCATTGATCAATCAACAAGCAATCAAACAGAAGAAATTTGGCAAAAACTCAATCCAAAGGTGGGAATTTGACCTAAGGTGGATCAACGCAGGTCAAAGAGGGCCTAACTGCACTGCAGAGCACTGTCTCTCACTCAAGGGTGCTCTACAGAGCACTGTCCCCTGACCAAGCCTGCGCTAATTTCTAAGAGGCCACTCAAGAGTCATCTAACCTCAAATTTTGACCAAAATTCAATGCAAAAGAGCTGAAATACAGTCAATGAACACAAGTAAGGCATACAAGGATGTCTTAGGAGGTGGATAAGCTACTAGGAAAGAGAATTTGTCCCTAGCCGAGTCGCCAATTTGTTTTGGAGAATTTAGCATCTACAGATAAATACTAATTCCCTAGATAAGTAGCTGTATCTAGAACAACAATTTAAAGTGTTTTAGACTTTTCCTATAAGCAATAGATAAGATGAGAAGATAGAAGGCCTACTTGTAGTTCCGCTTTCCTCTCGTCTCCCTTGTATCAATTTCGTCGCTCCTTCCCGTACTTAATCTGCTTGAGAAGTACCCTGTAAACACAACAGAAGACAAAAACCGATCAAAGCATATGATCTATTGAATATAAGTGAAAGGAATCAGATACAATTCACACACATAAGCATTATGAAACAATACAAACATATGGGAAAAAGGTTCAAACACTTTATTAGATAGAAGAAGGAATTACAACCATTGGTGTTTGATTCAAAGCCATTCCTCCAGCTTGGATCCCATCCACATCACATCAAAAGCATGACAAACTTGTAGCATTACAATACTTGCTTCAAAGCCAAATCTCATAGCAACATTATCTCCTTGCAATTCAACATAATCCAGCCCCTGATCACTTAGATGAGTGGTCAATTTATAGGAATATGAAGGAGGTTTTGTCATTAATGGTGGCATTGAATGGCCTTCCATACTTAGAATTAGTTCCATGGAGGAAGGGATGAGAGGATAGGATGCACCTTAACTCATTCCTCATCCATTTTCGAGCTCATAGGAGTTGATAAGTGAGGGAACCTTCTAGATGACTCCAAAATATAAGAATATTCCCCAAACCCTATGTGAATTTTGCTCATTCTCGCCCAGCGCAGGTGAAAGGAAACCTAAGTGCTCTACAGAGCACCCTGGCAGTGGACTTAACTGCTCTGCAATGCACCTTCATAAGGGCTTACCTGCGCTGGTCCCTCTAGACGCTATTTCTTGATGTCTTCAAGTCATGAAACTGTTTGGGAAGGAGGAATTCAAAGGGGTGACTTGTTTAGGGCATGAAGCAATTGAATTTAGGGTTTGATGAGCCCTAAAACACTGATCTAGATGTTGAGATTTGATGTGCCCAAATGGATCTGTAACACTATTATTGACCATGATTAACCATGATTGATATTATAAAATCCAAGGGAATAATAAACCCAAGGGATCATTATTATAAACCCAAGGGAATAATATTAAACCCTATGAATATGATAATATAATATAAACCCAAGGGAATAATAAACCTGAGGGATAAAAATTATAAACCCAAGGTATATAAACGTTAAGATAAGTATTACAAACCCTAAAATCAACATGGTTGACCATGGTGGATTTCCATATTGAGATCAGCCTTGTCACAATGCGACGTTGGACCATCGTTGACCATGCTTTACCATGATTGATTTTCATATCGAGACATTCTTTGTCACCATGGTTGATTTTCATATTGAGACAATCATTGTCACAATGCAATATTCGACAATGGTTGACCATCATTTATATCAACCTAAGGGATAATATTAAACCCAAGGGACAAATATTATAAACCCAAGGTATATAAACCCTAAGATAAATATTACAAACACATGATTGACCATGGTTGATTTTCATATCGAGACAATTCTGATCACAATGTGATGTTAGACCATGGTTGATTTACATATCGATACAATCCTTGTGAAAATTTGACATTAGACCATGGTTGACCATGGTTGATTTTCATATCGAGACAATCTTTGTCACAATGTGACGTTGGAGCATGGTTGACCTTGCTTAACCATGGTTGATTTTCATATCAAGACAGTCTTTGACACAATGCGACATTAGAAAATTTTTGACCATAATTGACCATGGTTGACCATGATTATCATATTATGGAAATCTTTGTCATAGTGCGACATTGGACCATGGTTGAGACAATGATTGATTTTCATATTGAGACAGTATTTGTTACAATGCGACATTGGACAATGGTTGACGATGATTGATTTTATAAAATATGGTTGACCATGTTGAGCATGGTTGATTTTCATATCTAGAAAATCTTTGTCACAATGCGACGATCGAACATGGTTGACCATGAATGACCATGTTTGACTAAGGATGACTATGAGTGAACAATGTTGACTATCATTGAGTATGATAAACATATAGTTGATTAAGATTGACCATGGTCAACTATTTATACATCGACTACAAAGGTTGACTACAAAGGTTAAATATCTTTGTCTATGTCATAATGATGTCTCTAGATATGTGTATATGCTTAATTGCAAGCATGTTAGACATATTGACTATCAATTATCATGGTTCAACATGATCTTCATATTCACTATCTTTGACCAAACTGACCATGATTATGATGTGTCAGTGTTTAAATTAATATATTATTAATGTGTACATTTATAGATAAATGTAGTAATCTATAGTTATTATTATATTATTATAAATATATTAAAGTTTAAATAATATTATTAACTTTAAAATGATATAAATAAAATAATAATAATTATTTACTATTAATATTAGTAATTATATTATTATTATTATTATAAACCTAGTATTAAAAACTCTATTAAGTAAATTGTAAAATCCAACTAACTATATATAGTTTATGAAATATAATTTTTTTGGATGTAGTTATTTTTAATTTTTAAATTATTAAACATTTTTATTATCTGAGATTACTATTTTTATTTTTTATCAATTTTAGTTGTTTTTTAGTTTATAATTAACTTAAGTAGTTATAAGTTGGGTAATTATTTTAATATTTTTTATTAATTTATATAATTATTTTAATTATACATTTATTATAAATAAATAGGTTAATAATAATAAAAAAAATTAATCTATTAATAAATTTGAATTTCAAAAATATTCTATTTTTAAATTATTAAACATTTTTATTGTTTTAGATGACTAATTTTATATTTTTATTAATTTTAATTGCTTTTTTAATTTATAATTAATTTAAGCCATTATAATTTAGGTGGTTATTTTTTTTAATAATTTATATAATTATTCTAATCATGAAGTTATTATAGATACATATGTTATTTAAATTCTTATTTTTTAATTATGCTTAATTAAATATTATGAAAATATAATGGAATCATATAAAAAAAAATGATAATATATTATTGATAGATAAATTAAATTATTACACTAACATTATTTACTATATTTCATTAAAAAAAATAAATTATTATATAATCTATTTTTAAAAAATTTAAAAAATAAAATTATAAATTATAAAATTAAAACTATATTAAATTTATTTGGATTTTTCTCAAAAATTTTAATGTTTCAATATGATGTTATGATTTAATCTTATTTTTGTTCCTGTAAGTAAATATAAGCTATTTACATATTCTTATGAAATAGTATTATAAAAGTTCTTTAGACGGATGAATAAAAATTAAATCTATTTTTTAGCATTTTTGTTAATCTAAAATAATAACCCACAAATAAAACTCTATATAAATTATAGAATTGATTCAAATAATTGAAAGTATCAACGCAATATGTATAAATGCAAGAAGATGTACTATAAATACAAAACACTACCTTATCATCCAATAAGATCATTCGTTTTTAAAGTAATGGAAAATATTTTGGGCATAAACCCATTGTGCTAAATACATCATAATGATTTCAACATAGGTTGGGCAAGTCACCATGCGACATCCGAACATATTAACATATTGTGTAATTTTTAATATCTATATGTATAAAATAATGTTTATTTGAGGTCAATTTTAAACATTAAAGTAAAATTTCAAGTATAAGGAGTAAGCAGTAAGTCACCATTTGCGTAAGCATAACATAAATCCAAACACTGTGCAATCGGCTTCTGAACTTCGAATTGCTCAATTTCTGATGATTGGTGATTAAACATTAATGATAAAATCCGAAAAACGTTGGGACCATCAGTGAAATTGGATGAATGCCTTACACATCCCTCTAATGGATCCCCAATGTGGACGTTGGGATCCCTGGTGTCACGCCCCTACACTGGCGGTACTCTTCCAACTGCACTATAGGAGGTGCGGCACCACCGACCACTTTCTTTTCACCAATACTTGCGATCATGGACTACGCCTACTTTCGATACTTAGTTTATTTTCTTCTTTACCAAGTATTATGTTTTCCTTTATACACAGTGAAAACCATTAACATTCACCATAAACAACATTAACACATAAATGCACAACAATATAAAGGGAGGGCAACTCCCTATAATGAGTTTGCCCGAATAATCAATATATATATAAGTTAAATCTTGAGGAAACCCCAAATTTACACTTAGCCAAATTTTACATTCACCGGCACAACTTGGTTAGCCCAGCTCGTTGACGTCCCCACACGGTTGCCCGAACGACTCTGCCCAACTCTTCGTTTGCCTCCGCACGTTCACCCGAACGCATGTCGTTCAACTCGTCCAACTCGCCAAACGCTTCCACCGAACGCCTAACTCGTCCACCGATGGGTTGTCCCACCCGTTCAAAACTTTGCCCGGTTCACCGTTCGACCAACTCGGGTTGTTCTGACGGACGCCCTACCGCGCCTTCGAACAACTCCCCGAACGATCGTTTGAACAGACGCCCTGCCCCACCCTCGAACGATCCTGCCCGAACGCCCTCGAATGACCCGGCACGAACGCCCTCGCCCAATGAATTCGCATGACTTTTTTGAATGATTCCCTCGCTCGATGACTTCACACGACTTTTCTGCACGACGCCCTCGCACAATTTTCCGGAATGACACCCTTGCCTAGATGACTTCGCACAATTTCCTGAACGATGACTTCAAATGACCTCCTGCACGATGCCTTCAAATGACTCCTTGAATGACGACTTTGAATGACCTCTTGCATGATGCCTTCGAACAATTTGGCTCGGGTGCTTTGGCCTGCACGTGTCCGCCTGCACCTTCGCCCGAATTTCAGACCCAAACACTTCACACTTCCTCGCCTTTCACCTTGAACGCTTGGAAGGCTTGTTCGTTTCTGCCTTAGCTCCACGCCAAGTTTCATGTATATATATGGTTCGCCACCCTTTGAACCGTCGCATTCACTTGTTGGCTGACCACCACACTTCTCCATTAAATAAGTCGGCTTGCCCCCAACTCGCCTCATCCGCATGTTGGCTGGTTGGCTGGGCGCCCCCACCTGGGACCACCTCACGCTATAAACCAACCAACTCCCATACTTAGTCGCATTTCATCCACCTTCGCTCGCATGTCTCCACTTGCAACTCATGGCCCTTACATTCTCCCCCACTTGAAATCATTGTCGTCCTCGACAATCTCTCATCCCAGCAACCATCTGTCACCAAGATATCCATACCAAGGCATATAATCCACCAGTATGTCATACATCGGAAAGTCTCCTCAATCCATGATCATCAACCACATCCGTCGCAATCTCCACATGCTGCTCCCATTGTGGAAGGCTGGTCCCTCCATCTCAAGCTACATGCTTACTGCAACATATTGTGTCAACCTCATCATGTATCGTCATCATGTGAACTGCTACCATGATACTCCAACACAATGCTAACACATCTCTACACACTGCTAGCCCTCATGATTCGAACTAGTCGGGTGATCAGTCCAACTGTCACGCTCAAACCATGAGAATGCACATCCTCATGCCATCATCAGTCGTTTCTCAGACTCCTGTCACAACATCAACTCGATCAAGAATCCATCTCCATATAAGCCATGTCCAGGTCCATGAAGTAGTCTTCATCTCGTCTGCAACATGCTGTCCATGATGTTTGGTACCAATGTGCTGCATGAAATTAGCTGCATCTATCCCAACATCATCATCCATATGCAAAATATCCATCTCCTCAAAGTGAAGAGATCCTCTCATCAAACCCGACTCTCGATGTGCCACATCCAACTACACGAAGCTACCTCCATCATATCTGTAGTGTGCCATCCCTCAAGTCTTCCATAGAAACAAGTATTCACCTGTCTCATCTTCCATGTACTGCCCATGATCATAGATCAATCAGATCCCATGTGTCAAAAGTGGTTAAGTCTCGGCTCAACTCATGCCCAAGTGTTGCCACCAAGGCATCATCATCGCTGTAACTCCAACACTCCAAAGTGTCTCATATCGATCCTGCATCAAAGTCCCTGACCTCAGCTCCTCAATGCAGTAGATCCTCTAAGTCCACCATATATGAAGTCCCCAAAATTCACAACCTCATGTCATCATGAGCTCCATGAGTCATCTCCAACCAACATCCTAGCAAGCATACATGTCTCGGCCCAAAGGTCTCTGTAAGATGCCTCAACTCTCCATGTAGTAGGAATGCTCCATAGTCTGCTCACAAGTCCAACCAAGTCCATGGCCTTGTTGTACCCAAGTGCACAACATCTCCATCGGTTCATAAGTAAAACATCTCCATGTCACACTAGCAAATCCACTTGCACAACATCCCTGCCTTGGCACTCCTCATTGGATGCCCATAAGTGACACCTCTACAAGTGCTCCTGCATAATGTCCTTGCATAAGACTGCCATGCTCCATGTCTCCAACCTGATGTCCATGACTCAAGTTGCCCATGTTGTCTAGCTAAGTAGACCCATCACAACAATCGGCCATCTTCATCCAAGCCTGCAAATCGGTCTAGTGAACTCGGTCACCCAACCATATCATCAACATATGAGTCTCTTCCACCATGGCTCCCCCACTTAAGGTTCCACCAAGACTTCCTCTTGATCTCGACCATGAGAAGTCCACCTGAATATCATCATACTCAAGTGTGTGCCCTTCTCCAATCTGTCCATGAGTCATGCCGGGCACTTAGCCAATTTCCCCATGTGGCTAAAGCATGACCCATTCCTCCGCAATGATCATCACATTCCTCCCTTGTCACGGGCCTTTGTACCTTCTACCATAAGGTCACAAACAACCCCAACAAGTCCTGCAATAGTCAATGGTCCTTGCTTCTCCATACAAGGTCTCATCGTAGACATCCATGGTAAGATCCTCCCTTGCATCGGCAAACTGATTTTGCTCTTCCCTGCATACGGTTCATCTACCAAATGCTCAACTGAAACACAAGTATCAATAGTACTTACTTCATCATGAGGCTCCTCCATGTGAGTATCCTCATCCACCAATGTCTGCAAACTGCACGATCCTGGTCCAACTTGATCAATTTCAAGTTCATCCTCCATCGTTGTCATATCTGCAACATCCTCAACTATCACAACTTCCTCTTCTTTATCATCACAATCTACAACTTCATCCTGCTCCATTGCCCAACCAAGTCGAAGAAGTTCGTCTTCAACATTCCTTTCCAAGACTTCAAGTTTATGTTGAATCCACGAGTTCTCCTCTTTCATCCGCTTCAACCTGTATAAGGTCAGTAAGTGCTTCCCTTCGCATTCTTCCAAACCTGCCATGTCTCATCGTTCAGCTTGGCCCAAGCACGATCACCTCTGCTAAATCTGTCACGAAGTGTAGTGGGATCAGCTTCTCTGCAAATCCTGCACCTCGTCCACCATCAGCTCTGATACCACTTGTCACGCCCCTACACTGGCGGTACTCTTCCAACCACACTATAGGAGGTGCGGCACCACCGACCACTTTCTTTTCACTAATACTTGCGATCATGGACTACGCCTACTTTCGATACTTAGTTTATTTTATTCTTTACCAAGTGTTATGTTTTCCTTTATACATAGTGAAAGCCATTAACATTCACCATAAACAACATTAACACATAAATGCACAACAGTATAAAGGGAGGGGCAACTCCCTATCATGAGTCTGCCTGAATAATAAATATATATATATATATATAAGTTAAATCTTGAGGAAACCCCAAATTTACACTTAGCCAAATTTTACATTCACCGGCACAACTTGCTTAGCCCAACTCGTCGGCGTGCCCACATGGTCGCCCGAACGACTTTGCCCAACTCTTCGTTTGTCTCCGCACGTTCACCTGAACGCGTGCCGTTCAACTCGTCCAACTCGCCGGACGCTTCCACCAAACACCCAACACGTTCATCGGGGGGTCATGCCACCCGTTCAAGACTTCACACGGTTCACCATTCAACCAACTTGGGTCGTTCGAGCAGACGCCTTGCCGTGCCTTTGAACGACTCCTCGAACGATCATTCGAACGGACGCCCTGTTGTGCCCTCGAACGATCTTGCCCGAACGCCCTCGAACGATCCTACACAAACGCCCTCGCCTGATGACTTCACACGACTTTTTTGAATGACGCCCTCACCCAATGACTTTGCACGAATTTTCTACACGATGCCCTCGCTCAACACCCTTGCACAATTTTCCTGAATGACGCCCTCGCCCGGATGACTTCGCATGATTTCCTGAACGATGATTTTGAACGACCTCCTGCACGATGATTTTGAACGACCTCCTGCATGATGCCTTCGAACGACTCCTTGAATGATGACTTCAAACGACCTCTTGCACGATGCCTTTGAACGACTTTGGCTCGAGTGCTTCACCCTGCACGTGTCCGCCTGCACCTTCGCCCAAATTTCAAACCCAAACACTTCGCACTTCCTCGCCTTTCACCTTGAATGCTTGGAAGGGTTGTTCATTTTTGCCTTAGCTCCATGCCAAGTTTCATGTATATATATGTTTCGCCACCCTTTTGAACCGTCGTGTTCACTTGTTGGCCAACCACCACACTTCTCCATTAAACAAGTCGACTTGCCCCCAACTCGCCTCATCCGCACGTCCGTCGGTTGGCTAGGCGCCCCCACTCGGGACCACCTCACTCTATAAACCAACCGACTCCCATACTTAGTCGCATTTCGTCCACCTTCACTCGCACGTCTCCACCTGCAGCTCGTGGCCCTTACACCTAGAGTGCAATTGGTGCTAATCCATTTGTTGCCTTTGAAGAGTTAAAGGTCGAGCGTAGAAGGAATGTGACTGCGCTATTGAAACACTTAAGCCATTGATTTGTTGGATTTACTCAATTGTCTTTTCGCTTTCAAATCCTTCCTCAGCTGCTGTCTCATTTTTGAAGAGAAGTTTTAAAGAAGATTTAATTTTGGTAAAAGAGGCAAGTTTTCCAAGTTCACTGTCATCGAATCAAAATAAATGCATGTTCCATCTATATAGATTTCATCAAACACGTGGATTTGGTGTAGCACTAGCCTTAGTGTGTCAAAATAATCATGTATGCTCTAGCAGAAGTCCCCACCTCAATGGCTTCCTCTTTCAAACTATGGTTTTTTTTTTAAACTACTTCTTCAAGCATGCTATCATCAAAAGTAGCCTCATGTATTAGAATAGTTGCCTTGCAAGAAACATCTATGAGAGTCTGGCAAGGCCTTGTATCACCAAAATATACAATCTTCCAACCTTGCTTTGTTTTATTATCAATATTCTTTTCTACTTGAATCCTGCAGGGCAACACCAAATGCTTGTGGGCAACGCACAATAGGCACATTGGACAACATCTCTAGCCCAACTCCAGATAAAGCTTTCTTTAACCTCTGCAACCCCATGATATCCAAAAATAAATCCATAAGGTCGTTGTCAATACCTCTGCATTCGATTTTACCCAACACTTAATGCTTTCAGTTTGGTTTTAGGTTTAAAGCAAACTAGATTACTATTGACCAGACACCTCTTTCTTAAATAGCTATCCTGAACCATCACCATTATCCTTAATGTGTTGTTTATTACTTTTCATCTGATTTTTTGTATTATGAGATATTTGTTCATTGAGCCTAGAGATTCATTCTACAGCCCAATATGATGTGTAACCTTGTCAGTTTGTCATTAAGTTGAAATTTTGCTCATGTCCACACAAATAAAAATTTAAAAAAATTAAAAAAATAAATAAATACTATACAAAATATTTAAATATATCAGTTCATAAAAAAAAAAATTGCAAATAAAGAAATTGGATCCCTCTGGGCTTATATTAGATTCATATTTAAGATAAATCTATGCTGGTAAACATCCATTGATTCCTTCACTGTCTATCTACTATCTATAAACTGCATGCCTAAGTCCTCCACCATTGAGTATGCATCCAGGAATATTTTTAGTGGCCTTAGTCCTCCAAAAATATTTTTAGTGGCCTTAGTCTTCCAAAAATATTTTTAGTGGCCTTGGTCTAATGACCAGCAAAGATTCATGAGGTTCATTCTTTAATAGCTTCTTTGATAGAGAAAGTATCCTTCCAATATATGTGTGGTGGTAAACATGAACATGTGATATCCATATAAACTTCAATCATTTGATGAAATTATCATTACTTCTCACACCAAACCTACTTTTGAGTTGAGCCAAAGTTCCATCTCAATAATCTATAGGTATACCACAGTGGGAGAAAATATTAATAAATGTTGCACTGAAATTATGATATTGTGATGGATGATAGGAGCTTTCACCTAAAAAGACCATCTCCATCACATATTTGTTTATGCGCTCTAAGCACACAGGAATTTCATCACTACCATTACAACATTCAAATTCGTTTGGAGATATGAGTTGGTTACCCAACTCATTTCTACCAATACAACATTCTAATTTTTTTAAATTTATTATTATTATTATTATTATTTTTCTTTTTTTAATACTAATATTAATATTAAATAAATAATTAATAATTATTTATATTTTTATGGTTAGTTAGATTATATTATAATATTAGGTTAGTTAGAAATAGATAAATAGTAATTATTTCTATCTTAGGGGTTAGGTTAGTTAGTTATTATCCCATAATGATCCAATTATAAAAATAAATTAAAATAAATAAATGTTTAAATATATAAATAAATAAATAATAATAATAATAATAATCAATTCTAAATAAATTACTTTTTCCCATCCAGTCAAATATAGCCGTTATCTAGCCGTTTTTTCCCTTCGCTGTTTGGAGGTCTTGACTCCCTATTTAACTTTCTGCTATGATCTGATTTTTTATCTTGTCCTGATGATGAACCACACTGGTTGGTTTGAAACGCGTCAGCCTAAATCTACCAATGTGATTTGTCCTAAAATTGTTTCCAAATTAAATTATGGATCACAAAAGCTTGAATTCGATTATAACTACCTTGCACGGAAAGGACATTTCTTCAAAAGTTCATCTGTTTGAATGAGCACGCCTAAGGGTTTCTAAGATGAAATCAAATCTAGATTTTCTTTAAAATTGCAGAGATTCCTCAGTTAACCCCAGATTCACTCAGATCAAGCATAGCCTTAACAAGTTCTAGAATCAACCAATTTTTCTAACCACTAGTCTTGCCCTTATTCGTTCCGAGATTTATAATGTCGCAAAAAAGTTGGATATTCTTTCAAGAATTTTTTTTTCTTTACATTTAGAATTGTCCAGCTTATTATCTGCTGAGCTTTGGAACATAATTGATGCATGTTCTTGTTTGAAATCTCTACGCATGGAACAAATTTGGACTGATAAACAGCGAGCCAAATTTAACAGACTTTCTTCATGCAAAGATTTTTCAAGCCCATCTGGCGTCTCATCGAATAGAATAATTTCCAATAGCCAGGTCTCGGCACTCAGCTCCTAGATCAAGCAAGGGTTAGCAGGGTCTAAGATTTGTAGCGATTCTAGTTCGGGGTCTCCAAATTCTTCTTCCTCTCGTCCAGATTCTTCCTCTCTTCCTCTCCTCGACTGTGTCCCTCCTCAAATCTCGGTCGATGGGTGCTCCTATCTCCTCTCTCCCTCGAGCTTGGGTTTCTCCTCCTGTTCCCCTACCTGTGTTGCTTCATTACCCCTCTCAACTATCGTAGCACCCAACCCTGCTATCAGCCAGACCTCTCCCCTTGCTGCATCCTCGCCTGCTCTTGATTCTCGGACCTGTTCCAACCGAGCTAATCATTCCCCGCAATCTGGTGTTCTCTCACCCAAACCCGATATCAGTCAAACCTCGCCCCTCGTTGCGTCCCTGCCAGCTCCCGGTCTCCCTAACCTTCCCACCCGCTCCATCGTTTCCTCCGCTTCAAGCCATGCTACAGCTTCTGGCTCTCCTGTCAGCACAAATGGATCATCTCTGACCCCTCCATCCATTCTCCCCCTCCAAACACGCGCTCCTCCATCCGGTTTCCCCTTCCTTCCTAGTGCTCCTCCATATATTTTATCCATTCATTCCCTCCCTCCATCAGTTCCAGTTGCCCCCTTGTCTTACTGTGTTTCCCCCTATGCTCTAACCTCTAATTCCCTCGACTTTCTCCATAATCAACGTTCCAGATCCTCCATCAATGGTTCTACCAATAATCTTAATAATTGAAGTATGATGATATTAATGATATTAATAAGTTTAACCATAATAATGATAATATGAATTATAATGATGATAATAACACATGTAATAATAATAATAATAATAATAATAATAATAATAATAATAATAATAATAATAATAATAATAACGGGTGGAAAATTAGTAGTTGTTGGATTTTGGCGCTTTCCTCTTAGCTTTCTTCCCTTCGTTTCTCCTTCTCCTCCCTTCAGATTTTATATTTTCTTAATTTGCCCCTAAGGTTTGTTTGTTTTTTTTTTTGAATAAATAGAAACTAAAATAATATAATAATAATAATAAACAAGTAAAATTAATATTTATATTTGATTATTCACATTACAACCAATTTAATTATTTCTGTCCTTTCTATTACTAATTATTTCATTCATTTTTCATTTAAACTCAATTTTCATACATTTTTATTTTTATTTATTTATTTAATTATTATTATTATTATTTTTTAATACTAATACTAATATTAAATAAATAATAAATAATTATTTCTATTTTATAGTTAAGTTAGTTAGGTGATATTTTAATATTAGGTTAGTTAGAAATAGATAAATAGTAATTATTTCTATTTTAGGGGTTAGGTTAGTTAGATATTATCCCATAATGATCCAATTATAAAAATAAATTAGAATAAATAAATGTTTAAATATATAAATAAATAATAATAATAATAATAATTAATTCTAAATAAATTACTTTTTCCCATCCAGTCAAATATAACCGTTATCTAGCCGTTTTTTCCGTTAGCTGTTTGGAGGTCTTGACTCCCTATTTAACTTTCTGCTATGATCTGATTTTTCATCTTGTCTTGATGATGAACCACACTGGTTGGTTCGAAATGCGTCGGCCTAAATCTACCAATGTGATTTCTCCTGAAATTGTTTCCAAATTAAATTATGGATCACAGAAGCTTGAATTCGATGATAATATTAATAACAATTATTAAATTATTTAGTTAATAATTATTAAGAGTTAAAATAATATTAATATTAATAATAATTATTAAATTATTTAGTTAATAATGATCAATAATATAATTATTATGAATAGATATTATAAATAAATAAATAAATATTTATTTATTAATAATTAATATATAATTCCTAGTTATTAATTAGATCTACTTATTAATGTTTATAACAATTTATTTATTTATGTTTCAAAAATAATTAGAGAGTTAGGCCAGGAAAGAGAGTTATATTTGGAGTACTATACCTTAGAAGACTTGATATGCCTAATCACTGGAAGTCAATTTCTGCTAATCTCATTTCCACCATCTTTGTTGAGGTTATTCAAACATTTCCTAATCTCAAGTGCCTCTCTGATTTTCCTTTTTTGATAATGATCTTCCCTAGCGATAATCTTGGCACTCTCGAGACAAACATGATGCTTGGTTTTTTAGGAGTGCTCTGCAAGTGTTGAAGTGCGTGATCTCTCATTCTTGATATCTTCTCCATGTTCTTTAAGTCTAGTTTTTAAGGAACGCCCTATCTCTCCAATATAACTTTTTCCACAAGAACAATCAATCTTATAAACTCCCTTGAGTTGCTGTTGATCGATGCTATCCTTGATAGATCTCATCTTTTGCTTAATTGTTCCACAAGTCGTAAACTGAGTGAATATGTCCTTCCTTCTTAGAACCTTGGCGATTTTATCCATAACCCCTTGAATGAATGGAAGATAAACTGTCCCGCACTTTTCTTTAGGGTCCCTAGGGAGGACCATTCCTTCAACTCTTTTTATAGCCTTCTTAATATCTTTTTCCTTGTATCCTATATCTTTAAAGACAGAGGTTAAATGCTTAATCTCTTCATCAAGGTGACCGACATCGGAGATTCTAAAGGATCTAACAGCAACAGTGTTAAGGACCCCAAATTTTTGGGCTGAATGATGGTACGAATCGGCATGAACGTAGCTCTTAGTGTGGGTTTTCTTCCTAAAGACTTGGTGTCCCAAAGTACCATCCTCCTTTCTGATCACGAGGACATCTAAGAATGGAATTTTACCTTTTTCTTCAAGCTCCATAGTAAACTTAATTTCTGAAGAGATAGAGTTAAGGTGATTAAAAAACTTCTCAAGCTTCGTCCTACCATGGGTCCATTTTAAGTTAGTGTCATCAACAAATCTTTTCCACCATGCCGGTTTCAAGGGATAAGAGTCAAGAGCCTTTTTCTCAAAATACTCCATGTATAAATTGGCGACTATTAGTGAGAGGGGAGAACCCATTGCGACCCCAGATATCTGCTCATAATAACTGCCTTGGAAACTGAAGAAAGTGGAATGCAAAAAAATTTATGCAAGCTTTGTTGTTTCTGGATCAGTAATTTCTTTTATAACATGAACAACCTCATCCAAGGGGATCTTGGTAAATAGGGATACTACATCAAAACTAACCATAATGTCATCCTTATCAACCCTCTCATTTTTTATCAGTTTTACGAAATCATTAGAGTATTTTATAAAAGAGTCTGTGTTTCCAACTAGAGGTTTCAGAATTTTCGCAACATATTTAGCTAATTCATAGGTGGGGGATCCAATGGTATTAACTATTGGTCTCAGAGGGATCCCCTCTTTGTGAATTTTTGGTAACCCATAAATCCTAGGGATAACCTCACAGGAAGGCAACAACTTATTTTTTATTTTATCATCAATGTTGGACTCCGAGATTGCTTTCTTGACTTCTTTGATAACCTTAGGAATGGGATTGGTGTTAATTCTCCTATAACTACCGCAACTGAGATGATCATTCATTTTTCCTATGTAATCATCTATGTCTAAAACAACAGTTGCTCCTCCTTTATCTGCCTTAAGCACTACGATCTTGTCATTATTACGAAGGGACATTAGAGCAACCTACTCATCCTTGCTTAAATTACTTTTTGGTGATTTTTCTTTTCTCATTATAAGGGAACATTCTTGTCTTAAAACATATTTGTCATCTGAGGAGAGGCCATGAGTCCCATTCTCAATATTACAAATAATGCTCTCAAACGGAATGCTATTAGGAGTGATGGAAAATCCCAAACCCTTGCTGAGAACCTTAAGAGAATCAGGACTGAGCTCTAGGGAGGAAAGATTAACCACCTTCTTCCTGTGATCAAATCTTGAAACCGGGTTGTCCCTAATAGTGTTGTTCGAAAGCTTCTTGAAACCAAAAACCAAACTAATATTTCCAAGGCTTCTCCTATTCTTCTACTTCAGATGCTCATTTATTCTAAGGTTCTTATGCTCTTCTATCCTCAGGTTTTTGGGCCTCCCTCCAAAGCTGGAATCAATGGGGTTGTTTTTGATAATCTGGTTAACCAATTTCCTGAAGCTGCTCTCATCGTTTTTTAACCTACACTGGCACCCACCTTCATCACAGCAATCACCTTTCTCTAACTTGCAAACATCATTAAACCGGCTAACTCTTTTTCTGGAGCCACCGACCTTGTTTTTCATAATGAGTCTGCTGCGTTCATAGTTTTCTGAGTTGACCTCAGAGCAGTCAATGCCTTCTTCATCAAGAGACGAGCCCATCCTTTCCAGATTTCTAAACTCAACCACACAGTCATCAGGAATCGACTTATCGGTGGAGCTGCTTAAGACAATGCTGCCTTCCTCGATTACGTTGTTGTTACTATCCTCGCCTCTAAAACAACATCGACGCCCATCTTTATCACTGCAATCTCCTATCTTTAACCTGCAAACACCGATCATGCTAAACTGGCTTACGCTATTGCTGGAGCCGCTAATCTTGTTTGTCAAAGTAAATTTGGTCCTACGTTCATTTTTATCTGCGTTAACCTCAGGGCAGCCAATGCCCTTTTCACGAGAGGCACCCCTCTTTTTCATGTTTATAAACCCAGCCACATATTTTTCAGGACAACCCTCATTTCTTCTTAAATCTCTAATTCCACTGAGGATTTTATCTTCCGCACAATCAGGATTTCCATAAGAAACGTTGCTACCTTCAACGTCAAACCTCTCCTTAATCTCATAAACACTCATGGAGACATCAGATGCAGAAATCGAATTATTGGAGGAGTTGTTTAAGACAACGCTTCCTTCCTTGATTATGCTGATGTTGCTACCATCAAAACTAATATGACAGCCATGGAAATCTTTGTGAAGACTTCCATACTTACTGTTCTCCTCTCCGATGTTTATCCTGCCTAACGAATCCCTGGAGATAAAGTCGAAACTGCCTGGTTTACTAGAGGACTGAACCAGAATAGTGTTTGGAGAATTTCTCCCCAACTTGGAAAGCTTCCTGGACTGTCTTTCAAGAGCGATTTTCCCTTCTTTTTGAGCTTTGAGGGCAGCCTTCGCATCAATGGTTCTCCATAAATCATAATTAATGCTTAATTTGTTAACAGTTTTGTTCAAGAGGAGTGCAACAATTCTTAAATAGAGATTCCTAGTTTAATTAAAGAGTGGAGGAGAGACCCCAACAAACATAAAGAGGAATCTTCACATAAATATTTTATGCAATCCCAAAATCCCCCTTTCTACTATGTGCCTTTATGTTGTGTATACTCTTTGCTTACCAAAATGTTTCACAATTTCCATTGGACTGGGTCCCTCTCATTCATAGGGTTGTTGATGAGTTTCCTTTCAATTGGGCCAAAATATTGTCTAACAATATCACCAAACATATTCTCTCTTTTCGCACCAAACAAACGACCACCCATAATCCTCCATTTTATATGTCTACCTTTGTAATGGATGTCATCTATTTCTCTTTGTATTTTCTAGCAATGGGTTGGAAATGGACACTTGCTAACCCTCTGCCCATCCACATTTATCACAATAAACTATGGGAGGAGAATTACTTTGACCAATTTTACCAAAGCTTCCACCTTGTTATGATTCCTATTTATCAAGCCATTTTCAGATCCAAACCTCCAAGAACGTATTCAACTGTTATGGATTGTTTGTTGAGAATTAGAGATTGTTTCTTTGGAGAACCTTTTACTTATATTAGGGTTTGGCAAAGCTATGGTACTCCACATTTTTTTCATCTGTTTATCCCAGATAACCTTCTATGTAGAGAGGTTGCTCACTAAACTGTAGGGAAAAGGGTAGCTCTTGAATTAAAGAAAGATTCCAAGAAAGTGTGGCCTAAGTTCCCCTTGGAAATTGGTATTTATACACTGCATAATTATATCCATGCTGAAAAGGAGTTAAAACCATTTTTTGCCTTAAAATTGGCTAATTATTGTAAAATTACACGATCCTACCGAGCTAATCTAGGGAATAACTATTGTTGTAAACATTAAGAGATATGTTCATGAGACTAATCATTCTGATGAATTGTTCTGTGAAGCCTCTTATAATATACATGTCTACAGTAAAGCTAAACAATTACGTCTAGAGAGATATCAACATTTTCTAGTCTACAGGGACACAAAGTCTCCCTTACCACTAAATCTACTATAATTTCTAGAAGAGGGAATATCAATAAAGGTTTAGGTTATTTCTGCACATAAATTCAATCTGCAAGCAACTATCCATGTTTAGGTTCCTCCTTTTGAGTCCTGTTACACTAAAAAATGTCACCATGGCTATTTACAGTTAGTATGGCTCTATCAACAGTCATGCTATCCTCCTGGGAAAGTCTTATGCCTCTGCTCTCCATGTCAAACTCCAAAAAGAGAGAAAGTCTTTGTAAATGTGTTTATCTCTGGGTACACAGATTCTCTCGGCCTTACCTACGTGTACGCACCTAATGTTCACAAAAACTGCGTACTTGTACGCTTTTTATGTAAAGGGGCAGGTGCGTACCCCTGTAAAGGTCAAAAGGCGCGAGTTTCATCTTTAAAAAGTTACTTGTGGTCATTTCTAGAGCATTCTAGAAGGTTGTTCGACGTGTATTGAGCGCCTCCAGATGGTTCATGTACCCCTATGGAAGAGGAACTTATCCCATCAAGAGAGGAGCTATCCCATCCAAAGAGGGGATTATCCCATTGATGGTGGACCTGATTAACTTCCTCTTGAGCACTATAAATACAGGCATTGGGCCAGAAGGAGGGAGGTTGAAAGCTAAACATTTCTAAGGGTAGATGCTGTTGGAATTAGGACTCCCATTTAGAAGCTTGTGAGGAGAGATTCCCATCCTTACTTGTTCCATTTCCAAAGCAGGAGAGTAAGATGATAGGTTCTTCCTCGACTGCCAGTGAAGAACCCATTTTGATGATGTCTCATGTGAGGATTGCGACTCGGTCGCAAGATTATGGTAGTAAGAATCCTATTGATGGTAAGGAAGCAGAATCTTCTCATTCTAATCCATCAACCTCAGCTCCTGGTTCCGATCCACTACAGATCGAAAAACCTAACACGGACTTAGTAATCAAACCACCCGCCAAGGGTGTACTTCGAAGGTCTGCTTTCAATCCACATGCGAGAGCGGCCCAGAATTACAACATTGTTGAGGACTTAGCTGTTTCACCCTCAGCAATGTCGACTTTAGAAGTGCTGCAATCATGCCCAGCACAACGAAAATTACTTTTGTCGGCTATTGGAGCTGTTGATGTTCAGGACCCGAATCTGATAATCTTCGATCTAGAAAATAGTACACCGCGCCTACCCCATCAAATGGCTTTCCAGATTCCAGTGATAGTCAAAAACAGGCCTATTCATCGGACTGTAATTGATGAGGGAGCTTCCACGTGTATTATGTCGATTCAGTGTTGGAGATCCCTTGGTTCTCCTTCGCTGAACCAATCCCCGACCATCCTTAAGGCCTTTGATGGCCGTGGGTTCCGTCCGTTTGGTATTCTACAGGAATTGCCTATAGGGGTAGAAGGTAAAACCGTTAGTCTGGATGTGGAGGTGGTTGATGCCCCTCTAGACTACAACCTTCTTTTGGGTCGAAGTTGGTCATATGCTATGACAGCGGTTGTTTCATCGGTCTTCAGAGTAATAAAGTTTCCATATAACGGCAAGATCGTGACAATTGATCAGCTGACATACTTTTCATCCGACCCAGCCTCTTCAGAGAGTATCCAGCATGTCGGTAAGACGACAATCCCTTATAGGGACGTTGGCGTAGGTTTAGTTAAAGATTCCAGTTTACTGGGAACTTTTCCTTTCCCTCCAATCAACGCAGACCCTTCATTTGCATCAATTCATATGATTACATCAGACACCATTATTTACGACGATCCTTGGATTATCCCATCTGAATCTGAGATAGACTCATTCGGTGATGCTATGCCTTTGAGTCCATATGAAATTGCTTATGAAGCCGTCGTGTCTTTTACCGACTCGCGTTCAACCCAAATCGACCAAATGAATGTGGTCAGTGAGGAATCACTTTTCACATCAACCTCAGAACGGATAGCGTTTCCCGAAGTCGTGTCATCTGACGAGCAACTTCGCGAAATCCTAAGTGTAGACGATCTACCATGGGAAGATCTCCATCATAGATCTTCGTTTTTACCTGAGGCTGATGCTTTTGAAAACGATTTTTCATCTTTTTTTACCGCTGAATATGTCAGAGACGCTCAGAATCCAACGAAACATCCTGATTCAGAGTTGAATTTAGGGAATATTTCTCGCACTATTCCCATTGACATTTCAGTGAAGCCCGGAATTGAGGAAAACATTCATATAGGTGCCTCATGTACAGAAGATGAAATTCAAATTTACAAGGCCCTATTCCAAGAATTCCGCGATGTGTTTGCCTGGTCTTACGAGGAAATGCCAGGAATCGATCCTGCCATTGTTGTTCATGAAATAAAGACCTACCCGGACGCTAAACCCGTCCGGCAACAGTTGCGTCAGATTCACCCTCGAAAAGCAGCTGCAATTAAAGCAGAAGTCGAAAAGCTGTTGAAAGCAGGTTTCATTTATCCAATTCCGTTAACGGATTGGGTATCGAATATTGTTCTGGTTAACAAGAAACAAGGAACAATAAGAATCTGTATCAACTATAGGGATATAAATCGAGCTTGTCCAAAAGACAACTATCCTACGCCCTATATCGATCAAATAATTGATGATTGTGCCGGAAGTGAAATGTTTTCCTTTATGGATGGTTTTTCGGGCTATAATCAAATCAATATTCTACCTGCCGATCAACCAAAAACGGCATTCATTTGTCCATGGGGGACATTTGCTTACTGCAAATTACCTTTTGGGCTTAAGAATGCCGGAGCCACTTTTCAACGGGCGATGTCTTATGCATTTCATGACATCAAGCACATTGTGCAACCGTACCTCGATGATTTGCCTGCTCATTCTTTACATCGAGCTGATCACCTTGTCCACTTACGAGCAATCTTTATGAGGTGTAGGCATTATCGTATTTGGTTGAATCCGCACAAGTGTGTATTCTGTATAGAAGCGGGTCGATTGCTGGGATTTGTTGTTTCAAAAGCTGGCATTCACGTCGATCCCTCGAAGGTCAAATCTATCATCAAATTGCCTCCTCCTTCGAGTTTGCGCCAACTCCAAAGTTTGCAAGGGAAAGCAAACTTTTTACGGCGATTCATTCCAAACTACGCCGAGGTCACTAAGGGTTTTACACGGTTGTTGAAGCAGAACGCTCAATTCTTTTGGGACGAGATTGCCCAACAATCTTTTGATGCACTTAAGCACGCGTTGACCCATGCACCATTGTTGCATCCTCCCAACTACAACCAGGACTACTTCTTATACCTCGCAGCTTCGCATTCCACTATTGGAATGGTGTTAGTCCAAGAAGATGAATTCGGAACGGAACATGTGATATATTATCTTAGTAGGACGTTAAACCCCACTGAGCTAAAATATTCGCATGTGGAGAAATTGGCCCTGGCAGCTGTTCAAGCTGTCCAGCGTTTTCGTCACTACATTCTTCTCCGTAAAACTACAGTTATTTCGGATTGCAACCCTATGATTTATATTTTTACTAAACAACTGCTAGGGGGCAAGTACTCTAAATGGATCGTTATCCTGCAAGAGTTCGACTTGGAATTCGAAAAGTCCAAGTCTAAGAAATCCTTAGTTTTTGCGGAATTGATGTGTGATTTCCCACGTGCTGACACAGAAACTGTGGCAGAGGAGTCCATTGCGGACGAATCTTTGTTTCTTATTAGTACTTTAGATCCGTGGTATGGGGATATAATCATCTATCTCCAAACCCAAACCTTTCGGCCTGAAGCTTCAAAGTTGGAGCGTCGAAAAATTCGGTTTCAATCCCAGCAATACAGAATTATTGGAGATACACTTTATCGCCGGGGGGCAGAATTGGTTTTTCGACGTTGTTTGACTCACGAAGAGGCTGAGAGGGTTTTGAATGATTGTCACTCTGGAGCGTGTGGCGGTCATATGTCTGGGTATGCCACAGCTCAGAAGGTGTTGCGTGCTGGCTATTTCTGGCCGTCCATGTTTAAAGATTGTATCATTGCGGTCCGAAAATGCCACAACTGTCAAGTGTTTGATCGCAAGATGCGCGCACCACCTGCTCCCCTCCATCCTATAATTGCCGTTGGTCCTTTCACCAAATGGGGTATCGATTTTATTACTTGTAACCCTCACTCGGCCGGGGGGCATGCGTATATCATCCTCGCGGTTGATTATTTTACTAAATGGGCCGAGGTGATGCCTACATTCGACGCAAGCGGCAAAACAGCTGCAGTTTTCGTATTCAATCACATTATAACTCGGTTTGGTGTCCCGCAAGCGATCATCACTGACCATGGGAGCCATTTTCGAAACATCATGATGACTGAGCTTACAAGCCAGCTTGGTTTGCGCCACGATAGCTCTACTCCTTATTATCCGCAAGCCAACGGTTTGGTTGAGTCTATCAACAAAGTTCTGGTTATCATGATCCGACGAATCATTGGTATTCATCGGTCGAATTGGCACAACATGTTATTTTCAGCGCTATGGGCATACCGAACTTCAGTGAAAACTTCAACAGGGTTCACTCCTTTCTAGCTAGTTTATGGCTTGGAAGCTGTGTTACCCATTGAATGCAAAATCCCATCACTTCAAATGGCTGTCGAATTACTCCCAGCTACTTCCGAAGAGGAGAAACGTTTATTATACTTAGCTCAATTAGATGAGACTCAACGTGACGCTGCATTGGCAATCGAGACTCACGCGAAGCGAATGAAAGCTTAGTATGATAGAAATGTGACCCCTCGAAGTTTTTTGGAGGGAGACCTAGTGCTATTATATGATCAAGCTAACGATAAGCTAGGTGCTGGAAAATTCGTTCCTATGTGGCATGGACCCTACATTGTAAAGCGAAAGCTAGCAAAAGGGGCCTATGAGCTGGTAGATTTTGATGGGGACTCTTTGGGTAAACTCAGAAATGGACTTTACCTAAAGAGGTATTATGCTTAAATGATGGGTATGGAGAATTTTTAGTTAGGTTAGGTTTTCTTTCTAGCTAGTATGTTTGTTAGTTTAGATAGTGTGCTTAGCTTAGAAAGTGTGTTTTTCATCGTTATTCTAGCTTATCTTGGTTTTACTCTTGATATTGCAGATGTCGACGCCTCTCCAAACGTACATTGGATTTGCCGATGGTGCTTGTCGTAGTACATGGAATATCTCTTCCGCAGCTTGGGTTATCTATTCGCCCTCTGACGAGTTAGTTTCTATGCATGGGGTGAGCCTCGGTCAAGCAACGAACAACATTGCAGAATACAGTGCAGTGGTTGAATTATTGTCTGAATCTATTTCATTTGGAATTCGACGTTTGATAGTGAGGTTAGATTCTGAACTTGTTGTATTACAGCTTAATAGAGTATATGCCATTAGAAATCCTGTGTTATTAAGGTTGTTTTTGAGAGTGCGTCTCTTGGAACGTGAATTTGATTACATTGAATATCAGCATATTCCAAGGTCTTTAAATACATTAGCAGATGCAATTGCTTCTCGAATGTTGGACAGGCATTTGCGATAATCATGCAAGTAAATTTAAAAACATTTCATCACATATGTTAAACAAGATAAGCCGGTAATAATGATATATATATATATAGATAGGAGTGTGTCAAAAATATACATCGTCTTCGATCATAGGTTGAAAAACACCTTATGATCGGCAAAAATGATAAGTACAAAAAACCAAAAATGTCATATGTGTCTACAAAAGTGACTAGCCAATCGCTGATGGTGCTCTCTATACGAGACCACTGCCCGCGCTACCCTACACAGGAACCTCCTGAAAGGTCCTGGGACTGCGACCACATAGCGCTGAAGTCGAATAGGAATGTCATCTATGGTGGTCTCTAGTATACCCGCCGTTAGATGCTCTAGATCCTATTCCAACTCGGCTAAGGTCTCTGCGGCCGCATACTGTGGGGCTGGTGCTGGTACAGCTGGTACTCTTCTCTCAAAAGCCCAGAGATTGGCCGGATGCCATGGACCTACATCTGCATTTTGGAAATTTGCCACTGTCAGTTTTGAGACGATATATAAAAAAAAATAAAAAAAATAGATAATTTAAAAACTTGTGAAAAATGAAGTACCTCTGTCATCCCACTGTTCTCCCTGTGGAAGAACCATGTCCGGATCGTTCCGAAAATCCATTCCGGCATAGGGAAAATCCTGAATAGCAAAGACCTGGCCCTCTAGCCAGTGAAAGTAACCATCAGGAAATCGAACAACTCTCGCGTCCTCATCAGGATGCCGGGCCATTACCGCAACCCATCTCGTCAACTTAGGCTCCCGAGGAGCCCCAACTGGAACTGTAAGATGCTGGGGGATCAGCATTGGAACTCTCTCTAGGGCAAAGCTCACAACTAAAGGCCCATATCCAAAGGTCTTCAGTTGTCCGTTCTTTGCCCTGGTTAGTTGGCCCTTCATATTGGCCAACACAGCATCGCACCAGTTGAAAATGGTGCCTCGGTAGCAATCTATCGCCATCCGCATTTGGGACCCGGTGGCAATGTGCAAAGCGGCTGCGCCGCAGAGTCTGGTAACAGTAAAGGCTATCACCATAAGTTCGGGCAGGGATATGTACTTGATTTCTATCCCTTTCTCCTGGTTTTGATTGTTGCACCACTCTAGCCGGAGGCTAGCAAGGGATTGGCCACCCGGCCTAGTCCCGGACAGAGTCAGTTGCTCGCCCCTATTAGGCAAGCCAGAGAAAAAATATATGTCGGAGGGCTCTATCTCGAGCTGGTTCTCTCCGATGTAGAAGCATTGATCCTGAATGTTCCACCTTTCAACCAGCCACTCAAGGAATGGCACCTGGCCCCTCATGCCGGGTATGGCCCAGTATTTATACAGACCGCATGCTTTTAACGCATCAATAGAAGGTTGATGACCAATTGCGGCCAAATCAACGTCTTCGTGTTCTCTTTCTCTCCAATCTAGCATGGTGAGTGCCCTACACACCAAAAAACAATGATTATAATTCATGGAACAAAATTTGAATGGTTAATTTTGGGGTTTGGGGTTTGAAAATCCGCCTTTCGCGGGGTACGCACCCCATGTTTAGAATACAGAGCGGCGGTACGCAGCTGTTCTGAAGGTGGGCTGCGTACTCCGACCATTTTCCTATATAGGAAAAAGTCGGGGTACGCAGGTCACCTATGGGGCACCTGCGCACCCTGAAAAGCGGACCCTAAAACCTAAAACCCCCTAAAAAATCAAACTAGAACTTGAAATGAAATTCTAAACGGATGAAATTGAAGAGGAGGATGTTGTGCAATACCTGAAAGAGACGGCGCTCGATTCTGACGGTCGGATTCTCCGCAATGTCCACGGGAAGTTTCTTGCCAAAAGCCATTTTCTCAACCTCAACAGTAAAATGGTAAAAATGACATGGTAAAAAGTCTTTTTATAGGTTTTTTGGATGAATGAATGCTAAGTTTGTTTATTTTTCACCATGGAAAGATGTTTTTCAATGTATTTTTGCCTATCTTAAACAGGTATGAGTAATGTGTTGTTTTTGTGCAAGACAAAAGGATTTAGAGGGAAAATTGTCATTTTTCACGAACCAAAACATCAGAGTCATCTTTTAAGCCCTTTTCTGACTCCTAAAAATATGAAAAGATTGCCGAGCGTTTCTTTTACACTCGTTAAAACGGAATTAAAAGACGGTCCCCTTATAGCCCTTTTCTGACCGTAAAAACAGGAAAAGATTGCCGGGTTTTTGTCGTTTCAAACTCGATACTGGAAATAAAACGACGTGTCCTTGATCGCTTTTTACTTTTCAGGTCAGTGGCACTAATTATGAAAGTACTCCTTGGTCGCAAGATCAAGCGGTTCTCCCAGGTATTATTTTATACTTTTTCGGGCTTGGGGGACACAAATTTACGAAAAAGTTCAACTTGGAGTCTTCTTAAGTTTTTCAGACTCTCTAAAATTGAAAAACGCCGAGTTTCTCCTATACTGGGCTCGTTAAAATTTCACAGTAAAGGGCCTGTTCAATTACAAACAGGAACGAACCACTCCTTCCTAGGGTTCGAATCAAAACTAGGTTGGACTCATCCGAAGGATGAGCTTATAATCAAGCATATGTTATCCTCCTCAAGCTTGTAAAAAATAAAGAGGTACTTGCCAGAAATGGTGGGGGAAAAGAGAGAAGAATGAGCCTATTTGTTATCCTTTGTCTCAGAAGAAACCTTATTACCACTCTTGCACATGACACTTTTCATTCACCTGGGTTGGGAAATCCTTTGCCTCACAGTTGATCAAACCACATTGAAAGTCTTCAGCTGGGTTCCGGGGATTAACTTTGAGTCATTCGTTACCAAGCCATCTGTTGTGTCATTATGTGTTCAAGAGGTCTGCAAACAAAACTTTCATCTGCAAAATACTTGTCATCCATTTTGACCATCCCTGAGTCAGTCCTTACAGAAACATTTTCTCCAACTTGAACTATGATTTCGTGTTGTGGGCTTGCCTGCAATGGGTCGCTTTCTATCGACATCAGCACATTATCTAGAGAGATGACTTAGAAATCGTCAGTACCTTGAATTCTGCATGCATCAATGGCAGGTTTCTCGCCTTTGACGTCAGTTTACATCATTGACTTTCGATCGAAGGATTCCGTGAAATGTTCGACATCAACTCATTCATTCACATCTCATGGATTGTACTGGGTACTTTGAGAACCATTGACATTACTGGTGGTCTCTCTCACACTTGTTAACAGTTTACATCATCGACTGGTAATCAAGTGGTTTCTACCATGTTCGACATCAACTCATTTATTCGCATGGCTAGAATCGTACCAATTCGGGAAGTAGAAATGAAGACCCTGGATCTAGTTCCCACCATCCAGGCTGCGAGGAGTTTTGTATTCATTATATAGTAGACCAATTATAAACAGATGGCTGCGTCCATACTGTGTCTACGCAAGTCTATGATTATGATGTACTGCAAGATCATTCCTGTATCAGAGTAGTTAGTCTGTTAGTTAAAGTTTTTGATCTGAGTATGGGAATGCCTACCTCAGTGATGATATAATCTTATACATGTATTTTGTGTTGAAAATTGCAGGTTCTGACCAGGCTCTCCACGAGATAATCCTTGAAATGATAAAGCGCTTCACCCTTCCTAGATAATACAAAACCCTAATCTACTACAGGCTTCGCACTTTAGGGGGCAATCTGTTACACTAAAAAATGTCACCATGGCTATTTACAGTTAGTATGGCTCTATCAACAGTCATGCTATCCTCCTGGGCAAGTCTTATGCCTCTGCTCTCCATGTAAAACTCCAAAAAGAGAGAAAGTCTTTGTAAATGTGTTTATCTCTGGGTACGTAGATTCTCTCGGCCTTACCTGCGTGTACGCACCTAATGTTCACAAAAACTGCGTACTTGTATGCTCTATATGTAAAGGGGCAGGTGCGTACCCCTGTAAAGGTCAAAAGGCGCGAGTTTCATCTTTAAAAAGTTACTTGTGGTCATTTCTAGAGCATTCTAGAAGGTTGTTCGACGTGTATTGAGCGCCTCCAGATGGTTCATGTACCCCTATGGAAGAGGAACTTATCCCATCAAGAGAGGAGCTATCCCATCCAAAGAGGGGATTATCCCATTGATGGTGGACCTGATTAACTTCCTCTTGAGCACTATAAATACAGGCATTGGGCCAGAAGGAGGGAGGTTGAAAGCTAAACATTTCTAAGGGTAGATGCTGCTAGAATTAGGACTCCCATTTAGAAGCTTGTGAGGAGAGATTCCCATCCTTACTTGTTCCATTTGGAAGTGGGTGAGCTTTGTCAAAGTAAAGGAAAACTCTTGATGGACCCTGGGAGGGACTTGCACAACACCAAGGCTCAGGTTGTAATTGTTCCTTTTGTTTCCTATTAATGCAAATGAGTCCATTCTTCTCAATAACTTGTTATTTATGAGTTGTTTCATGTACTCCTTGGTCTATATGTTAAATATGTTTTATTTTATGAGATTATCAAGTGCTATTTAATCGTTTTATTGTTAGTGAATGCAGGTTTCGAAGTGAAGGAGGAGCTCATCCGGATCGGCGAGGCTGGACTACTACAATAGCGTTGGACTACAGGTAGGATCTAAACACTTGATTTCTTGTATGGTAAATGCATGTTTAGAGAAGGATTGCTCTTGTTTGTCTTGTTTGTCACTAGAGTCTTAGGCTCCTAGGGAGGTTGGTTGTGTCCGCACTATCGACTCTTTCCGCCTGACAAGTCCTAGGAGAAAACAACTTCAGAAAATTCAGAGGTTAGAAATATTATAAAAGATTGGAAAATGTTTGAAAATATTACTTTAGAGCTTGTTAAACAAGTAAAATAAACAATTATGCATGAAACAAGTTCTAAGACTTGAATTGGACAACAATCAGTTGTTTCCTCCTATAATGCCCCCTAAGATTGTTGTAATAGTGTTTTTGTAGCAATGGTGTACCAAAATACACCTCCTTAGAAGTTGGTTGTTCCCTACAAAGGAATACAGACAAAGTTGTTGTTGTTCGTGAACAAACTTAGATAAACAAAGCATTGCAAATAGTGAGAGAAATGCATATACAAAAATAAACTAAAACAAAGAGATAAATACACAAATAATGCTCAATGGAGAAACAAGTCAAAAAAATAATGGAAAAATATCCCTTTATTGATTGTTGGTAGTAGAAGTTGAATACGATAGATGAATACTAAACACTTGAAGAGAATTAGTTGAGCTATGGTGCTCCAAAATCCTCTGCAAGGAGGTTCCTTTCCTCAATCTCTTTGCAAGCTTCTCCTCTCTCTCAAAGAAGTATGAAGACTCTCTCAATGGTGGACTCTTCTCCTCTCATTAAGATGATGGATTGCTTAGAAGCAATATGGCCAACATGTTAGTGCTCTTACTTTCTTTGCTTCAACAATGAAATGTTGGGTTGCTCTAATAGAAATTTGGCCAGCATAACATTGTCTCATATTTTGGTTCTCCCATGGCCTACTTATATATAATTTTTTAATCCATCTTCCCTCTCTTTGTTCATGAATGATAATGACTTATGAGTGGGCCAATATGATACCATTGAGGGATGCATATCTTCAAGGTGACTCGAATTCGGTTGTCCTGGAATGAGATCATATCAGGGAATTGCCTCAAATTGTGTGAGGTGGTCCTGAATTTGTTGAGTCGACCATTTTCTTAACTACACGGTTTTCGAAGGAAATACTGCGCAGTGTGTGACTATTGAAGAAATAGCGACGAAGACTTCAATTTTTAAACTCCATAAACTTTGGACCTTAGGAGAAATTAAATTTTTTGAACTTCATAATGTCTTCAGCTAGAAAATATTCACTTGTGCATTTTGCTAGATGACTTTAAGCATCTTCTAGATTGTGAAAACATGTGTACAATTTTTTGGTGTTAACAGTTGCCCTGTGATGTATGAGGTTAGGAGAAAATGTATAGAGAATCTGATCAACTTCTTGAGAGAGAGGATAACTTGTTACAGAGATGAGTAGGGAAACCCCTTGACTGAGCATAAAGGATAACCATGCTCTGAAGAAAACCTAAAAAGTAAAAAGTTTCTATACGAGGCGAGCATGTCCCATGCTCGTTATGATGACTAGTGACAAATTATTACAATTGGATAGGAAATGGTTTTGTCCAGTCAACATTGTGGTGGTTGACTATTTGATGGTTGATGATGATAATTTTTGACGCCCTCAAGAACGTTTTCTTTGACAAATAGACTTAATCTGGTTCCCCCATGCATAAGAAATTTGAAGCACTATTGAATGATGTGCTGAGTTATGCATGGGTCTTTAACTTTGGGTACGTCCCCCGTATCATGATGTAATCATTATTGAATGAGGTGCTTAGTGATACGTGGGTCTTCAACTAAATGAAAGAACTACAACAGTGATTAAGTACCGTCCCACTTTGACATGAAAAATTGTGTTGGTGTCGAATGTTAGAGGGACCAGTGACATCAGTGGGAAATAGTGATTCCCATTGTGCCAACCGAGGATATCCCTTAAAGGGGGGAGTATCCAAGGTACTACCTCGATCTTGGAATATAAGTGTTGAAGTCGATGGGAAAGAAGCATCAATTGCCCGAAATGCTGATTCAGGGAATCAATATAAGGTGAAAATAGATTGTAATAGTGTGGGTCAGACAAGACATGATAATGAAGGCTAACGATATGAATGGATATGGATAACTAGCCCGAGGTCAAAGCTATTATGAAAATGGCGATAGTCAAAACACTTTTGCTGATATGGATGGCCCTGGAGTTGGTAGGACTTCCAGGGTAGGTGTAAGTATGTTTCGACTGGCATAAAGAGGATAAATGAATGTGGATGATGTGCAAGATCTAGCTAAGTGTGACTATAAATTGTCACCGGGTAAAAAGACATGAAAATATGGGTGGGAATATTTTCCTAAAAAATATTTGTACACTTTCCAAAAGAATATGAAGGTGGTTTGGATGTATAGACATGGAGATGGGTGCCCCATGAAAATGGTGACCTTTATGGAGGTATGGTGTTTTTGCTGAGGGTGGGGGCCCCATTGGCTAGTCTCCGTGTTTGGTTGGTGAGGCAGATGAAGTGACACAGATGGTCTTCTATAATATGGGTGAATGGTAGTCCAAATGTAGAATGCGGTGGTGCATCCGTCTTGATCCGTTGCAACATTCAAGGGGTGGCCCAGGAATGGGGCTGGTAAGAAATGAGTGAAAACGAATGAGGCTAATCTTCATGGCATGCAATCTGAAGTGGTTCCCGGGCCTGGATATATGGTCATGGTTCCCAACATTATGTGGGGTTCTATATCATGAGGTGATCCATGAGTGGGTAGGTTCTATCGATCGGCGTAGACATTTACCATATGCAAGGGGAGGTGATGGTAAACGTGGTCAAGATGATGGAACTTATGGCACATTTAAGAGAAATGATGTCAGGATATGCAAAGCTTTGTGGGAAGCCTATCGTGATGAGTGATGAATGATACCTACTTTTTAAATATTTGATATCGCATGGGGTTAATAGCTGCTATTACGGTAGTGGTCCAAAGGATGATATAATATCGAAGCTTCTGTACTAAATGTACTAAGGCTAGGGCATTTTTTTCTTCTGGTTCATACTTCAATGCAGGCCCAGAGAGGTTCTTGCCAACGTAAGAAATTATGTGCTTGTTATCTGGTTTGTCTTGAACTAATACCCCAACAATAGCTATATCTGATGTTGACAGATATAGGGTATAGTCCTTATTGTGGTCAAGTGGGATATTCAAGGGAGATTGAGATAATGTATATTTTAAACCTTCACATTATTTTTGAGTCTGATCATCTCAGTGGAAGGGAATATCCTAATGAAGGAGGCTCAAAATCCTTACGCACAAGTAGCGTAGTCGGGGACAAGGCGTTGTAAGAAATTAGCCCTACCTTGCAAGTTTTGTAATTGTTTCAATGTTCTTGGAGGTGGTACTTCCTTAATGGCATGTACTTTGAGAGGGTCAACTCTAATTCCTTGCTGGGAAAATATAAATCCCTGAAGTATTCCAGCATTGACACAGAATAAACACTTGAGAGGGTTCAAGCATAGGTTTTATTTTTGACATCTCTGAAAGACCAAGTGGAGATCCTACAAATGGTTAGCATGCTTCTTGGATCGTACTATAAGTTCGTCCAAATAGGTGAGGATAAGATGAGCTAAATCGTGGAAGATGTAATTCATGGCCCCTAGACGGTGGTGCCAGCATTTTTAAGACCGAAAGGCATAATTTGGTATGTGAATGTACCCCAAGGGGTTGTGAATGTAGTTTTGTACGGGTCTGTCTGGATAATCTGGATTTGGTTATATGTAGAGAACTTGTCCATGAAGTATAGGGCCTCATGATTAGTGCAAGCACCGATGACTTGGTCAACAAATGGTGTAGGGTTATTGTCTTTGCGACAGGCTTTGTTCAGATCTCAAAAATCAGTATAAACATGGATGGTGCCCTGTTTTTTTATGACGGGTACAGGGTTAGAAACCCAAAACGTGTAAGTGATAGGATAGATGAACCCATGTTTGTGGCGTTTATCAATTTCTTGTTTGATTGCTTATGCCTTAGATGGATGTAACTGATGTTGTTTTTGTCTAACGGGATGGGCGTTAGGCCCCATGTCAATATGGTGTTCCACAATGGTGGGACTGATGCCTGGCATCTCAGAGTAATCCCATGCTAAAATATCCATGTATTCTTGGAACAAGGATGTGTATGTGGTTATTTCATCTGGAGAGCATGTTTACCCCAGGGAGATCTCTTCGACTTTTCCAGGTTCATTTGAAATATTCACCTTGATGGTAGGTGAAATATCTGACATGTTCCCTTCTTTAAATTCATCGAGTTCTTGGATGGGATTTTTGAACCAATCAACCTTTCCTGGTGGTAGAAAATCTTTTGACTCTATGGTGCAGATATCATGGGTAGGTGCACTAGTAGGTACAAACACTTTTTTGAGTAGAAGCAATGAATAATGATGTATGGCATGCCATGGACATTCAAATTCCCTCGTGGCTTCTAGAATATCTTCGTCTTAGTGAAAAATATTATTTAGCATTGACTTGGGTTGTGCCAGGCCTTGAGGTTGGGGTTTAGACCTAGTTGTGTCAGTCGACAAGCAAGAATATTATTCGTTGGTTGACTTCATAGAACCAATCGAGGTCGAAAACATGCAGATGGGATGAGTCTGCACTTTTGGTGGTGTTACCACTCGTGTGGTGGGTTCTGCGGTCTTGACACCAAAAAATGATGAGAAGACAACACAAATCAAGGTTCCTATGGATGAGGAAATGAAACGTATATAGTGATGCATGTTGTCAGTATTAAGTGGTGGTAGAATTTCAGCTATAGTGGGTTGATAATGAGTGGGAGGAAGTTCTTGCAGTCTTGTTGGTGTACAAGGGGAAAAATCATCTTCCTCAATAGAAGGTTGATGTGTAATCTTAATCTAGTGAAATGTTTGTAACATATGACATGTCTCGGTGCTACGAGAGGTATTAGTAAAAATACTTCACAAAAGACTATTACTAATCAAATAGATAGTGTGGGTAGCGGCATTGCTCATAGTATGAGATGATGATGCTTGGTTGACGTCATGATATGAGACATCTTGGTGTGGCAGCCATCTTTGGATCTTAGTATTATCGTGACGTGACTTCTTAGTGTGGGTTTGCCTCAATGTTTCTCGAGTTGCGCGAAAACGTGGAAGGTATTGGCAATTCCTCGTATGATGTGATTGAGAACAACTATGACATTAACAATGTGTGATTTTCTCTTGAATGGAGAGGTGGATTTTTCGAATTTGGACCACTAAGAGAAAGATGTTATTAAACTTACTCAATTCACAACATTGATTTACCAAGTGGTTGTGTTTATCACATAGGGCTCATGTGAGGGGTGATATATTTTTCAAAACGACCTTAGATCATTTTTTTCCTAATCTAGATTGATGATGGTGAGAGGCGATGTAATGATGGGGGCATTGCTGAACTGTTGGCAGCCATTTCTCATCAAACACACATAAGATCGACCTAGATGCTTCATTCCATTGTGGTGTGTTGTGATTTACTGGTTTAGTATCTGATCTGACTAAATCAGAATTCTCAACGATGAATCGTCGCATGAATCCCAACATAGAGTAGAATCAAGAAAGATGGGGGAAGTGTTGCACGTGATGGTTTCCTGCAAAAATATGGCAAGTGTGACATCTGTGCCTGGGTGTGGTTCTTTGGGCAATGTAGGTAACCAGATACAATCGATTGAATGCCCTTAATTCAGGACATGTGTTGATCAAATGATCTGGTTCGCTGCATGAAGTGCACGTGGGTGTTTGTAGGGGTGTCATTTATTCCAGTTACCTTAGATCATGGAGAGAGGTTGAAGGACCATAAGAGGGATAAGAGCACGAAGCTTCTTCCCTCGTGACGTAAAATATGGTTTAGGACCCATCTTCTGCTGGGAGTAATGAGGTATTGGTTTGGGTGAGTGCACCCAACGTATCTCAATATTGAGGGATTTCGGGGAAATGATGAGTGTAATGCACGTATTTCATGCATATGGTGCATGCATGGTTGGTGCTTAATGCCTTATAATGCACAGGTGCTCTCTTTTCTACGGTAGTGGGAGGAGAGATCACTGGCGCTTTGGGGTATGAAAAAGATTTTTGAGCTCATCTAACTCAGGACATATGTTGTTGGGTTGCCCAACTATTTAATACAAAGCACAGGGTTGAGTGACCCTAGAGGACGGAGTGTTTGAAGGTTCCACCTTCTTTTCTTTTTGTGTGTCCCTTTTTCTAGCATCGACTAGTGTAAGTGCAGGTGTTGTTTTTTTGGTGTGCTATCTTGAGGAGGAATAAGACTAATGCATGTTGCAATGATACCTGATCTTGCTGACATGGCATGTGGAGCCAGATAATAGACCAATATCGCCAGATCCATATGGGCAACAAGAGTGTTGCGATGACTTGGTGCGAGACAAAACCAGGTGGGCAAAATAAGAAGAGTATTTGTGTGATGGCGTAGGTATGAAAGTAGGATCAGAAAAAACATTTTTGTTGGTATTCAAAATTGGTTCATGAGATTGGGGGGTGTTTGATGAAGTCATCATGCACATCAGTGCTCCTGTGGTTGGAGAAATATCCTCTATCATAGGAGGGTCTCTTGGGAATGTCCCTAGGAGTTTTGATGGCTTAAATTAGCCTAGGTTGAGTTCAGTGTAAGTGGTGATCCATTCAGGAGAAGATGAGATGAAAGGTAGCACACCATCTAGTGCAGGTAATGTCTTCTTCTCATAATATGTGAGTTGATCTATTGTAATGATTTTTCCATCGTGGGATAAAATTATTACCCTGAATACAGACAAGGCAACTGCTAACATCTCATCCATGTAACTTCAACCCAGTAGGATATTGTAATCCAACTAAGCGTCTAATACTTTGATATCTATTAGCACAGTTTTGTCGACCATATGTACTAGAACGCCTTGGTATAGGCCTATGGGGGCTGAAGGGTGCTCGTCATGTGCTCTAAGCGTGATGTTAAATGGTTTGAGTTCAGGGGATCCCAGTTTCTTCCAAACAGATTTGGACATTATACATGTGGATGCCCCTTCATTGACAATGCAATGATGGATGGTGATGTTTTGGACTGAGACTGGGATTTGGAAAGAAATGGTTGATGGTAGTTGTGGGGTAGCTTTATCCAAGTCAAAGGCCATTAGGCAAGAAACGACCAAGTCGATTGCACCTAGAGTGGAAAGTACGACTGTCCATTGGGTTGGGCATGTTTGTAGGACCTATAATGTTGACATAGCTGAGGGAGATTGTGCTAAGTCATCGACTATGTTGTAGCTATGAGAAAATTTTGAGTTATGTCCTGCTCATCGTAAAGGTCCTTTGACCATCTTCAGCATGGGTTCTATAGGAAGTCGAGGAATGGTCAACGACGTTGTAGGTGTTGCCATGGTCGAGGTGGATGGGTTGGGTTCTAGGGGAGCTTCATAACTTCTATTTCACGTTTGCAGGAGAATGTCTTCTCCTATCATAAAAATGTCACGATTAGAATTATTATGGGGGTTCCCTCTAGAGGGATTTGGATGGGATGTTTGTTTCTAAGTGTTAACCACTCTCTAATGGGGGAAAGTATCTTGCATTACTATAGTATATTGCCCTCCCTACCCCCTATTTTCATGTATCCTTTTCAACTCAGGGAGTTGAGGAAAATGATGGGTATAATGACCATATTTCCTGCAGATGGCACAGGAATGATTAGTCCATAAACTTGTGTTCTCGTTTTTCCTATGTGAGTTGATATTGGTCGGCCCCTGGATTTGATTCCGGTTAGGGTTACCCCTTGCCAATGCTCGCAAGGGTTTTTGTTGATTGTTTCCTCCTTGTTCAGGCTCTCCCTTTGGTTTTCTCTTTAGTTTTTTTAGAGAAACATGAGGTGGGTTAGCCGAGTTCAACTTCTCCTTCAATTGTTCTTGTTGTGCAAGAGAAGGTTGCACTAGGTTAACCCTTGAGTTATTTTGTGCTAGTGGGTTATTACAAAAGAAAAAATAAAAAATAAAAAAACAAAATCAAATATTATGTATGAATGTCTGAAAAATCAAAAAGATCTAAACGCCGGAGTATTATTTTGTTTTAAAAAAAATCGATGATGTAAATGGGCTTGACCCATTTACTAAAGTTCATGTAGGTTCAAGAGGTGTGATCAAGTGATAACTCGATAAGCACGTTGAGGTGTTCTACGGGGAAACAACGAGCATGAAAATTAATTCAGGCTCAACCCCCGCAGTTGACTGTGACGTTAGCATGGTTGACCGCAATCTACGGCCTGAGATTACTGCGGGGGTTCAACTCTGATAAATCTCCCATACATTCCTCACCCCCACGGTGGGCCACACAAATCGTTTTGCTCCACGTCGCTCACTCCATGTCTTCCGTCACCTTCATTCGTTAATCGCCCACATCACTCACCATACCCCGCCACCTCATTCACCACTCCATTAATACACAACATTTATTGTAGATTGTTTTCCCCGTTTGGTCATTGTATATAATCAAAGTGTAAAAGAGAATGTTGTATTAATCATTCGCTTGTAAAACGGAGCAACTTCCTTTCTAATTCAATATTCTGAGTCAGCATTGTCTTCAGCAACTGTATTCTGAGTCAGCAACTGTCAACCACCAGACGCCATGGCCAAGCAAGTAAGTTCTTCCTCAATCATTCATACCCCATTAATGAATGTTGAACACGATATTTCTGATACCCTCTGTATAATTAAGCATCTACCATTATATCAAGAAGTCATTCTGAACCAGAAAAAGTCCCCTATATCCATGGCAATGGTTAGGTCAGGTGTTTTAGCAGCCTTTGTGGCTAAGACTCACTTATTTGCTGGATTCATCCAATGGCTAGCCTCAGCCATGTACCCTAAGAAGTGCTTCGTAATGAATCATTCTGGAGAAAATGTTTTCCAAGTAACCACTCGATTAATTCACCAAGCACTAAATTACCTTGTGTCTGGAACATACACCACCTTTACTGAGGAATCTCTGGTCTCCCATTATGATAGCTGGTCACCCCAAGAATTGTCTCATGTCACCTCATTCTTAGCTCCTAAGTTAGGAAAATTGTCTCTAGATAATAATCTGTTCTCTTTAGATATTTTCGCAGTTGATATAAGACCAATCTTGCAAGTAATTTCAAAGATTTTAGGGAAAGAAGATTCCAGACAAGTTGATAAAGTGGTGTTGGGATTCTTCTCCTTAATGATGAAGCCAGAGGTAGTGCTAGATATTCCATCTTTTTGGGTAAATGTCATCAATACTCAGTTCATGACTCTACCTCTTACTGGATCTTTTAAGTTTCCTTCAGTCATTACTTATCTATTTTTATACCACAACGTTGAGCACTTCTCAGGGTTGGAATTAAATGTTGTTGATCCGAACAAGAGAAAACAATTAGTGGTATTTTGGATAGACTTGGTCAGAGGTGATCCAAGGGATAATGGATTGTTTGAGTTCACCTCTTTATTTCTTTCGATGGTTTACAAGATCTTGAATGGAACCTTACCTCCGGCTTTTCTTCTCAAAGCTCATGAATTCCTTCAGTTGAGTAAAGATGTGAGGTGTGGTGACTGGTATGTTTTTTAGGGTCATGTAGAGATTACACTTTATGGAGCCTCAATTAAACCATACAAATTGCCCAAATTTGTGCCAATGAGGCTCTTTGCCCTGGAATTTATCAGACAAGGTTTGAATGTGGATCAAGTCCATTTTATTCCCATGAAAAAAGGAAAAAAGGTCATTTGTTTAAGTTGCCCAGAGCAGTAGGTCCTTTCATTGTGAACACTAGACAAGCTGCTGAAGAGGTTAAGAGGCTATTAAATAACATGTGTCTTTTACAGGTGGTTGAGTGGGCCTATGACCCTCACCGAGTTATTTCCAAGAGGAGGATGGAGAATGGGTATTTAGCATTTGTACATGAGAGTAGACCAGAAATAGAGAAGATGGCAAATGAAGGTTTATAGGTCACCCAGGGGACAGAAATTGAAACTCCTATCATTTCAGAAAAGGGTGCCAAGAGGGCTAGAGAAAATGTTATTGACTTGGATGAAGAAGAAGCAGAAGCAGCCAAAAGAGCTAAACTTTCAGATGTAGTGACTGCAGCTCAACCTGGCCTAATAATTCAATTAGGAGAAATAGAGGGTGCACTGGCCTCTCCATCTTCCAGAGAGCCTGCTCATGATCAGGTTCCTTTAATTCAAAATATGTTTGCTCAAATTGCTGAAAGAAATAAAAAGATGCAAGTAAATATGGAGGCTCAAGCTGAGTCTCAAATTGTTCCTGAACAAACAAGATTGTTATCTTCTATGGACTTGGAGAGAAGTCAATTTAAAATTTCTTTCTCTCATCCTACTGAGATGTCTGTTGGATCTGCCAGCAGTTTCAAAACTATTAATTTGACTGTTGATACTCACAAGCTTCCCATGCTTGACAAGATCAACTTGCATATGCAAACTGGGAAATTGATTGTTAATGACTTACACAAAACTAATGCAGTTGCTGTTAAAGCAGAGAAAATGTTGAACAAGGTAATTCAGCAGCTGAAATTGGAAAAAGCCAATTCTAGGGCCCTGAATGCCCAGGTAGAATAATTGAAGAACATTATTGTCAAAATAGGTATCAACCCTGATGATCAACCTGCAGTACAAGAACTGTTGAAATCTGCTAAGGTAGAGATTGGAGTTTTGAAGAAAAAGTTAAATCTGCCTACAGGGGAACATCCCATTGTTGCAGGGATAACTGAAGTAGAAAATGAAAAAGAGAAGCTATTACAGGACATATAGCAGAAAACTGAAGAAGTTTTTTTACTTAAATAATCTTTGGATAAACTGCAACAACAATTGAGTTCTCATGTTTGTACAATAGTCATGCCCGGAAATGTAGAAGATCCAGCAGCACAGGTATTGCAGTTGGCAACAGAATTGAAAATGGCCAAACATGATACCAAGAAAGTATAAAGGGAGTTGGAAACGGCCTGAAATTTTTTAAATTTGAGTGAATACAAAGCAAGAACAGAAAAGGAAAATGCAAAGAATTACCATGAAGATCTATTAAAGACTAAAGAAGAGGTGAAAAGATTGAAAGAAAAATTGAAGGGTAATATGTCCTTAATTCAAGCCAGGGAGATTTTATGGGATGAAATCATTGAGATTATCAAGAACATCTGGGAGTTCCTTGTCATTATGTCTGATGAAAAAGCACTGGTCAGAGATATGGAAGGTGAAGTTATGAAGGATAAGCAGAAGGATCTAGACAGATCAAAATTTGCCAAAAGAATGATAGATTTTATCAATTCCAAGTCTGCTTCAGAGCTTAAAGAGCATGACCTTCCAGACAGGACACTATGTACAATTGATTTCAACAAAATGATTGTTAGAAATATCTACAGGAATACTGCTGAAAAGAAGTTAAAAGAGATAAAGGAACTTGTCTCTAAGTTTAGCATATTGTTTGATAAAAGAGTGAGGGCTCAGCTTCCCTCTTGCTGGGATCTATAGGGAAATCTGCTGCCATGGAAAACATATGAAACTTTGTTGGTTGAAACAAAGAGAAATATTGATAACACTCATGAAAAGACAACAGTGTTGAAGGGAGCCACTATTGTAAACTATCTCCATAAAGATTTTAAACTTTTGTGGATGGTGCAAACTTTGTTTAAAGATAAGCCTACAAATAGTAGGATTACAGCACGTAGGATAGCACTTGATAAACTAGAAGAAGCATCTAAATCAAATGTGCCACTGTGGAGAAAGTGTAAGGAATGGATGATAGAATAGGCAAAGGGTACACCAGCAGATCAGCCTGCCAAAGTGTTAGATTCAAACATTGATCAGCAATCACCAATTATAGTTTAATTTCTGTTATCTTATTTTTTGGGAAAGAGGTGTCTTTTACCCTCTAATGTAACATTTTAAAATGACTTTTACTTTTAGATAGTTAAATAAGTAGTTTGACAGTTTTGACAGTTACCAACTGTCCCACGAATGTATAAAAAGATGAAAAGCTATGAAAAAAGTTGGAATTTTGCAGAGGGAAAGGCTATACTATTTTGTACTTGATAAACTGATAATTAATGAAAGAATCAGGAGTTTCCATACATATTGGGTATGATTTTGTTATTTCTCCACTATGTGTCATTTTGTTTATTCATCTCTTAATATGGTAACGAAGCTGCAGGTCTTTATTTACTTATGTAAATGAAGTTAAATTCCTTAAAGGGTGCTCCCATATTAAAAATCTCTTTCTATATGTTTTCTCTAAATTACGTAGAATAGTTCTTGTTAAACACAACATATTGTCTTTACTTTCTTTACATATTCTTCACATCATATTCATATTCAGCATGACATGGCATTTTAAGACTTTTTCAGTCATCTAAATATTGGGGATTTAAGGTAAAGTCCTTCAGATTCTTCAAATAGAGATTCAATAGAGATATAAGTAACAAACATAATAAATCATTAATGTCTTAGGCACAATTTCTCCACAACCAAGAAATTGGTTTCCTAAGGGACAACATTAATTGGCGCCATTGCCGAGGAGAGAAGACAAGAACACTTTTCCCTGGGTTTTCAATATTTTCCTCTGGTTGTTTAGTGAGGAGGAAATTTTTGGCTATAGTGAAAACAAGATTAATAATTTTGGCTCCAAAATGGCCTCATACAAGGTCAGACACCTCACAACAAAAACTCATAGCCCTTTTAGACCCTGAGAGGCTAGTTTCCAAGAGGGTTGGAAGGCCAAAAGCTCTACTTACACCAAGTCCTACACTGTCTGCACCTGATAGCAGTTCGACTCATTTTTCATTCAAACATTCATCTTCTATTGACCAAGAGTCATCTTTTACATCCAATTCATTTCAAGAACCCAACTATCAAGAACAGGCTCTAGAGTCAGTTTCTTTTTTAATACCTGCTATAGTTATTCAACCTGAACCCATAACTACATTACCACCTTCTCATACTCCATTTACTCCTCAGTCAGGTTCTACATCTGCTATCAATCAGGGTTCAGTAAGTTCAGGAGCAAATATGGCAGCACCTGCATTTTTGATGAATAGGTATGCACCTATTCAATTGCCACCACAGTTGAATCAAATGCCACAAGAATATTTGAAGATTCTTCCTCATTTCACAGGAGAGGATGAACAAACAGCAGAGAATCATATAGCAGTCTTTTGTAATTTTGCAGAGAACCTAAATGTTGAACATTTAGATGTTGTTCTAAGACTTTTTGTGCAATCCTTGGATGGCGAAGAAAGAAAATGGTTCAAAGGACTTCCTAATAACTCTATCCCTACATGGGAAGAGATGGAGTTCCTGTTCATTTAGAGATGGGGGGGAGAAAACATACCATGGATATTCACTCACAGAGTTCAATGCAATTAAGAAGAAGCCTGATGAAAGTGTTGTAAAATTCACCATAAGGTTTAATAAATTGTACAATAGTCTTCCAGTGGAGATTAAGCCCCCTCCTGCTGGTGAAAAAATAACTTTTGCAGGGGATTTTGAGTGAGATTTTGGATTTACATTGAGGGAGAGAAGATCCCCAACCCTTGATCAGATCCAAACTAATGCCTTAGAGATAGAAGCAAATCTAGTGGCTGCAGGTAAAACACCTGAGACACAGCCTATCCAAGATAAGGGAAAGTCTAAATTAGAATCCTCTCAAAGTCAAACATTAGAGGATATGAGTAATGTGATTAAAACTTTGTCAAATAAATTGATTAAATTAGAACTGGAAAGTAAGAATTCTCAAAGGAAAGCACAATAGAATAGGAATTTTAATCCTCAGTATAGAAGACAACCTCTGCAAATTCTGCAGAAGGAGAGAAAATATCAAGATCAGATTCAAGCACCACTGTATATAGAGGCAGATCCTGATGAAGTACCAGAGCATTCCAGGGACCATGATGATCAGATTTCCACGTTGTATGCAGTAGATGAAGATGAACTAGGTGTCAAGGGAGAAGAATATGAATATGCTGAAATAGATGTAATTTATGATGAAAATGAAATTGATGAGTATTGGAAACAATTTACTGATTTTATGCAGACAAAATTACATAAGAAATATGACTTGAGATCAAGGAAAAGATCTAGAAGTCAAGAAGAGGAAGGTGAGCAGCAAGTCCCAGCTCCCTTACCAAAGGTGACTCCACAAGAACCCCAGCCTGTAAAACAAGTAAATAAAGGAAAGAAAAAACTAAATAGAAATAGCAAGTCTCAAATACTTCAAGGTGAGTCTTCTCAAGACAAAAGTGAAAAAATCCCTTTAGAAAAACTTGTTTCCATTCCACAAGAGATTTCAATCATAAAGAGAGGTGAAGATGAAAATGAAAAGAATACTAAACAAGGTCATGTGTTTAGTCTTACCAAAGAATTGGAAAAATTCAGAATTAAAGTTCCCCTCACAAAGTTGGTCAAAACACCAGTCTATGAAAGAAAGATTGCTGAGTTTGTTAATCTAAAAGAAAATGTGAATGTAAATGACAATGTGAGTCTGTAGGATGATAAACCAGTAGTGGTTTTTGGTCCACACATGGAGGAGGTAGATCCTTCAACACCTCGTTTCTATAAATCCTTATTGATCCATGATTTCCTCTTGCATAATTGTATGTTTGATTCAAGAGCTTCACATAACCTCATGCCATTGTCAGTAATGAAACAGCTAAACCTACAAGTTACTAAACCCTGTAGAGACTTGTACTCTTTTTATTCAAATAAAGTTAAGTGTCTAGGGGTCATTAAATATATGGTGGTGTCACTAGCCCAGATCCCAGCTAGGAGGTTGGTAATAGATGTAGTGGTAGCAGATATCCTTGCTAGGTTTGGAATGTTACTATCTAGATCATGGGGGGCTAAATTGGGTGGTGTTTTGAAGCTAGATTTTACATATGCTATTATACCAACTTTTGGTGGGGAAGAAAGGAGGTTGTACAGAGAAACTAGATTTGTAAAAACAATTACAAAGAATGGAGCAAGAAATTCACCTATTTATAGACAGGAGAAAGATGACTTTGCTTGCTTCATGCTGCATGATAATGCAAAATTGGTTGAAGATAACCAGAAGCAGCTTACTTCAACTAGTGTAAATACAGAGCTGCAAGCAGAAGGGATATGGAAATGCTTCTTTGATGGAGCCTATTCTAAGGAAGGAACAAGTGTTGGTTTCCTTCTAATTGCACCTGGAGGTAACATGTTCCCTTTTTCTTTTAAATTGGAGTTCGAAGCAACAAACAATGTGGCAGAATATGAATCCTTGATCATTGCTTTGCAAACAGCTAAACAAATGGGAGTCAAATCAATTTCTGTTTTTGGAGATTCAGAGTTGATTATAAAACAGATAAAAAACCACTGCTAGACAAAACACCCTAGGCTTAGGGAATATAGGAATGAAGTGTGGGATTTGGTTGAGAACTTCTTTGAAGCTTTCAACATTCAGTTCCTTCCAAGGGATGGAAACCGATTAGCAGACTCATTGGCTGTGGCTGCTAGTACTTTTAGGCCTCCTATTAATCCAAAGCTAAGATATGAGGTTGAAATGAGACATAGGCCTTCTATCCTTGATAATATAAAGCATTGGTAGATATTTGAAGATGATCAGCAGATTAAAGAATTTTTGGCTATGATTGGAGAGTTTCAGGATATCAAGATTGATCAAGATGAAGATGAAGCAACAGACGATGCAGAAGTAAGTGGTTTGAAAAATTCTGTTGTTAATCAAAAAGTTTTTCAATTGAAAAATAATATTCTGCCAAGGGGACTTGTTCCTCTTGAAAGACTTTTTAACTCTAATGATGTAGCTATCAATTCAGAAAAAATTCCACAGGATGAGCATATTCAAGATTGTAATATTGGAACTCAGGAAGAGCCTAGGTTAATCAAATTATTTGATAGAGTTCCACTTAATTATAAGGAAAGATATCTTAATATTTTTAAGGAATACATTGATGTTTTTGCTTGGTCCTATGAGGATCTCAAAACATATGATACAAGTATTATTCAACACAAGATTCCCTTGAAAGAGGGGATAAAACCATTTAAGCAGAAACTTAGATAGATAAATCCACTGCTTTTACCAGCAATTGAGAAAGAGGTCAAAAAGTTGCTTGATGCTAAAATAATAGTTCCACTCAGGTACTCTGACTGGGTGGCCAATTTAGTGCCTGTAAGGAAGAAAAATGGAGAGATAAGGCTATGTGTGGACTTTAGAAATCTCAATAGGGCTTCCTTAAAAGATAACTACCCATTACCTAAAATGGATCATGTATTGCAGAAGGTAACAAGATCATTCAGGATGTTAATGTTGGATGGGTTCTCTGGGTATAATCAAGTGGCTGTTGATAAAGAAGATCAAAAAAAAAAAAACTGCATTCACAACGCCTTGGGGACTTTTATGTATGGTCGAATGCCTTTAGGGTTGATGAATGCAGGCGCTACATTTCAGAGGACCATGGACATTGCTTTTGTGGGTGACAAATTTGTAGTGATATATTTGGATGATATTATTGTTTTCTCTAAGTTTGATGAGGAGCATCTGAACCATCTTAAAAAGACTTTTGAGAAATGGAGAAGATTTGGGCTTTCCTTGAATCCTAAGAACTCTATTTTTGCTCTTGAAGAGGGAAAACTGCGAGGGCACATTGTTTCTAGGGATGGAGTGAAGATAGATCCAACAAGAGTGCAAGATGTGCAAAAAAAACCCTTGCCTAGGAGTAAGAAATACATTTAAATATTTTTGGAAAAATAAACATTTTAAGGAGGTTCGTGTCCAACTATGCAGAAATTGTAAAGGAAATTACAAATATGTTGAAGAAGGAGAATGAAGTACATTGGACCAAGGGAGCCAGAGAGTCATTCTCCAGGATTAAAGAAGCATTACAAGCAGCTCCAGTCCTAATCAGCCCTGATTATCAAAGGCCTTTCCAAGTTTTTTCATTCGCATCACCTAATTCAATAGTTGTTGTCTTGTTGCAGAAAAATGATGAAGAGAAGGAGCAGCCAGTTGCTTTCTTTAGCAAGATTCTCAGGGATGTTGAACTAAAGTATAATATTCTTGAAAAATAGGTATATGCTTTGGTAAAAGCCCTAAAGGCCTTCAGAACTTATGTGCTACAGTCACAGATCATTGCTTATGTGCCAAATGCTACAGTAAAAGATGTATTAATACAAAGTGATGTAGAAGGCAAAAGAGGAAAATGGATAGCCAATATCCGAGTATGACTTAGACATAAAACCAACAAAGTTGGTGAAAGCGCAAGGATTGGCAAAGATGTTGACAGAGTCGAACTTTCAGGGATTGGGAATCAACTTGCTGACACCTGTGAATGAAGGAACAATTGAAGAAAGTGAAGAAAAGCCAGATCCAGGTATGAAGATCAAGTATAAATTTTTATATTCAAAATGGTACAAACATATAGTCCATTATTTGTGTTTTCTCTCTTGTCCTCAATGCTTGGATAGAAAAAAGTATAGAGCATTAAAGATCAAAGCACAACCATATGTGATTGTTGAGGGCAGATTGTATTGGAAGGATCTGGTAGGAATTTTGTTGTTATTTTTAACAGAGTATGAATTCATAGAGACCATCAAAGATTATCATGAGAAGTTATGTGGAGGACATTATAGTTGGAAAGCTACTGCTCATAAAATCCTCCAGGTAGGGTTTTATTGGCCCACTCTATTTGGTGATACATATAAGTTTGTTAGAAGCTGTTAGAAGTGTCAACTTTTTGCTGAGAAGAAGAGGCTAGCTCCCTTGCCTTTGATCCCAGTCGTCATAGAAGAACCATTCAAACAATGGGGATTAGATTTTTTTGGAGAGATTAACCCACCTTCAAGTGGACAACACAATTGGGTTCTTATAGCTACTGATTATTTCACCAAGTGGGTAGAAGTTATACCTACTAAAAGGGCAAATGACCAAGTGGTGATGAAGTTCTTAGAGGAGAACATTTTCAGCAGATTTGGATGCCTTGTCAAAATTATAACAGACAATGCTCAATTCTTCAGTTCAAGTAATTTTAGTGCTTTTTGTCAAAAGTATAATGTTATTATATCCCATTCAACAGCCTATCATCCACAGGGAAATGGATTGGTTGAATCCACGAACAAAACATTGATGAAGATCCTTAAGAAAACTATTGCAGAAAACCAGAAGGACTGGGATTCCAAGTTAAAGTTTTCTCTATGGGCTGCTAGAGTAACTACAAGAAGGTCTACAGGCAAATCACCTTTTGAGTTACTTTATGGAACCCAAGCTTTGATCCCAAGTCAGCTTGTGAATCCTGTAATTGCAATGATTCAGGAAGCAAAAGAAGAGCCCAATTCCCTGATAAGAAGAATGAATAAGGTAGTAGAGTTAAGTGAAACCGGGGATAAGTTAAGAGACAACTTGATTATGTATCAATCAAAGATGAAGAGTATTTTTTACAAAAAAGCAAAACAGATTGATTATAAAGTTGGAGACCCGGTATTGAGGTGTGATACTAGAAGAGAAGATAAGGGTAAACATGGTAGGTTTGATCCTCTCTGGTATGGCCCATTCAGAATTGTAGAAGTCAGGGAAAATAATACATTCCTCCTGGAGAATCTTGATGGTGAATCTTTACAACTGCCTATTAATGGGTAGTACCTCAAACATTATTTTCAATTTTGAAGCACAAGCATCCTATCATTGTAGATACCGGAGTGAAATCATTGTACAATTTCCACACAATTAAATTTGGCAAAGCAATATATGACTCCATGCCCGAGGTGAAGGCACTAATCTGCGGTTCTTAATGCTTCTAAGGTAGAAGCACTATCCCCAGGTGGAGCAAGATGTTGTAGCATCCATTGTCATTTGAAGTTACTTAATAATATTACAAAAGAAAAAATAAAAAATAAAAACAAAATCAAATATTATGTATGAATTTCTGAAAAATCAAAAAGATCTAAACGCCTGAGTATTATTTTGATTTAAAAAAAAATCGACAATGTAAATAGGCCCAACCCATTTACTAAAGTTCATGCAAGTTCAAGAGGTGCGATCAAGTGATAACCCGTTAAGCACATTGAGGTGTGCTGCGGGGAATCAACGAGCACGAAAATTAATTCAAGCTCAACCCCCGTAGTTGACTGTGACGTTGGCATGGTTGACCGCGATCTACGGCCTGAGATTACTGCGGGGGTTCAACTCTGATAAATCTCCTGTACATTCCTTACCCCCACGGTGGGCCACCCAAATCGTTCCGCTCCACATCACTCACTCCACGTCTTCCGCCACCTTCATTCGTTAATTGCCCACATCACTCATCGTACCCTGCCACCTCATCCACCACTCCATTAATACACAACATTTATTTCACAACATTTATTGCAGATTTTTTCCCCCATTTGGTTATTGTATATAATCAAAGTGTAAAAGAGAATGTTGTATTAATCATTCGCTTGTAAAACGGAGCAGCTTCCTTTCTAATTCAATATTCCGAGTCAGCAATTGTCTTCAACATCTGTATTCCAAGTAAGAAATTGTCACCCACCAGACACCATGGCCAAGCAAGTAAGTTCTTCCTCAATCATTCATACCCCATTAATGGATGTCGAACACGATATTTCTGATACCCTCTGTACAATTAAGCATCTACCATTATATCAAGAAGTCATTCTGAACCAGAAAAAGTCCCCTATATCCATGGCAATGGTTAGGTCAGGTGTTTTAGCAGCCTTCGTCCCTAAGACTCACTTGTTTCCTGAATTCATCCAATGGCTAGCCTCAGCCATGTACCCTAAGAAGTGCTTCATAATGAATCATTCTAGAGAAAATGTTTTCCAAGTAACCACTTAGTTAATTCACCAAGCACTGAATTACCCTGTGTCTGGAACATACACCACCTTTACTGAGGAATCTCTGGTCTCCCATTATGATAGCTTGTCACCCCAAGAATTGTCTCATGTCACCTGATTCTTAGCTCCTAAGTCAAGACAATTGTCTCTAGATGATAATCTCTTTTCTTTAGATATGTTCGCAGTTGATATAAGACCAGTCTTGCAAGTAATTTCAAATATTTTAGGGAAATAAGATTCCAGATAGGTTGATAAAGTGGTGTTGGGATTCTTCTCCTTAATGATGAAGCCAGAGGTAGTGCTAGATATTCCATCTTTTTGGGTAAATGTCATCAATACTCAGTTCATGACTCTACCTCTAACTGGATCTTTTAAGTTTCCTTCAGTCATTACTTATCTGTTTTTATACCACAACGTTGAGCACTTCTTATGGTTGGAATTAAATGTTGTTGATCTGAACAATAGAAAGCAATCAGTGGTATTTTGGACAGCGTTGGTCAGAGGTGATCCAGGGGATAGTGGATTGTTTGAGTTCAGCTCTTTATTTCTTCCGGTGGTTTACAAGATCTTGAATGGAACCTTACCTCCAACTTCTCTTCCTAAAGCTCAATAATTCCTTTAGTTGAGTAAAGATGTGAGGTGTGGTGACTGGTATGTTTTTGAGGATCATGCAGAGATTAGGCTTTATGGAGCCTCAGTTAAACCATACAGATTGCCCAAATTTGTGCCAATGAGGCTCTTTGCCCTGGAATTTATCAGATAGGGTTTGAATGTGGATCAAGTCCATTTTGTTCCCATGAAAAAAGGTTATTTGTTTAAGTTGCCCAGAGCAGTAGGTCCTTTCATTGTGAACACTAGACAAGTTGCTCAAGAGGTTGAGAGGCTATTAAATGACATGTGTCTTTTACAGGTGGTTGAGTGGGCCTATGACCCTCACCAGGTTATTTCCAAGAGGAGGATGGAGAATGGGTATTCAGCATTTGTACATGAGAGTAGACCAGAAATAGAGAACATGGCAAAATGAAGGTTTACAGGTCACCCAGGGGACAGAGATTGAAACTCCTGGCATTTCAGAAAAGGGTGCCAAGAAGGCTAGAGAAAATGTTATTGACTTGGATGAAGAAGAAGCAAAAGCAGCCAAAAGAGCTAAACTTTCAGATGTAGTGAATGCAGCTCAACCTGGCCTAATAACTCAATTAGAAGAAACAGAGGGTGCACCAGCCTCTCCATCTTCTAGAGAGCCTGCTCATGATCAGGTTCCTTTAATTCAAAATATGTTTACTCAAATTGTTGAAAGAAATAAAAATATGCAAGTAAATATGGAGGCTCAAGCTGAGTCTCAAATTGTTCCTGAACAAATAAGATTGTTATCTGCTATGGACTTGGAGAGAATTCAATTTGAAATTTCTTTCTCATCCTACTGAGATATCTATTGGTCCATCTGCTAGCAGTTTCAAAACTATTAATTTGATTGTTGATACTCACAAGCTTCCCATGCTTGACAAGATCTACTTGCATATGCAAACTAGGAAATTGATTGTTAATGACTTACACAAAACTAATGCAACTATTGTTAAAGTAGAGAAAATGTTGAACAAGGTAATTCAACAGCTGAAATTGGAAAAAGCCAATTCTAGGGCCCTGAATGCCCAGGTAGAAGAATTGAAGAACATTATTGTCAAAATAGGTATCAACCCTGATGATCAACCTACAGTACAAGAACTGTTGAAATCTGTTAAGGAATAGATTGGAGTTTTAAAGAAAAAGTTAAATCTGCCTATAGGGGAACATCCCATTGCTGCAGGGATAACTGAAGTAGAAAATGAAAAAGAGAAGCTATTACAGGATGTATTGCAGAAAACTGAAGAAGTTTCTTTACTTAAAGAATCTTTGGATAAACTGCAACAACAAGTGAGTTCTCATGTTTGTACAATAGTCATGCCAACAAATGTAGAAGATGTAGCAGCATAGGTATTGTAGTTGGCAACAAAATTGAAAATGGTCGAACATGATACCAAGAAAGTACAAAGGGAGTTGGAAACGGCCTGCAAACTGTTAAATTTGAGTGAAGACGAAGTAAGGACAGAAAAGGAGAATGCAAAGAAGTATCGGGAAGATCTATTAAGGACTTAAGAAGAGGTGAAAACACTGAAAGAAAAATTGAAGGGTAATATGTCCTTAACTCAAGCCAGGGAGATTTTATGGGATGAAATCATTAAGATTGTCAGGAACATCTGGGAGTTCCTTGTCATTATGTCTGATGAAAAAGTACTGGTCAATGACATGGAAGGTGAAGTTATGAAGGACAAGTAGAAGCATCTAGACAGATCAAAATTTGCCAAATGAATGATAGATTTTATCAATTCCAAGTCTACTTCAAAGCTTAAAGAGCATGACCTTCCAGACAAGACACTATGTGCAATTGATTTCAAAAAAATGATTGTTAGAAATATCTATAGGAATACTGCTAAAAAGAAGTTAAAAGAGACAAAGGAAGTTGTCTCTAAGTTTAGCATACTGTTTGATAAAAGAGTGAGGGTTGGGCTTCCCTCTTGCTAGGATCTACAGGGAAATCTATTGCCATGGAAAACATATGAAACTTTGTTGGTTGAAACAAAGAGAAAGATTGATAACACTCATGAAAAGACAGCAGTGTTGAAGGGAGCCACTATTGTAAACTATCTCCATAAAGATTTTAAACCTTTGTGGACGTTGCAAACTTTGTTTATAGATAAGCCTACTTATAGTAGGATTACCGCATGCAGGATAGCACTTGATAAACTAGAAGAAGCACCTAAATCAAATGTGCCACTGTGGAGAAAGTGTAAGGAATGGATGATAGAACATGTAAAGGGTACACTAGCAGATCAACCCGCCAAAGTTTCAGATTCAAACAGTGATTAGCAATCACCAATTATAGTTTAATTTTTGTTATCTTATTTTCTAGGAAAGAGGTGTCTTTTACCCTCTATTGTAACATTTTAAAATGAGTTTTACTTTTAGATAGTTAAATAAGCAGTTTAATAATTTTGACAATTACCAACTATCCCACGAATGTATAAAAAGATGAAAAGCTATGAAAAAAGTTGGAATTTCGCAGAGGGAAAGACTATACTATTTTGTACTTGATAAACTGATGATTATTGAAAGAATCAGGAGTTTCCATACATGTTGGGTATGATTTTGTTATTTCTCCACTATGTGTCATTTTGTTTATTCATCTCTTTAAATATGGTAATGAAGTTGCAAGTCTTTATTTACTTATGTAAATGAAGTTAAATTCCTTAAAGGGTGCTCCCATATTTAAAACCTCTTTCTATATGTTTCCTCTAAATTACAGAGAATAGTTCCTGTTAAACACAACATATTGTCTTTAATTTCTTTACATATTCTTCACATCATATTCATATTCAGCATCACATGGCATTTTGAGAATTTTTTAGTCATCTAAATATTGGGGATCTAAGGTAAAGTCTTTCAAAGTCTTCAAATAGAGATTCAACAGAGATATAAGTAACAAACATAATAAATCATTAATGTCTTAGGCACAATTTCTCCATAGCCAAGAAATTGGTTTCCTAAGGGACAACATTAATTGGCGCTGCCGCTAGGGAGAGAAGACAAGAACACTTTGCCTTGGGTTTTCAATATTTTCCTCTATTTGTTCAGTGAGGAGGAAATTTTTGGCTGCAGTGAAAACAAGATTAATAATTCTGGTTCCAAAAAGGCCTCATACAAGGTCAGACACCTCACAACATAAACTTCTAGCCCTTTTAGACCCTGAGAGGCTAGTTTCCAAGAGAGTTGGAAGGCCAAAAGCTCTACTTACACCAAGTCCTACATTGTCTGCACTCGGCAACAGTTCGACTCATTTTTCATTCAAACATTCATCTTATATTGACCAAGAGTCATCTATTACATCCAATTCATTTCAAGAATCCAACTTTCTATAACAAGCTCTAGAGTCAGTTTCTTTTTTAATACCTACTATAGTTATTCAACCTGAACCCATAACTACATTACCACCTTCTCATACCCCATTTACTCCTCAGTCACGTTCTACATCTACTATCAATCAGGGTTTAGTAAGTTCAGGAGCAAATATGGCAGCAACTGCATTTTTGATGAATAGGTATGCACCTATTCAATTGCCACCATAGTTGAATCAAATTCCACAAGAATATTTTAAGATTCTTCCTTGTTTCAGAGGAGAGGATGAGCAAACAACAGAGAATCATATAGCAGTCTTTCGTAATTTTGCAGAGAACCTAAATGTTGAACATTTAGATGTTGTTTTAAGACTTTTTGTGCAATCCTTGGATGGCGAAACAAGAAAATGGTTCAAATGTCTTCCTAATAACTCTATCCCTACATGGGAAGAGATGGAGCGCCAGTTCATTCAAATAGGGGGGGAGAAAAGAGACCATAGATATTAACTCACAGAGTTCAATGCAATTAAGAAGAAGCCTAATGAAAGTGTTGTAGAATTCATTAGAAGGTTTAATAAATTGTACAATAGTCTTCCACTGGAGATTAAACCCCCTCCAGCTGGTGCAAAAATAACTTTTGCAGGGGATTTTGAGCGAGATTTTGGATTTACATTGAGGGAGAGAAGATTCCCAACCCTTGATTAGATCCAAACTAATTCCTTACAGATAGAAGCACATATGTTGGCTGCAGGTAAAACACTTGAGACACAGCCTATCCAAGATAAGGGAAAGTCTAAAGTAGAATCCTCTCAAAGTCAAACATTAGAGGATATGAGTATTGTGATTAAAAATTTGTCAAATAAATTGGTTAAATTAGAACTGGAAAGTAAGAATTCTCAAAGGAAACCACAACATAATAGGAATTTTAATCCTTAATATAGAAGAGAACCTCTGCAAATTCTGCAGAAGGAGAGAAAAGATGAAGATCAGATTCAAGAACCATTGTATATAGAGGCAGATCCTGATGAAGTACTAGAGCATTCTAGGGACCATGATGATCAGTTTTCCACGTTGTATGCAGTAGATGAAGATGAAATAGGTGTCAAGGGAGAAGAATATGAATATGCTGAAATAGATGTAATTTATGATGAAAATGAAATGATGAGTATTGGAAACAATTTATTGATTTTATGCAGGCATAATTACATAAGAAATATGACTTGAGATCAAGGAAAAGATCTGATCTGAAAATGGATTGTACTTGTTTAAGGGTGAAAAATTTACTGTTTAGTGTTTGGGAAAGAGCATGTTTGGCTAATTCCTATCTTCTGATTCTGTATTTACAGTCAGATCTGTCCTTTGAGACACCCATATTCTTGTATTAGCCTTTGTAGCAATTTTAATACAAGAGGACAAGCCTAGTTGAAGAGGCTTGGTCCAGCAGATGTAGCCCAGAGGAGGTGAACTGCTTTATCATTTTGATGTCTTTATTTGCTGAAGATGATATGTTAAACAAAACTGATATAAAGTTTTAAACAGCAAATATACATAACTTACATACACACATAATCACCTGTTCAGCTACAGAAAGTTATTTGTCTTATTCGGCAAGACCTTAAACTTCAAGTATGTGTATGTCAAAGACTTCTAAGTGTTTACTTGGTTATTTCTTTAGGCAGAGCCTGTAGAGGGCCAGGTAGCCTCTGGAACTCATCCTCTTTTTAGAGGTGACATGTCCGGTGAATGCCCCTACAGTCTATCTATGTATAAGAAATAAGAAGTTTATACATTTTTAGAGGTCATTTGGAGTGTCTAGCTCACAGTTGAAATTATTGGAAATGGATACCTTGCACCTTTAAACAAGTACATTCCATTTTCAGATCAGATGGTATCAGAGCACTAGGTTGCTTGACTGACATCACTAGCTTGATTGTGTAGCTTGAAAGGTGTCTTAAGCAGTGTTGGAGATTGACTGCTTTGTTATTTTGCAAAGTACTTGTTGTTTGAGTTGTTGAAGCTCTTTTGTTCATTTTTACAATGACAACTTCCATAAGTGAGTTCTCAAAATCGTCCTCCTTCACAAGATTCTTTGATGAAGGCTTGAAGCAAGAATTTTTCATCATGATGAATATGGTGAGAGAAATGTATGAGGATGAAAGAAAGAGCTCTAGACTTCAAGAGCAGTTGAATTCCATGATGGAAGAGAAGCAGTTGCTTTCTGATCAATTGCAGGAAATGGAAGGCCAACTTCATATTGCAAACATGAAGCTGGAAAGGATGCATGAGTTGGAGACACAACTCCTTGTTGCCAAAGAAGCCTTAGCCAAGTATCAGCTGGAAGAAGAGGTAAACAACTCTAGTTTGTCTTCAAATTCTGATAAGAATGTTTATGTTGGTTCTTTTGAGAAACATACCAGAGGCATAGGGTCCAAGTTGATGTCCAAAATGGGATATCAAGGACAAGGATTGGGAAAACATGCACAGGGTATAGTTGAGCCAATAATGGTTGAGGTAAGGCCTAAGAATTTGGGTCTTGGTTATGGACAATCTTATGGAGAAAGTTCCAAAGTAGCCATGAAGGCAATGGAAACAGTCCCTAGAAGGAGTTTCATTTCAAGTTCTCTATCTCAAGGTTGTAAAGATTGTATTCTTGAGGAATGCAATAGTTTGAAACATACCTTGCAAGAAGAAGGTGTGCATAAGCATGCACTTGAACAAGGAAGTGGTGAAAGCTCTAAAGCCATTGCAAGGATTCATGGTGTTCCAAAAGGAGCTTCTTCTTCATTTGATTCATCTCCTCATGAAGGTAATGAAGGTGAAAGACAAAGGTATAAAACTGATTTCAATCATAGTTCCTTTGATCATGTAAAGCATGGAGAATTTCCACACAAGCATTGGAAAAGAATTGCATGTTCTTTTTGTGGTTTGTTTAACCATAGTGTTTCTAGATGTTGGAAAAGAATGGCAACATGCAGGAAACTTTTGAAGGAAAGGAGGCAAGAAGCCAAAGTTCCAATGAACAATGCAAATCATGCTGTCAAGAAGATGAACATGTGTTGCACTTATTGCCATAAGCATGGACATACTGCTGAAAGGTGTTGGACTCTGAATCTAACAATGCTTCCACGAAAGTTAAAGAAATTGGAGCAAGAGTATGGCAAGAATGGGAAGGAAGTTTCCATCATTGATATGTGTCAGGATGATACACATGTTGATATCGATGTGCAGTTAAAGGAAGCGCCTTTGAAATGGATTGGTAAGAAGTGGTTAGAATTCTTATTCAATTAAAGTTGCATGTCTTTTGATTCAATGCATTTCTTTGTTAAGGGAATGCAAGTTGCAGGATGGAAAGCTGAGTATGAGACTCACTCTATTGCAGCGAAAGTTATATTCATTTCAGCTTTGAAAGTACATGTACATGTGATCGAGGATCTTGTACTTATGATTGTACTTAAGAGAAAGTTGAAGGATAAACTGCATGCATGAGAATGATATGCATGAGCACATGGATCATGATGATTTCCTTGTATTTTAAACATGTATGTGTGATTAACTTGAAGGGTTGATTACTTTGTTTTTAGCCATGCCTGTAATGTAATATTGACTTGGAAAAAGTTAATTTGATCTCCAATATTGTAAAGAGGAGAAATGATGAAGTGTTTCATCTTTGTAAGAGCCTTCTCATTTGAGAGGCAGTTCTTCTTCTGGAGTGGAGGTGCCATGGATGGGCATCGTGACAGCTAGCAAGCCCACATGTTCAGGGGAATATTTCAGCTCATATATCAGAAAGTTTCATTGCTGGTTTCTGTAAACTTTCAGCTTGTCTGGCGAACAAGCTTGGTCGGGATTCGACAAGAGTTTGGCTTATGCAGTGAAAAGTTGCCATGACGACAGTTGGCAAGGCAGGACATTTTGGCATCAGTATGCTCTTTTGGCTGAAAGGGAGAGGATATTTCTGTTCCTCAAGTGCTGTACAGTTCAGTTCAAAGATTCAGTGAGCTTTTGGGGACCAAAAGCCTTCTCATTTGGGAGGTGTGATCAGGGGCTCAGGACCAAGTGTCGTAAAATGGTCAAAAATTAAAGTTCTCAAAACTGATTGAAACCTGAACGACTGGAAAGTGCTCGTCCTCCCGATTCCGGCGCCGCAAACGGTTCGAAAAACAGTCGCCGTATGAGGAAGATATGGCCAAAAGAATATTTTGCCCAAAACATTAGAAAATTTGAATTTTTTTAAAAAATTTAAAAAAGAATATTCCGAAAAATATTCTTTAGAATATTCCGCAGAATATTTCTTGGAATATTCCCTTTCGGCAGCCAATCACAAGCCGCCACGTGGCCCTGTGTGACGTCAGCAAACCTCATTGGCCCATTTCAAAATTATTTTGGGGAGTTCAAGGGATTGAACCCGCGACCTGGTATTAGCTAACTCCACGCCTTAACCAACGCACCACCGTGAACTGTTGTGTCATGAGGGCGGAGGAAAAGTTTAATAAGGTTTGAAATTGGTTGCATGCGTGAAAGTAGGGGGCCAGCCCCTAAAGGCCAGCCCCCCCAACACCATATGACCATAATGATGAAACCAAGGGCCGAGACCTGAACCGCCAGCACAATAACCGCCGGGCACGCAATCCGAGGCAGCTGGTCACATGCGCATTTAATGCAACTGCAGTTAGACTGGCAGTTTATTTGGCAGTGGCGCCAAATTTGGCGGACCCGCCATATTTGGCGGGCTTAACTGGCCGTCACTAAATGTAACTGGGGTTTTGTTAGGCCAAACTGGCAGTCAGGAGTAAATGGCCATAACTTTGGCTAGGAAAGTCGGTTTTGGATGAATTTTTTTTTGATTTTGGGTCTCTTCGACCTTCTGAAGCCATTGGCACAGGTTTCACAGCCATCTGAGGTCATTTTCAGGTGTTTTAGCTTCGTGGAAGTTCCAGGAGCCACTAGGGCCAAATCAGTTTGGGAGCTGCATTGGGAATTGTGCAGCCAGTGAATGTGGAACGAAGGTCATTCCTGAAGTTTTCCAACCTTCTGAATCCATTTCTACAGCTCGTTTTTCCTTCTGAGGCATTCTTCTCACTGTTTAGCTTCAGGGAAGCTTTCAGGGCCACCAGGGCCATTTCAGTGTTGGAGCTGTTTGGGGGCTATGTTCATCCGTTTTTGGTGATTCAAAAGCCTATGTCTGCTATTTTCGACCTTCTGAGTCTAATGGCAGAGGTTTCAGAACCATTTTAGGTCATCTTCACCTCGAAATTCTCCATGCAAGTTTAAAGAGCCACTAGGGCCAATTGGGGAAAGTACTGTATAAGGTACAAAATTTACTGTTTAGTGTTTGGGAAAGAGCATGTTTGGCTAATTCCTATCTTCTGATTCTGTATTTACAGTCAGATCTGTCCTTTGAGGCGCCCATATTCTTGTATTAGCCTTTGTAGCAATTTTAATACAAGAGGACAAGCCTAGTTGAAGAGGCTTGGTCCAGCAGATGTAGCCCAGAGGAGGTGAACTGCTTTATCATTTTGATGTCTTTATTTGCTGAAGATGATATGTTAAGCAAAACTGATATAAAATTTTAAACAGCAAATATACATAACTTACATACACACATAATCACCTGTTCAGCTACAGAAAGTTATTTGTCTTATTCGGCAAGACCTTAAACTTCAAGTATGTGTATGTCAAAGACTTCTATGTGTTTACTTGGTTATTTCTTTAGGCAGAGCCTGTAGAGGGCCAGGTAGCCTCTGGAACTCATCCTCTTTTTAGAGGTGACATGTCCGGTGAATGCCCCTATAGTCTATCTTTGTATAAGAAATAAGAAGTTTATACATTTTTAGAGGTCATTTGGAGTGTCTAGCTCACAGTTGAAATTATTGGAAATGGATACCTTGCACCTTTAAACAAGTACATTCCATTTTCAGATCAGATCACCCAGGGCCACGTGGCGGCTTGTGATTGGCTGCCGAAAGGGAATATTCCCTGGAATATTCCAAGGAATATTCTACAGAATATTCCAAGGAATATTCTGCGGAATATTCCTTTTTTTTTTTTTTTAAAAAAACCAAATTTTCTAATGTTTTGGGCAAAATATTCTTTTGGCCATATCTTCCTCATACGGCGACCGTTTTTCGAACCGTTTGCAGCGCCGGAATCGGGAGGACGAGAACTTTCCAGTCGTTCAGGTTTCAATCAGTTCTGAGAACTTTCATTTTTGACCATTTTACGACACTTGGTCTTGAGCCCCTGATCAAGATCTAAAAGTCAAGAAGAGGAAGGTGAGCAGCAAGTCCCAGCTCCATTACCAAAGGCGAATCCATAAGAAACCCAGCCTGCAAAACAAGTAAATAAAGGAAAGCAACAACAGAATACAAATAGCAAGACTCAAATACTTCAAGGTGAGTCTTCTCAAGACAAAAGTGAAAAAATCCCTTTAGAAAAACTTGTTTCCATTCCACAAGAGATTTCAATCATAAAGAGAGGTGAAGATGAAAATGAAAAGAATACTAAATAGGGTCATGTGTTTAGTCTTACCAAAGAATTGGAAAAAATTAGAATTCAAGTTCCCCTCACAGAGTTGGTCAAAACACCAGTCTATCAAAGAGAGATTGTTGAGTTTGTTAATATAAAAGAGAATGTGAATGTAAATGACACTGTGAATCTACAGGATTTCCTTATTGATCCATGATTTCCTCTTGCATAATTGTATGTTTGATTCATGAGCTTCACATAACCTCATGCCATTGTCAATAATGAAACAGCTAAACCTACAAGTTACTAAACCCTATAGAGACCTGTACTCTTTTGATTCAAATAAATTTAAGTGTCTAGGGGTCATTAAAGATATGGTGGTGTCACTAGCCCAAATCCCAGCTAGGAGCTTGGTAATGGATGTAGTGGTAGCAGATATCACTACTAGGTTTGGAATGTTACTATCTAGATCATGGGGGGCTAAATTGGGTGGTGTTTTGAAGCTAGATTTTACATATGCTATTATACCAACTTTTGGTGGGGAAGAAAGGAGGTTGTACAGAGAAACTAGATTTGTAAAAACAATTACAAAAAATGGAGCAAGCAATTCACATGTATATAGCCAGGAGAAAGATGACTTTGCTTGCTTCATGCTGCATGATAATGCAGAATTGGCTGAAGATAACCAGAAGCAGCTTACTTCAACCAGTGTAAATACAGAGCTGCAAATAGAAGGGATGTGGAAATGCTTCTTTGATGGAGCCTATTCTAAGGAAGGAACAGGTGTTGGTTTCCTTCTAATTGCACCTGGAGGTAACATGTTCCCTTTTTCTTTTAAATTGGAGTTCAAAGCAACAAACAATGTGGCAGAATATGAATCCTTGATCATTGCTCTGCAAACAGCTAAACAAATGGGAGTCAAATCAATTTTTGTTTTTGGATATTCAGAGCTGATTATAAAACAAATAAAAAACCACTGCCAGAAAAAACACCCTAGGCTTAGGGCATACAGGAATGAAGTGTGGGATTTGGTTGAGAACTTCTTTGAAGCTTTCAACATTCAGTTCCTTCCAAGGGATGGAAACCAATTAGCAGACTCATTGGTTGTGGCTGCTAGTACTTTTAGGCCTCCTATTAATCCAAAGCTAAGATATGAGGTTGAAATGAGACATAGGCCTTCTGTCCCTGATAATATAAAGCATTGGCATATATTTGAAGATGATCAGTAGATTAGAGAATCTTTGGCTATGATTGGAGAGTTTCATGATACCGAGATTGATCAAGATTGATGAAGCAACAGACAATGCGGAAGTAAGTGGTTTGAAAAATTTTGTTGTTAATCAAAAAGTTTTTCAATTGAAAAATAATATTCTACCAAGGGGACTTGTTCCTCTTGAAAGAATTTTTAACTCTAATGATGTAGCTATCAGTTCAGAAAAAATTGCATAGGATGAGCATATTCAAGATTGTAATATTGGAACTCAGGAAGATCCTAAGTTAATCAAATTATTTGACAGAGTTCCACTTAATTATAAGGAAATATATCTTAAGCTTTTTAAGGAATACATTGATGTTCTTGCTTGGTCCTATGAGGATCTCAAAACATATGATACTAGTATTATTCAACGACGATAAAACCATTTAAGCAGAAACTTAGACAGATAAATCCACTGCTTTTACCAGCAATTGAGAAAAATGTCAAAAAGTTGCTTGATGCTAAAATAATAGTTCCACTCAGGTACTCTGACTGGGTGGCCAATTTAGTGCCTGTAAGGAAGAAAAATGGAGAGATAAGGCTATGTGTGGACTTTAGAAATCTCAATAGGGCTTCCTTAAAAGATAACTACCCATTACCTAAAATGGATCATGTATTGCAGAAGGTAACAGGATCATTCAGGATGTCAATGCTGGATGGGTTCTCTGGGTATAATCAGGTGGCTGTGGATAAAGAAGATCAGAAAAAAACTGCATTCACAACTCCTTGGGGAACTTTTATGTATGCTCAAATGCCTTTTGGGCTGATGAATGCAGGTGCTACATTTCAAAGGGCTATGGACATTGCTTTTGTGGGTGACAAGTTTGTAGTGATATATTTGGATGATATTACTATTTTCTCTAAGTTTGATGAGGAGCATCTGAACCATCTTAGAAAGGCTCTTAAGAAATGTAGAAAGTTTGGGCTTTCCTTGAATCCTAAGAAGTCTATTTTTGCTCTTGAAGAGGGCAAACTGCTGGGGCACATTATTTCTAGGGATGGAGTGAAGATAGATCCAACAAGAGTGCAAGTTCTGTAGAAAATACCCTTGCCTAGGAGTAAGAAAGACATTCAAAGATTTCTGGGAAAAATAATATTTTTAAGGAGGTTCGTGTCCAACTATGTAGAAATTGTAAAGTACATTACAAATATGCTGAAGAAGGAGAATGAAGTACATTGGACCAAGGGAGCCAAAGAGTCATTCTCCAGGATTAAAGAAGCATTACAAGAAGCTCTAGTCCTAATCAACCCTGATTATCAAAGGCCTTTCCAAGTTTTTTCATTCGCATCACCTAATTCAATAGCTGTTGTCTTGTTGCAGAAAAATGATGAAGAGAGGGAGCAGCCAGTTGCTCTCTTTAGCAAGATTCTCAGGGATGCTGAACTAAAGTACAATATTCTTCAAAAACAGTGATATGCTTTAGTAAAAGCCCTAAATGCCTTCAGAACTTATGTGCTGCAATCACATATCATTGCTTATGTGCCAAATGCTGCAGTAAAAGATGTATTAGTACAGAGTGATGTAGAAGGAAAAAGAGGAAAATGGATAGCCAAGATCCAAGAGTATGACTTGGACATAAAACCCACAAAGTTAGTGAAAGGACAAGGATTAGCAAAAATGTTGATAGAGTCAAACTTTCAGGCATTGGGAATCAACTTGCTGACACCTGTGAATGAAGGAACAATTGAAGAAAGTGAAGAAAAGCCAGATCCAGGTATGAAGATCAGGTATAAATTTTTATGTTCAGAATGGTACAAGCATATAGTCCATTATTTGTGTTTTCTCTCTTGTCCTCAATCCTTGGATAGAACAAAGTATAGAGCATTAAAGATCAAAGCACAACCATATGTGATTGTTGAGGGCAGATTGTATTGGAAGGATCCGGTAGGAATTTTGTTGTTATGTTTAACAGAGGATGAATTCACAGAAACCATCAAAGATTATCATGAGAAGTTATGTGGAGGACATTATAGTTGGAAAGCTACTACTCATAAAATCCTCTAGGTAGGGTTTTATTGGCCCACTCTATTTGGTGATACATATAAGTTTGTTAGAAGCTGTCAAAAGTGTCAGATTTTTGCTGAGAAGAAGAGGCTAGCTCCCTTGACTTTGATCCCAGTCTTCATAGAAGAACCATTCAGATAATGGGGATTAGATTTTGTTGGAGAAATTAACCCACCTTCAAGTGGACATCACAAGTGGGTTCTTACAGCTACTAATTATTTCACCAAGTGGGTAGAAGCTATACCTACTAAAAGGCAAATGACCAGGTGGTGATGAAGTTCTTAGAGGAGAATATTTTCAGCAGATTTGGTTGTCTTATCAAAATTATGACAGAAAATGCTCAAGTCTTTAGTTCAAGTAATTTTAGTGCTTTTTTTCAAAAGTATAATGTTATTATATCCCCTTCAACAGCTTATCATCCACAGGGAAATGGATTGGTTGAATCCACGAACAAAACATTGATGAAGATCCTTAAGAAAACTATTGCAGAAAACCAGAAGGACTGGGATTCCAAGTTAAAGTTTGCTCTATGGGCTGTTAGAGTAACTACAAGAAGGTCTATAGGAAAATCACCTTTTGAGTTAGTGTATGGAACCCAGGCTCTGTTCCCAAGTCAGCTTGTGAAGCCTGTGATTGCAATGATTCAAGAAGCAAAAGAAGAGCCCAATGCCCTGATAAGAAGAATGAATAAGGTAGTAGAGTTAAGTGAAAATAGGGATAAGGTAAGAGACAACTTTATTATGTATCAATCAAAGATGAAGATTATTTTTGATAGAAAAGCAAAAGAGATTGATTTTAAAGTTGGAGACCTGGTATTGAGGTGGGATACTAGAAGAGAAGATAAGGGTAAACATGGTAAGTTTGATCCTCTCTGGTATGGCCCATTCAGAATTGTAGAAGCCAGGGAAAATAATACATTCTTCCTAGAGAATCTTGATGGTGAATCTTTACAGCTGCCTATTAATGGGTAGTACCTCAAACATTATTTTCAATTTTGAAGCACAAGCATCCTATCATTGTAGATACTGGAGTGAAATCATTGTACAATTTCCACACAGTTAAATTTGGCAAAGCAATATATGACTCCATGCCCGAGGTGAAGGCACTAATCTACGGTTCTTAGTGCTTCTGAGGTAGAAGCACTATCCCCAGGTGGAGCCAGATGTTGTAGCATCCATTGTCATTTGAAGTTTCTTAATAATATTACAAAATAAAAAATAAAAATCAAATCAAATATTATGTATGTATTTCTGAAAATCAAAAAGATCTAAATGCTGGAGTATTATTTTGTTTTAAAAAAAAATCGACAATGTAAATGGGCCTGTACCATTTACTAAATTTCATGCAGGTTCAAGAGGTGCGATCAAGTGATAACTTGATAAGCACATTGAGGTGTGCTGCGGGGAAACAACGAGCACGAAAATTAATTCAAGCTCAACCCCCACAGTTGACCATGACATTGGCATGGTTGACCGCGATCTACGGCCTAAGATTACTGTGGGGGTTCAACTTTGATAAAGCTCCCATACATTCCTTACCCCTGCGGTGGGCCACCCAAATAGTTCCGCTCCACGTCGCTCACTCCACATTGCCCGCCACCTTCATTCGTTAATCAACCACATCACTCACCGTACCCCACTACCTCATCCACCACTCCATTAACACACAAAATTTATTTCATAGCACTTATTGCAGATTTTTTCCCCCGTTTGGTTATTGTATATAATCAAAGTGTAAAATAGAATGTTGTATTAATCATTCGCTTGTAAAACGGAGCAGCTTCCTTTCTAATTCAATATTTTGAGTCAGCAATTGTCTTTAGCAACTGTATTCTGAGTCAGCAATTGTCACCCACTAGACGCCATGTCCAAGCAAGTAAGTTCTTCCTTAATCATTCATACCCCATTAATGGATGTCGAACATGATATTTCTAATATCCTCTGTACAATTAAGCATCTACCATTATATCAAGAATTCATTTTGAACCAGAAAAAGTCCTGTATATCCATGGAAATGGTTAGGTCAGGTGTTTTAGCAGCCTTCGTCCCTAAGACTCACTTGTTTCTTGAATTCATCCAATGGCTAGCCTCAGCCATGTACCCTAAGAAGTGCTTCGTAATGAATCATTCTAGAGAAAATGTTTTCCAAGTAACCACTCAGTTAATTCACCAAGCACTGAATTACCCTGTGTCAGGAACATACACTACCTTTACTGAGGAATCTCTAGTCTCCCATTATGATAGCTTGTCACCCCAAGAATTCTCTCATGTCACCTCATTCTTAGCTCCTAATTCAGGACAATTGTCTCTAGATAATAATATGTTCTCTTTAGATATGTTCGCAATTGATATAAGACCAGTGTTGCAAGTAGTTTCAAAGATTTTAGGGAAAGAAGATTCCAGATAGGTTGATAAAGTGGTGTTGGGATTCTTATCCTTAATGATGAAGCCAGAGGTAGTGCTAGTTATTCCATCTTTTTAGGTAAATGTCATCAATACTCAATTCATAACTCTACCTCTTACCAGATCTTTTAAGTTTCCTTCAGTCATTACTTATCTGTTTTTATACCATAACATTGAGCACTTCTCAGGGTTGGAATTAAATGTTGTTGATCCGAACAAGAGAAAACAATCAGTGGTATTTTGGACAGACTTGGTCAGAGGTGATCCAGGGGATAGTGGATTGTTTGAGTTCACCTCTTTATTTCTTCCAGTGGTTTACAAGATCTTGAATGGAACCTTACCTCCAGCTTTTCTTCCCAAAGCTCAATAATTCCTTTAGTTGAGTAAAGATGTGAGGTGTGGTGACTGGTATGTTTTTGAGGATCATGCATGGATTAGCATTTATGGATCCTCAGTTAAACCATACAGATTGCCCAAATTTGTGCCAACGAGGCTCTTTGCCTTGGAATTTATTAGACAGGGTTTGAATGTGGATCAAGTCCATTTTGTTCCCATGAAAAAAGGTTATTTGTTTAAGTTGCCCAGAGCAGTAGGTCCTTTCATTGTGAACACTAGACAAGTTGCTCAAGAGGTTGAGAGGCTATTAAATGACATGTGTCTTTTACAGGTGGTTGAGTGGGCCTATGACCCTCACCAGGTTATTTCCAAGAGGAGGATGGAGAATGGGTATTCAGCATTTGTACATGAGAGTAGACCAGAAACAGAGAAGATGGAAAATGAAGGTTTACAGGTCACCCAGGGGACAGAGATTGAAACTCCTGGCATTTCAGAAAAGGGTGCCAAGAGGGCTAGAGAAAATGTTATTGACTTGGATGAAGAAGAAGCAGAAGCAGCCAAAAGAGCTAAACTTTCGGATGTAGTGACTGTAGCTCAACCTGGCCTAATAATTCAATTAGGAGAAACAGAGGGTGCACCAGCCTCTCCATCTTCCAGAGAGCCTGCTCATGATCAGGTTCCTTTAATTCAAAATATGTTTGCTCAAATTGCTGAAAGAAATAAAAAGATGCAAGTAAATATGGAGGCTCAAGCTGAGTCTCAAATTGTTCCTGAACAAACAAGATTGTTATCTGCTATGGACTTGGAGAGAAGTCAATTTAAAATTTCTTTCTCTCATCCTACTGAGATGTCTATTGGATCTGCCAGTAGTTTCAAAATTGTTAATTTGACTGTTGATACTCACAAGATTCCCATGCTTGACAAGATCAACTTGCATATGCAAACTGGGAAATTGTTTGTTAATGACTTACACAAAACTAATGAAGTTGTTGTTAAAGTAGAGAAAATGTTGAACAAGGTACTTCAGCAGCTGGAATTGGAAAAAGCCAATTCCTGGGCCCTGAATGCCCAGGTAGAAAAATTGAAGAACATTATTGTCAAAATAGGTATCAACCCTGATGATCAACCTGCAGTACAAGAACTGTTGAAATCTGCTAAGGCAGAGATTGGAACATCCCATTGCTGTAGGGATAGCTGAAGTAGAAAATGAAAAAGAGAAGCTATTACAGGACGTATTGCAGAAAACTGAAGAAGTTTCTTTACTTAAAGAATCTTTGGATAAACTGCAACAACAAGTGAGTTCTCATGTTTGTATAATAGTCATGCCAGCAAATGTAGAAGATCCAACAACACAAGTATTGCAGTTGGCAACAGAATTGAAAATGGCCAAACATGATACCAAGAAAGTACAAAGGGAGTTGGAAACAGCCTGCAAATTGTTAAATTTGAGTGAAGACGAAGCAAGGACAAAAAAGGAGAATGCAAAGAAGTACCAAGAAAATCTATTAAGGACTGAAGAAGAGGTGAAAAGACTGAAAGAAAAATTGAGGGGTAATATGTCCTTAGTTCAAGTCAGGGATATTTTATGGGATGAAATCATTGAGATTATCAGGAACATCTGGGAGTTCCTTGTCATTATGTCTGATGGAAAAGCAATGGTCAGAGACATGGAATGTGAAGTTATGAAGGACAAGCAGAAGGATCTAGACAGATCAAAATTTGCCAAAAGAATGATAGATTTTATCAATTCCAAGTCCGCTTTAGAGCTTAAAGAGCATGACCTTCCAAACAGGACACTATGTGCAATTGATTTCAAAAAAATGATTGTTAGAAATATCTACAGGAATACTGTTGAAAAGAAGTTAAAAGAGATAAAGGAAGTTGTCTCTAAGTTTAGCATATTGTTTGATAAAAGAGTGAGGGTTGGGCTTCCCTCTTGCTGGGATCTATAGGGAAATCTGCTACCATGGAAAACATATGAAACTTTGTTGGTTGAAACAAAGAGAAAGATTGATAACACTCATGAAAAGACAGCAGTGTTGAAGGGAGCCACTATTGTAAACTATATCCATAAAGATTTTAAACTTCTATGGATGGTGCAAACTTTGTTTACAGACAAGCCTACTTATAGTAGAACTACAGCATGCAGGATAGCACTTGATAAACTAGAAGAAGCACCTAAATCAAATGTGCCATTGTGGAGAAAGTGCAAGGTATGGATGATAGAACAGGCAAAGGGTACACCAGCATATCAGCCCACCAAAGTCTCAGATTCAAACAGTGATAAAAAATCACCAATTATAGTTTAATTTCTATTATCTTATTTTCTGGGAAAGAGGTGTCTTTTACCTTCTAATGTAACATTTTAAAATGACTTTTACTTTTAGATAGTTAAATAAGCAGTTTGACAGTTTTAATAGTTACCAACTGTCCCACGAATGTATAAAAAAGATGAAAAGCTATGAAAAAAGTTGGAATTTTGCAGAGGGAAAGGCTATACTATTTTGTACTTGATAAATTGATGATTAATGAAAGAATCAGGAGTTTCCATACGTGTTGGGTATGATTTTGTTATTTCTCCACTATGTGTCATTTTGTTTATTCATCTCTTTAAATATGGTAATGAATCTGCAGGTCTTTATTTACTTATGTAAATGAAGTTAAATTCCTTAAAGGGCGCTCCCATATTTAAAACCTCTTTCTATATGCTTCCTCTAAATTACAGAGAATAGTTCTTGTTAAACAAAGCTTATTGTCTTTAATTTTTTTACATATTCTTCACATCACATTCATATTCAGCATCACATGGCATTTTGAGACTTTTTTAGTCATCTAAATATTGGGGAGTTAAGGTCAAGTCTTTGAGATTCTTCAAATAGAGATTCAACAGAGATATAGGTAACAAACATAATAAATCATTAATGTCTTAGGCACAATTTCTCCATAGCCAGGAAATTGGTTTCCTAGGGACAACATGTATATCGATTCTAGGAAGAGGACATCACGTCCATATTCCTAAAGGAGTATTGGTTTCCCTATGGGGGAGGGTATGGGCCTCCATGTGGGGGCTGATATTGGTTAACCCTACTAACCATATTTTGCATTAGCATGGGTTTATCGGGGTAGTATCCTATATGTTGTAGTGGTGGTACATTTTGCGTAGCATCAAATTCTTGGCCACTGAACGAATATCTAGGGTCCTGATAGATGTTGCTAGGTTTATTTTGGGTTATGGACCCTATAAATCCATCAAAAACATTCAATGCACCTAGTGTCTCTTTATAAGTCTGCAGGCATGGGGTGTCTGGAAGCACATGATAGATATATCCAGACTGGGTGTATATAAGCTCTAATTGTTGAGCTTTGTTGATGGCTTCTTCCTCGTTATGTGGGGATGAATTTTCCACGTCTTTTGAAATTTCCAATGTGAGGGATCTCAAAAATAAGTCGAGGAGGACTTTGTCTTCAAATTGTGCTTTACACAAGCTACGACATTTCCACCATTCATGGATATGATTTGATATGTGTGTAGTAGGTGTTTGTTTGAAGTGGGTGAGGAGTTTCAGGCCCGATTTATGACGAAATGGGAGTTGGAAGAATGTGAGGAATGTTGTAGATAAGGAGCTAAAGTTTCCATGTGACGTAAAAGGCTGGTCAATGTACCATTTCGTTGTTGGCCCAGTAAGGGTGCATTGAAACAGTCGTAATTAAATAGTATCATATGTGATACTATTATATGAACACCACATGTGAAAAGTCATGACATGGTTTCCTAGGTCTTCTCCCCATTTCCCTTTGAATTTTGGAATTTCTAAAGGGAGCTTGATGGGTATGGTTAGCCAATTCTGGCTATCTGTGATCAAGTCATTGGTTAGCTTACTCAAATACAAAAAGTTTAAAGAATCTAGGAACATTATTTGCAAGTTTTCTTCCATTGTGAAACAATTTTAGACAACTATATGTAAGGGGGTCCTCTATGGGGAAGTGTCAGGAGAACTACCTTGTTGGGTGTCTTGTGGACTTTCCAGAAGAGTGGTATGTGGCCTTCCCAAAGTGTTAGTGTGTGGGGACGCTTGTGGGGTCGTGAAAGGTGTGATTTGACAAGGATGGGTCCCGAGCAAAGCTGCATCGATAAAGGATGACCCTACAACGATGATTGTGTGACGTCCTCTACGCCTAAATGGCGGGAGTCTTGGCACACCTCCTAGTAACGGGGGGAGGTTTAAATAGCGTCTAGATATACGAGGAGATGTGGGGTCCCCTATGGTGTCGATTAGAGTGTGTGCTACTTTGTGTATCGTGAGGGAAGGAGATGATTTTTCAAAGAAAATAAATCACATACATAAAACAAACTGAAAAATAAAAAGATTGCTTTCTCTTTAACTTTAGCCTATGTGATCAATCAAACAAAGAAATGGCTTATTGTTTGATTTTTGTGTATGATAAAAGATCCGATGAAGACCTAATAATCCTTACCACTCTCAAAGTAACTAGGCCTTGTGGAGATATCTTTTGATGGGTCCCGCGGAAACGTACCGAAAGAACTAGCAACACCTTCCAACAGCTGAAGAATCAACCAAGGTAATGAAAATGAGGATCAAGTGTTGCTCGCACTGTCACCTATAGGGAAAGGATGCCCTAGATTTTGGACACTAAAGTACCTTCTTCCCACATGAGAATTTATGTATTTAGCTTCTTGGTAGTATGTTACCAATACCAAGCACTAGATGGGTTGGGTATCCCCAAAGAGTACTGCACACACTAGACCTAAGATGAACCCCCTCTGAATCGAGTTTCTTCCATGCTTAGGTATTATTTTACGTGGGATTGTTGAAGGATTTTAAGCTCCCTAAAAGGTCAATAACTATATCTCAAAGATGTATAATGACCATGGCAACTTATGGGATGCCTATCCCCAATGGTCCTAACCTGAACTATAAATTTTTTGGTAGCCTCTGTGGTGAATTTAGTTGGTTCAAGTTATGTTTGCTTTTTTATGGTCTCACTTTTCTTTAGGATGTGAGATGTATGCTAAAATAAACTAAGTATCAAAATCTTCGGAAACTGGATGCCTTCTAATACGAATTTTATAGAATCTTAGTGTGTGATTTGTAATTGTGTGCAAGTGATCAAATGATCATGTAAAGTGTGAGAAGACATGGATATTCAATGATTTGTTCCTTGCATGAAAAATAAATGGTGTGTGGATGATGGGCCGCTTACTTTTTCTCCTATTACACTATTGGAATTTTCAAAACAGGGAGATGGAAATTCAAATGCTTTAAGAAAGTTTTCATATGCAAACCTAGGTTCATCTAAGAGACGCAAGGGAAGTAGAGATTACTTACTTTCTGTAATAACACTTGCTCCTAGTCCCATAAAATGAAAGAAATGAATTCTTTGGTTAGTAACAAGATTTGTGGATGATGGGCCACTTACTCCTTTACTAATTAAGCTATGTGAAAATTGAAAATAAAAGTAAAGATAGTCTAATTACCCAGCTAATTATGATTAGTAGAGAAATTAAGTAATCTAAACTGACTGGAAAAAATTTGTAGAGGTGAAGGAAATTCACTAAAGGCTGCCAATCACCTAAAAAATGTGAAATTACAAGGTATTTTTTGCTTTCTGGAAAAACGTGCGGGTTTCACAATGCATAGATGTGGAGGTGCATCTGTCAGAGGAAAATCTGTAGAGTGCGGGCCTATTTGAGAATAAGCCGTGCGGTCGATAAGAAACTGTAAATAAACCAGTTTCTCGACCAACAACAGGTCCATAGGGTCCTGCAAAAATTCCAGAGAGGTATTGAATACCTTGTAAGTCGATTATGCAGAGAGAAATTCTTGCAAACACAACCTTTAGATTAAAGAAAAGGCAACAATATGGTTGCCATTTCTGTAGTAGTGTTTTTGTAGCAATGGTGTACCAAAAGACACCTCCTTAGCATTTAGTTGTTCTCTGCAAAGGAATACAACAAAACTTGGTGCTTTTAGTGAACGGGCTTAGATAAACAAAGCTTTGCAAATAGTGAAAGAAATGCATATACAAACATTAATTAAAACAAAGAGATAAATATACAAATAATTCTTAATGGAGCAAACAATTCAACAAAATAATAGAAAAATCTCCCTTTATTGACTGTTGCTAGTAGAAGTTGAATACAATAGATGAATACTAAACACTTGAATAGAATTATTTGAGCTATGGTGCTAATATTTCCTCAGCAAGGAGGTTCCTTTCCTCAATCTCTTTTCAAGCTTCTCCTTTCTTTCAAATAAGTATGAAGACTCTCTCAATGGTGGACTCTTCTCCTCTCACTAAGATGATGGATTTCTTAGAATCAATATGACCAACATGATAGTACTCTTACTTTCTTTGCTTCAACAATGAAACATTGGGTTGCTCTAATAGCAATTTGGCTAGCATAACATTGTCTCATATTTTCGTTCTCCCATGCCCTGTTTATATATAATTTTTGAATCTATATTCCTTCCCTTGGTTCATGAATGATAATTAATTATGAGTGGGACAAGATGATGCCATTGAGGGTTGCATATCTTTAGGGCGACTCGAATTTCATTGTCCTAAATTGAGATCATGTTAGGGAATCACCTCCAAGTGTGTGAAGTGGTCTTAAATTTGCTGATTCGGCCATTTTCTCAACCTCGCAAATTTCGAAGGAAATACTACGCGATGCGCAGCTATCTAAGAAACAGTCGTGTAGACTTCAATTTTTAAACTCCATAAACTTTGGACCTTAGGAGAAATTAAATTTTTTTAACTTCATAATTTCTTCAGCTAGAAAATATTCACTTGTGCATTCTATTGGACGACTTTAAGTGTCTTTTGGATTGTGCAAACATGTGTACAATTTTCTAGTGTTAACAATTGATCTTGTAGAACCAAGTGTTATTGCTAAAACACCTATTAGTTATTAGCCTAGTGTAAATACTATTCTAGCATATCGTAATCCTATTATTTAGTTGGATATAGAAGAAATACCACCTATAGAGGTATTTATAGCCCAAAGCACAAGGCCATTCTCAATAAGGGAAAAACAAAAAGAAAGGTGGTTGAGAAGCAGGTGTCGAAAACAACTACTAGTTTACCAGCAACTCCCTTGGAGGTATTTTAGGAAGGTACATCAGTAGCACCTGATGAAGAATATGAAGAATTGGCCCAATATGTAGGGTACTTTTTCTTTTGCTGGTATGGATAAACCAACAAAATTCAGGGAATTTATTAGGAAAAGAGATGAAAGAATACATCAATTGGAATAAAATATTTCAAAGGTTGAAGCTTAAATGTAAGCTCAAATTCCTCTAGTAAAAAACCAATATGAGTCTGAAATTAAATAGAATGGTAGCAAGATCAAATAATTATAGGAGAAGATAAAGCATTCGAGGAAAATGTATATCTTGTTAAATTTAAGCATGAAGTTGATGACTTAAATCAACATATTTTGCATGAGAAACAATTTTTTTGTAACAAATTAGGCACACTAAAAGATAAAGAAAAATTGGTCAATTATTTTCTTGACGATTTGATTAATATTGAAAATTTGTATGAGGAAACCAAGCATAAGCTCAATGAGCTTTTGAAATGGCAGGAGGATCTGAAAAGGTTATTTCCAATCCTTCCTAGAATTAATGAAATCCAGAAGTATACATTTCTTCATGTTTGGAATACCAATATACGCTTGGTTAAGGAATTGGTAAAAGATGATGAGAGGCTTTACAATGATGTTGTACAATCCATCATTCAGTCTCTTAAAGAGGTGAAAATGCCACTAGGTGATTTAGAGGAAATTGTCTGCGAAGCATAAGTATTGAAATCAAAATGGAAAAATGACAGTGCTAAGTTTCATGATATTATTAAACAATTGTCAAAGGTAAATTTCGAGTTGACCTGGGAGTTACTCAACAAACCTCATGGTTACCTTCAAGTAACTAAGGTCGTCAATGAATAGGATACTTAATTACTACTAGTATTAAAAGCTGAAGTGTATAGTTTTCAAGTGAACATTAGACCTCACTCACCTCCTGAGTTGGCTCGCCTTCTATAGCTCTATCAACAATGCTAAGAACCCATTGGCTCTTCATCAACAATCGTCCCTCCAAGTTCAAAAATTCCCTTTCCTTTTTAAAAGTTGTAAAAAAATTTCTATTTTTCTCAAGTTTGTTTTTGTTTTAGTTGAGATAATTTCAAAGATGTAACTATTCTCCTATCTTATTTTAAAACTATTTACACAATTATTAGGCCCAAGGCTAGGGGTTTTTAAATTTTGAAAGAAAACTTCCAATTGCAATTTTTAACGAGTTTCTTTTCTAATATAAATTGAACCACTTTTGGTTTGTGTCTCAAAGAAGAAGAGCATAATTGGTATGATTATTGGTTTTTTCTTTCTTAAATTTTGGATTGGAATCATTTAAGTTTATTTATGTTTATAAGTGAAGGATTTAATAATTCATTTTGTTTGATTGTGTCTGTAAAGCATAATAATTTGTGATTATATGTGAATACTATTTATATAACAATTCAACTAGCTATTTAATTTAAATTATTATCATTTATAGTTTGTTTTGATTAAACTATTTGACAAAGATATCTAAATCTCTAGATATTGAGTTATCTTTTAAGTTCACGTATACAATTTTACCCAGGCTATATATTAAATGATATATTTTAGTTAGAGTTTATTTATTTTACTTTTATGTCTTTACTTAGAACCATTATCTCACTTTCTATATTTCTCTTTTAATTTCTATATCCTCAAGTCTCCATCCATTGGAGACGCTTCAATATAGGTAACTAGACCCATTTAAAACCAGTTGAAACCACCAACCTGAATAGAAAAAAGTCTAGTTTGGGGCTCTGACCAGGTGGTTTCATAAATGTTGATGAGGTCAATTTTGGCCATCAACAAGTTGATGGAATGTGAATTGGGTGGATACAAGTCATGAATAGACTTGATTGCATGTGAACCAAAAAATAACAAGTCATGCACAACTTTCATGCTCAATTATATGTTTTTCACAACTAAATAACAACCTTCTTCCCAATTATGAGAGTTTTTTCAATTATGAAATAAATATTATCATAATTATTAAAGTGTGACAATAATTATGATAAATTACTCAATTATGCAATTTCAGCCCTATAACCTCTAACAACTTCCCTATAAGACCCATATGAGAAAAACATTGGTTAAATGGGATGCATGTAACACACCCCCTCCCAAATCCTACTAATCAAAAGTTCAAAGGAGGAGATGATTACTATACTAACCCAAGATCCAAGGTGTCGTTATGGAAATGGGGTCTAAAAATTTCAATCGTTTCAACTCACCTAGAGCCTTGGTTTGACATTTCCATTATGTTCATCCCATCAAGACGATTCTGGTGATATAAAATTTTACCTCAATCTGACTTGTGGATCAAGAGATGTGACCATTAAAAATCTGGCGAGTTAGAGAGTGCCACATCAACATCTTGGCCACATGGCTGCCATGTTACTATAGTCACCTGGCTAATTGTTATAGACATTTTTGTGCCTTACAGCATGAAGCATGAAATGTCGATAATCTAAGGGATCCAAAGTCCCTAAACATGTTGTTCCTACCCCTAGAGGAACAAGGTCAGCAAACCATAGCACTGAAAATCAGTTCTCCACCGGAAAACACTCAAAAACAAGCAATTTCGGGATCATGTCAACTGCTCCACTGAGCATCTGCGCTGAATGTCAACTGCCCTTCTCTGTACCTGCGTTGAATGTCAAATCCAACAAAGGCTACCTGCGCTGAGCGAGATTGGACAAGTGGCACAGTCATTCTTCAAGGTGTCAATGCCCAGGAAGCTTCCAAAATGACACTTGGATCAGGGAATTCGCCTAGTGATGAGTAAGAGGTTCTTAAACTCCAAGTGGAAGCAAGGATCTCCAAGTGGACTCAAGAACTGAAGTATAACTGAAGTGGGAGAGGACACTAGTCAGCTCTCAAGCTGACTCATCCTTTCTCCAAAACTCCTATATATAGAGCTCTCTCATGAGGTCTAAGGAGGCTGGAATCTTGGGAATGTAAGGAATTGCTGTTGGTTTGAGTATAGAACTATTGGGTGATTGCTTTGAAGGAGGTGAAGAGGAGATTTCTTTCTGCTGGGAGGTGTTGCTGGATTGGGCCTATTATGGTTGTAACACTCTCAGAACTTTACTTCTTCTATTAATAAAGCATTTGAGGTTCTTCTATATGCATGTGTCTTTGTGGCGTATTGATGCTTGTATATTTGATTTATTCTAATCCTTGAATCAATTATGGATGTATGCTTCTTGTAGTTTCCCTTTCTTGTGCTTTTGCAGGATCTTTGTGTAGCTGGGCCAGTGAAAGAGCAAGGAGCTGGGAGCAAGCAGCAAGGAGAGAAGATTGGGTCAAACATTAGCGGAAGACAACGGTTAGTGGATCTCTTTCTCCCCTCTCTTACATCTCATAAAGAAGTAATCTTGAATAGCTTTGCATTCGGTTGTTGCTGAGGTACTATCACCCTTAGAGTGGGATAGGGTCATTCCGTATTGGATACTTTTCCCAACAACAAATTGGCGACTCCACTGGGGATCGTATCTTGTTGGTTGTTTGTGTTTTTTTCTATTCATTTCATAAACACAGGGAGTACCGAATCGAACTGCATTTGGATCTTTCAAATGCAAAGTAGAGGGCAGCTACTCTAGCTCAGTTTATGGGCAAGTTTATGATTTGAAGAGCTGATCCACAAGGACTCTAATAAGCTCTTAGTGATAGCTTTTCATCCTCCTTGTCATCCCTTAGTGTGTCCTTGACTGATAGCTTCTGATTTGGCCAAAAACTGTGAATTTTTGAGCAATCTGTGACCCGGAAACCAAGAGAAACGAAAGTTTCGTTCTTCAGTGCAGGTTGTGTGAAGGTTGTCTGCATTTCAGCGCAGTTCCCGAAGGGGCTACCTGCGCTGAAGGTCAAACTGCCTGTGTACCACCTGCGCTGGACCAGTCTTGCCTTGTGCTACTGGGGTTTCCTGCTGTTTCTTGCCCTGTTTTCACTCTTGTTTTTACAGCCTGTTGCCAGTCAATGTACCTATCTGAAACCAACTTTCCTTGCCACTATTCCGCCTCGGTTGTATAAAGAAACTGTGATTGTTCTTTGTGTATTTCTTGCTTCATTTACAATTTCCCATAACGAAAAGCGAACTAGTCTTGCTGTGGCCTCTTAGATCCAGAACTGTGATAAGTGTCGTAGTGATCTTACGAGTTAGTTTGATTGCTGTTCATAGCTGATTGAGCTTTTTCTTTCGTCATATGGTTTGAATTTACATATTTCTAGTGTCGAAACAAGTAAATCTTAAGGTGTCTTTTGATTTTGGACAAGCTTGTTTGCTTTCACTTGAAATTGAATTCAAAATTATACAACAGCTTTCTTTTTGTAATACATCAACATTAAGAAAGAGAAAAGAAATACCTGCATTTTGCATTTGCATTTTTGATAAGTTTGCATGTTGATTTAGGAGAAAGTGCATTAGTGTGTGCTTTGTGATCTGTGTGAAAAGATGATGTCTTTCTTTTCCCTCAGTAGTTAGGATTTTCAAAGTTAAAAGATTGTAAAGCTTGCTTATCATCTTAAACTGCATTTAGGAATTTGTACCAATACATCTCGTGGTGATCCTGAAAGACAAACTTTAAAAAGATCAACTTAAAATATATTGAATGAACCTAACAACGCTTTGCAACATAACGCTCACAGTAGAGGTCTAGGTAGAGACGTGTTCCGGCGTCGTTAAACGTAGTGACTGTCGATCTCTACGAAGATGGGTGATTGCTCCTGAGAGACGATAGCACTAATACGGACTTGTGCTCCCACGTACCGTCGTGTATATATTGGGAGACCCCTATAGGCATTTATCCTTTATCCTTAGGAAGCCGTGTCAGCCGCCCTACTGATCACGATGCAGTGAACACAGCATTCACGAAGATCGACCACCCGTACCGTAAAACGTATTCTGTGGTTTCGCGAAAGGTTTGGCACACCCTCTGCCTAGATCTCCAGAGCAGTTTCTTTCGACCTTTTTCAAACTCTATAACTGAAAAAGTCCATCCGAGCATTTGTCACTTCGGGCTCGTTAAAACATCGAAGGAGACTAGAGTCATCTTTAGCTTTTTCTCGACTCTTTAAAAGTGAAAAAGCAAGTTGTGTCTAAGCGTCATTAAAATCTATTTTAAACGGAATAATCATCACCATTCCCTCGTTGATCTTCGAAGTTAGTCTTTTGGCATCGTAAGTTCTTGTAGAATCGCTAAGAAATCTTTTGGATAGACTAGATATGTCTGAACAACCGTCGACATCCAGGACTGTGTCATCCGACACAGCAGCCGCAGAGCCTCCTGCTGCTACTCCAACGATGTTCGCTGGTATACCATCTGTCCCGGCAAATTGTCAACAACAAGCCGGAGTCCAATCAGAGACGACGACATGGTTAGTTCCTATTTCTTCATCCAGATTATCATCTAGTATTTCTTATGTTGAAACTCAACAAATGGATCCAATGTGTCTTCAAAGGCCAACTTACCCTTTGAGTACTGGATTTCCACCATATGGAGGGCAGTATGCTCTTTCATTGTTCCCTCTTAGAGAACAGCCATATGGGAGTTTACAACAAGGTTCAGGTCAAACTGGAATTACATCCAGCGGTTGGGTACCAATACTGCCTCAACAACCAGGGGTTGTATATTCAATGCAACCAGTACACCCTGTGTCGAATATTCCCACCACACCTGCTATGGTGAATGCGTCGCAAGTACAAGCGCTACCTGTTGTATGTCAACCCCAGGTTTCTCAAGTTGCAATACAACAGCCTCTTGTCTCAGCGACTCAAACACAATCTCAGGGTAGTGCCTCCTTATCTGGAGCGACTCAGGCTCAAACAAGTACTGTGACTCCTCATCTTGGTCAATCATCCAGTATTGGTCAACAACAAATGGTCCAACAACCAGAGCTGGTTCAATCTCAACAACTGCCATTCCAGCAATCATATCAAGGACCTGAGCAACAAGTCTTTGTAAGTAATGGGCAACCATGCTATAATGGTTATGCCCATCAACCTTGTCAAAGTTGCCAGCATTATGCTGGTTTGCAAAGACCCATTGCTCAGGCGATCCTATCTTATCCTGGGTATGCTTCGCCTAACCTAAATCAGCAGTTGCCCTTTGTAGCAACTCTAGAATTACCAGATCTAAACCGACTGACGAATGACCCAATTGCTTATGCCCCTTGGTGGCCAGCGATTCCGCATAAACTTCCGTCAGATATTCCTAAATTTAATGGAAATCCACGTGAAGATCCGTCGAATCATGTGATGACATTCCATCTATGGTGTTCATCGAACACCCTGAATGATGATTCGATAAGACTTCGCCTCTTTCAGAGGACGTTAACGGGTCCAGCGGCAAAATGGTACATTGAATTTCCTAGAGCTTCGTTCGACAACTTCAGTACTTTAGCCACAACCTTTTTAACCCATTTTCAATTACTGATAAGGTATGAAACGGGAACAGAACTCCTTACCAACTTCAAACAAACGACTGCCACCCACATATCTGATCATATACATGAGTGGCGACGTCGTCGTAGGATGGTAAAAACGTACGTTCCCGATCAACTATTAGCTGAATGGTTTATCAAGTCATTACTTCCTGCCATCACGGAAGATGTGGCAAAGGGGGGAGTCGTAACGGAAGAGCAAGTTATCGCTCGTGCGCAATATCTGGACTTGGTCTATACTCAGTCCGGCACGCTCTACGACAAAATACCTGACGCCCCTAGACCGGAATTCTCAATTCCTCCTCCTCCTAAATCAAACAATGACTCTCGCGCCGGCGATGGCGTGTTTGGCAAACACAAAATTTCTAGTCAAAATGCAAATGAGGAACTTCTTGCCTCGGAAGTAAATGCCATGTCGACCGACAAGGGCAAACAACTGAAGCAACCAGGGGGCAAGAAGAAAAAGAAAGGGAGAAAAAGGAAACCCCCAGCAGGGTGTCATATATGTGATGAGGATCATTGGACAAAAGATTTTCCACATATAGCTGAAGTTAAGAAACTCTTTAAGAGTTCAAAAACCCCAGCAGTATTGACTGATTCGTTTCCTAATCCAGGTCAAAATCTGGTTGCTAATCAAAATGCTTCCTGATCCCAAGTGCTTATGTTGTCTGTATCAAAGCAGCAAAATAATGCTTTGACGAAGAATATGGATTACAGGAATCCAAAGCTGTCGAACAACAAGGCTAATGAACGACCTAGTAGTTCGACAACAACTTTGACCGAAGTTGTGCCACCCATCATTCCTGAACCGATGATAAAGTCGCCAAAGGGAGTAGTACACAAATCGACATTTAATCCTCGTGCAAAAATAGCACAGAATTATAATATAATAGAGGACCTGGCCCAAACGCCGTCCGCTATGTCGACACCTGAGGTACAGCAAAATTGCCCCTCCCAAGAGCAAACTTTATTATCAGCAATAGGTGGGATTGGCCCAATGGATTCCAATCTTGTGGCCTTTGATCATAAAGGATATGACCCTCAGTTACCAGCTCAACTAGCTTTCCTTATTCAAGTGAAATCCCTCAACAAAACTGTTCATCGAACAATTATTGATGAGGGGGCATCTACATGTCTTATGTCGATGAGTTGCTGGAAAAATTTAGGCTCACCGCCCTTGTCGAAATCGTCAACGATGTTAAAAGCATTTGACGGACGATCATACACTCCATACGGGATTTTAAGTAACTTGCAAGTTGAACTGGGGGGCAAAACAGTAGAAGTTGATGTTGAAGTAATCGACGGAAACCTCGATTACAACATCCTACTGGGAAGGCCCTGGATATATGCCATGGCCGCAGTTGTGTCGACCTACTTCAGGAAGATTGCATTTCCCTTTCAAGGAGGAATTACAGTCGTCGACCAACAAACTTTCCTCCCCGACAGTTCACAAGTTACGGGAAGCATTCCAATGATCCATGGAAGCGATCATTCGCTTCAAAATATTGGAGTAGGTCTCCTAAAAGACCCTGCCTTAATGGGTACTTTTGCCCTACCGCCTGCAAGAAATCTGGCGGAACTGGCCACAGTGGAAACCTACAATATGAAATCTTCTATATCTAATGGATTCGGAAGATTCCTAAACATTTTGTCAGCATGGATCATCGCCCTAATGGAAATACTGTAAATACAGTGGGCTCCGAGGACGGTTCTAATCTCGTGTCAACCTCGTTAAAAAATGAAACAAGCAGTCATGAGGATAGTTCTTTTACTATGTCAACCTCATTAAAAAATGAAACAAATCCCCTTTCTCAAAGGTAAACCTTCATTCCAACCACCGAGTTGAATGCAATGAAGCTTGGGGGGCATGCGCCTCGGTTTGCGTTATTATGCTGGGGGCATGCAAACTTATCACCGAGTAGTTTTAGCACATAGTTCATGCTCGTTAAAAAATAAACGCAAGATCTGAGCAGTTTTAGCACATAGTTCATGCTCGTTAAAAAATAAGCATAAGTTTGTGAGCAGGCTTTCCCTTAGAGTTCAAGCTCATCCAGAAAAAATGAACCGGTAAATAACCATTGTGATCGTAAATTCATCAGCCATAAAAAGCCTTGGTCGTGTTTGCACCTGTCACCTCCACCGTCATTTGGCCGATCGTTCACCTCCATATGATTGTTTACCCATTTTGAGGAACAGCTGCGAAGAGTGATTTCACCTAGCCATCCTTGTGACACTGTCGTGATTGGAAAATTCCAACCTGTACCTGGAATCTGCTGCTATCCCTGTTTATCACTCGTTCCTCAAAAGACGAGTCTTCTTTGAGCTCTTTTCATCTGACTCGTAAAATATGAAAAGTTTGCCGAGTTTTGGCCTTCCAGCTCGTTAAACGACCGGAAGAGCTATCCCTCCTCTAGATTTTAATCTTTTTTGGACCTGAGGGATTATTGCACAAAAAGATCGAGCGCTTGTTTTTGTTCGGCTCGTTAAAAGTACCGAAAACTCATCCCCTCTGTATTGTTTTATACTTTTTCGGACTTAAGGGATTAGATGACGAAAAAGGAATTTTGGAGTTAACTTTCTGTACCTTTTCAGACTCTCTAAAAATGAAAAGGACCGAGTTTTCCTTGTCATTAGACTCGTTAAAATGATTAAATAGCGACAAACTTGTCTTTAGACGAGAACGAGTTTCCCTATCGCTAGGCTCGTTAAAACATAGCGATGGGCTTGCCCGAAGGGCAGGTTATAGAACAAGCATATGTTATCCTCCTCAAGCTTGACAAAAATAAAGAGGTACTGGTTAGAAATGACTGGGGAAAAATTGGGAGAACCTCAAAGCTTTAATGGTAGCAAGTCGCTCTTGAACATGACACTTTGTCCTCCATATCACATCGGGTTGGGTTGTTTTCATTCACCGGTCTCATCACCATGGTCCTCACCAAACCATCCACATTTGGGGTAATGCTACCAATCCATCACATCAGTGTCGTTATATGTTCAAGAGATGTTGTTCAGAAAGAGTCAACCGTGTCCCATCCACTGCCATACATTATCCTTCATCCACCCATGATCGCCACCCTGAATCATGTTTCACAGATTGTTTTCACCTCCACTAAAATCATTAGCTCCGTTCCGTGTCACTGATGTGGGATTCATTAAGGCCCTCCTTTGACGGATCGCTTCTTGTCGACTTCAGCTCATTATCCAAGAAGTTGATCTAGGAACAACCCCCTCAGTACTTTGAAGCTTGCATGCCTCAATGGCAAGTTTCTCACTTCCAGCGACAGGTATACATCAATGACCTTCGACCAGAAGATTTTGCGTGGTGTTCGACGCCAAGTCCTTTATTCACACCACGTGAATTGTACTACAGTACCTTGAGGGTCATTGTCATTATTGGTGATTCCTCTCGCGCTTGTTAACGGTTTTCATTATTGACCGGTAATCAAGCGATGTCTTTCCATGTTCGACTTCAGTGCAATTCTCACATGGATCGACTTGTACTTAGAGTGAATATCGAACGAGTTTGAAGACCCCGGATCTAGTTTCATCCATCCGGGCTGCGATATATATTCAGGAAATATAAAGACATTTGATATGTACATCATTACAACAGATGATCATCCTACTCAAAGGATGATAATTTCAGCAGAGAATTATCAGTCTACCATCAGACGATCGTCTGTTCTATGTACCAAAATGAATTTATAAAGCTGAGCATGGGAATGCCCGCCTCAGCTAGATCATGAAAGCAGAATGAAAATAATGTATTGTATTGTATTTTATTACAGGGCACCTCTCAGCGATTGAATGAACTTCGGATCCTCCTGATAAAGCATTTCACCCGATAAACGACCTCATACTTTAGGGGGCAACTGTTATATACATTTTTGTGCCTTACAGCATGAAGCATGAAATGTCGATAATCTAAGGGATCCAAAGTCCCTAAACATGTTGTTCCCACCCCTAGAGGAACAAGGTCAGCAAACCACAGCACTGAAAATCAGTTCTCCACCGGAAAACACTCAAAAACAAGCAATTTCGGGATCATGTCAACTGCTCCACTGAGCATCTGCGCTGAATGTCAACTGCCCTTCTCTGTACCTGCGTTGAATGTCAAATCCAACAAAGGCTACCTGCGCTGACCGAGATTGGACAAGTGGCATAGTCATTCTTCAAGGTGTCAATGCCCAGGAAGCTTCCAAAATGACACTTGGATCAGGGAATTCGCCTAGTGATGAGTAAGAGGTTCTTAAACTCCAAGTGGAAGCAAGGATCTCCAAGTGGACTCAAGAACTGAAGTATAACTGAAGTGAGAGAGGACACTAGTCAGCTCTCAAGCTGACTCATCCTTTCTCCAAAACTCCTATATATAGAGCTCTCTCATGAGGTCTAAGGAGGCTGGAATCTTGGGAATGTAAGGAAGTGCTGTTGGTTTGAGTATAGAACTATTGGGTGATTGCTTTGAAGGAGGTGAAGAGGAGATTTCTTTCTGCTGGGAGGTGTTGCTGGATTGGGCCTATTATGGTTGTAACACTCTCAGAACTTTACTTCTTCTATTAATAAAGCATTTGAGGTTCTTCTATATGCATGTGTCTTTGTGGCGTATTGATGCTTGTATATTTGATTTATTCTAATCCTTGAATCAATTATGGATGTATGCTTCTTGTAGTTTCCCTTTCTTGTGCTTTTGCAGGATCTTTGTGTAGCTGGGCCAGTGAAAGAGCAAGGAGTTGGGAGCAAGCAACAAGGAGAGAAGATTGGGTCAAACATTAGCGGAAGACAACAGTTAGTGGATCTCTTTCTCCCCTCTCTTACATCTCATAAAGAAGTAATCTTGAATAGCTTTGCATTCGGTTGTTGCTGAGGTACTATCACCCTTAGAGTGGGATAGGGTCATTCCGTATTGGATACTTTTCCCAACAACACTAATATCCTAGTGCCACTTGGAAATTAATTATTATTTGTTGACCCATTTATGGGTTTGGGTACCAGTACCCCGCTTAATATATCCCCACTCAATTCATCCAGGAGTATCCTACTTAATGCCTCCATGGAGTGACTTCCGAGGAATAACTTCTAGTGTACCCCGCTTAAAACATCCTTGCTCAAAACACCTGGGAGTACCCTACTTAATACCTCTAGGGAGTAACTTCTGGGGAATAACCTTTGGTGTACCCCACTTAAATCAACCCCACTTACAAAATTCGAGAGTACCTCGCTTAATACCTTTGAGGGGTGACTTCTCATGTTGTTGCTTCATTCATCCAAGAATGGTAACTTCGTGCTCTCATGTTGCATTCATTTGGGAACAAGTCCTCTGGTACTCTCACTCTACCCATCTTGGAAAGAGACATCTAACTCCCACTTCAATCATTTGGGAACGAGACCTTCAGCTCCCACTTCAATCATTTAGGAACGAGACCTCTAGGTTATAACGTCTATGAATAACATTATGAAAGGAATATAGGAATAGCATCCCACCTTCGTTCAAATAAGCATCTTGTTTCCTCTCATGGGAAATAGCACCCAGGAATTAACATCCAGGGAATAACATCCCACGTTTCGCTCTAATATGCTTCCCACTTGCACTCCCAGGGAATAAAATTTGGGATTAATATCATCTAGGGAATTGACATTCAGGGAATAACATCTCGTCTATGATCACGTATGAGGTTAAAGGGATTAAGGATAGGGCCTTTCTGCTTGAACCATCTACAAAGGTTTATGGCCATGGTGGTGTCACGTTGGTTCTATAAGAGTTTGGAAATAATACAAGATTAGGGTTCTTGATACCATAAATACAATTCAAGGTTCAGGGGCTAGTCCATACAGGCCAAGGACTTATCCATTAAGTATCCTAGATCCTTTCAGTGCCTCGGGTCCTAAAATTCATGTCTAGAACAAATTGAGCTTGGCTCTAAGATATTTATATTTCCTTTGAGAAAAAAACATTGTAGCAAACTTATAAATACTGACAGAAAATATAAAGTGGGAAGGTCACCAGGAAATCAACATTCCATGAAATAACGGGGAATCCACCTAAACTATCCTATAACAAGCATAAACCATGTGTATAGGTGCATAATCAACACCATTACAAGCCTACAAGAATTTGTTCTTAAGTACATGAATTCTAGGCATGAATCCACATAGTTGCATGGCAAAGACTAATAATCAGAATCATAACAATATTCAAGCAATTTCATTAGCAAGACTCATGCAACAACATCATGCATATTTACAAAGATTTTTATTTAATTTCACATCTTTCGACTCAAAGCTATTTCACTTACAAATTCATAAAAGAAAGGCAATTGAAAATGGGACTTTGATTTTCCACTGAACCATAGACCTACTGTAGCCAAGATTAGTTACAACAATCACCCCCAAGCTAGATCAATAATCTAAGGGGAATTTCTCTTTCAACATCCTTGTAGAAAGCCTTCTTTAGGACACATAGGATGGGAAATTATAATAGTGGGTGGTTTATTAGCTAGTCAAGCACATCAAAATCCATAATAAGGGTGGTTTATCAGTCATTTCAAGCACTCTATTAGTGGTTTATCATCCCACAACAAGCACCTTGGTTTATTTATTAGCTAGTCAAGCACAATAGAATTTCACAATAATAGGTGGTTTATTAGTTGTGTCAAGCACTCTATGAGTGGTTTATCAACCCACAAAAAGCACCCTTATACATGTGGTTTATCAGACCTAGCAAGCACCATGAGTGGTTTATCAATTGTAGAAAGAACTCCATGAGTAGTTTATCAGCTCACAACAAGCACTCAATCCCATCTCCTCTTGCTCTTATAATAACAATTCATGCTGCCAGGGAAATTACATTTCTTCAGCTCATACCTTATTTTAGCTTTACTCATGAGCTCCACCAAGAAGAGGTCCAACCCCATATTTTTGTGCATTCTCATTTTTATCATTTTACTATGGGCTCTTCATATTCCTCTTGGACTCTTCCTCTTATTTTTTCTCATTATTTACACCATAAAATTAATTTAAGATGCCAACTAATCCCAATTGGGTTCATTTTTCCTCTTCCCTCTTAGATCATGGATTTGTGGTCCCATACTTCAGGCCATTACATTATTACATTACAAAAATTAGGGGAAACAAGTACCAAGGGTGTCACAAACCCCACCCCCTTAAAGTGATCCGAACTTAAACAGGAATGCAACAAATTAGAGATATAACCATAAATATGGAGATGCGGTAGAAATAAAACTTCATTTCATTAATATAAAATAATGAAATATGCTTACAAACAGAATGGAAATAAGGCTAGCTCAGGCCATAGTAACTTATCTCTAAGAAGAGATGTGGCGGCTACATGCCTCTGAAATGTGTTATAATGAGGCTCGAAGGCCGAATTATTATTAAGAAACACTGGAAAACCCTAAACATCCAAAACCTAACCCTAGGAGATGAAGCGCCAAAACTATGGACCCTGTTTGGGTAAATTGGTACATCAACTTCTCGAGGTCGTAACTTTGGCATATGATCTATGTTTAACACACACAATACCTTGTTAGAAATATAAATCCAAGGAATAAAACTTTCGAGCGGCCAACACCTACTACATATTCCTATTGGGCCCGGTTTTCCCAAAAATGTCATTTAGGGCCTTAAAACGGTTGCGGAAGTTTAGGACTCGAAAAACTGCCAAAAATAGTAAATTGTGCTACAATTAAGGAAACTAAAAAACTGAAAGAGACAATGGTGGGGGTCTTAGTGGAATAGGTGGGTGGCCACAAAGATCCACCGGGATCAGTCCCCCCCCCCTAAGGAAGCAATGGTCCCCATTGCGTTGAGTGCCTCCATGAGATGGGGAAAGTTTTGGTCAACTTGGTCCCTGGTGAGCCATTTGCCTTGGTGCAAGAGTTGGCTAGCTTTGACAACCCGATATAGCTGGATATTTTGCTGGCGAGGTTTCTTGACATGTGTGTCCATTTGTGGCTTATTCCATGCATTCTGGGTTTAACTTTATTGGTGTGAGTTGTTTTGCAATGTATGATGTCTCCAGTAATGGTGGGAAGTATGGTTGAAGGTGATCCACATTGAACACTAGGTGTAGTCCAAGGAATGGGGGAATGTTGAGCTCAAAAGAATTATCTCCCACAACCTTGGTAATGGTGTAAGGATCATATCAGAGTGGTCTAAGCTTCTGATGGGCTCTGTTAAGGTGTTCTTTCCTCAAATGCAACCAAATGTTGTCTCCCACCTAAAACTTGTGTGGCATTCGATGTTGATCAAGTTGCTGCTTGTACTTGGCATTTTCCATAATGGAGTGGCGATATATCAGCCCCTTGGGTAGAGGTTATCTTAGAGTCAGATCGAACGAATGCTTGACCTGACATTGCAAGGGTACCCCTGTGGGCGAGGAGAATATGTCCATGTATTCATGACCTTATCCACCTGCTTATACTGCATGGAGGAACCCTTCTTTGGGGCCATGGTTGTGGCTACGCTCTCCCCCTTACTTTGTGAGCGAATCAAAAAGAAAAAAAAAATTCCTAGTCTGGGAGATGAACTTACTAACGTATTACCAAAAGAAATAATAACAGAGCGAGGTGTTGACTCATATACATCATAACAATTCCACAAGTATGGTTGTCATAATAATACATCACAAACTTCAAGAGTTCCATCACACAGTACCTCATCCATGAAGGGATTGATGTTGTAGGGAAGGTGGCACTACTGGCTGACTCAGAGATCTCGTCCTTGGTTAAGCCACCCAATGTTATACAACTACAGGTGTGGTGTGGTCGGTAGATCCAACCACTTCACCACCTATGCTGAAATGAGGTTCTTTTGGCTCCCACTATCAACAATGAATTGCAGTGACAAACCCTTCACCCACATTTGTGATTGGAAGAGATGCTCCCCCTCCTCTGGATCTTCGAGCTCATTCTTCTAGATCTTGGTGGTGGAAACAATGGCGCTGGGCTCCGCATCAATAATCTACTTCCCTTTGTCATTCCTCTTGTTGGGTTCTAACTCAGAGTCGGAACATGCATCTGAGTTTGAAGCCTTCAACTTGGCCACTAGCGACTGCTTGGCCCGACACTCACTTGTGTTGTGAGTGGGGCTCTTATGGAACTCACACCACTTCCTGTGTCCTTCTTTGACTTTGTGGTGTTGTTATTTTCGTGCGGCTTAGATAGGTTGTCTTGGGTCACCCTGCCTTTGCTTTGTCCTTTGTTCTCTGGTTTGGGGGCACCTTTCCCTTACTTCAAATTCGCGGATCCAAAGTCTCGCTTCTTTTGTTTAAATTTATACTCAATCTTAACATCGTATCGTTATGTTGTGCTAAGTGAGGAGATGTCTAGGAACTCCATCTTGTCCTGGATGTACCCGTGTAGGCAACCTAGGTATTTGAGTACCAAATGTTGCTCAAAATCCTTGATACCCATCTTCGTGCAAAGGGTATGAAAAACATTGGTAAACTCGAAGACGTCTTGGTCCCTTCCCTGCCGCAGTGTAGTTCATTTTATGTATTTATCCTCATAGCTCCCAATAGAGTAGTACTTCTCCTTGATTGCATCCCAGAATGAATTCCAAGTGGGTGCAGTTGAAAAATAGTGAGGGTGTACTTTCCTCCTTCTCATAGTAGGTTTCCCACCAGTCCTTGATGTGGGGGGCGGATTTGAGAAGTGCAAAAGTAATCTTTTCCCGCCTGGAAAATCATGAACAGAGAAGTATCCTTCTAGCAAAATTAGCCATTTATCTACGATGTTTGAATCTATCTGAACATCAAATATGGGGCGCTTCCAGAGTAGCTGGTGGAAGGAAATGTGACACCCTTGGGTAGCCTTTAAAGGATCTGGGAAAATTTTTCGATCATTGCATTCCTCTATCATTCGAGGGCTTCTTCGAGCAATATTTTGAAAGGATATCCTCCCCCACATATTTCTTTTCTTCCGCCATGAGAGGTTGTCGGGATTTGCGAGGCTAGTCTTGCAAAGGTTCGACTAGTTCGAGCCCTAACTCCTTATATCCCAACCTCGTTGGGGACATGCAAAGAAAAACAGATAAAGAGAAGACCGCTCTGATACCACTGATTTGAACTTAAACAAGAACTCAACAAATTACAGATATAACCATAAATACAGAGATGCAACAGAAATAACACTTCATTTCATTAATATCAAATACTAAAATATGCTTACAAACAGAATGGAAAGAAGATTAGCTCAGGTGATGGTAGCTTATCTCTGAGAAGAGATGTTGTGGCTACATGCCTCTGGATTGTGTTACAATGACGCTCGAAGGCCTATTTATTATTGAGAAACAATGGAAACCCTAAACATCCAAAAACCTAACCCTAGGAGATGAAACACCAAAACTATGGGCCTTGTTTGGGTAAATTGGTACATCAACTTCCCAAGGTCGTGAATTTGGCAAACAATCTTCGTTTGACGTGCACAATACCATGTTAGAAAGATCTATCCGAGGACTACAACTTCCGAGTGGCCAACACTATCTAACTAAAGTTATTGGCCACGATTTTCCAAAAAACGTCGTTTAGGGCCTTAAAACGACTCCTAAAGTTCAGGACCCAAAAAACTACCAAAAATAGTAAATTGTGCTACAATTAAGGAAAATGAAAAACTGAAAGAGATAGTGGTGGCAATCCTAGTGGAATAGGTTGGTGGCTACCAACATACACCTGGATCAGCCCTCCCCCCTTAGGAAGCAATGGTCCCCATTGTGTTGAGTGCCTCCATGAGATGGGGAAACTTTTGCTCAACTCGGTCCCTTGGTGAGCCACATGCCTTGGTGCATGCATTGGCCAGATTTGACAACCCGATATAGTTGGATCTTCTGCTGGTGAGTGTTCTTGACCTATGTGTCCGTAATCTGATCAATTATGGCCTATTACATGCAGTCTGGGTTTAACTATGTTGGTGTGATTTGTTCTGAAATGTCTGATGTGACCAATAATGGTGGGAAGTATGGTCGAAGGTGGTCTACATTGAACACTAGGTGTAGGCCAAGGAATGGGGGAATGCTCAGCTCAAAATAATTGTCTCCCATAACCCTGGTAATGGTGTAAGGACCATATTAGAGTTGTATGAGCTTCCGATGGGCTCTAGTAAGGCATTCTTTCTGCAAATGAAACCAAACTTTGTCGCCCACCTAAAACTTGTGTGGCACCCAATGTTGATCTTTTCGCCACTTGTACTTGCAATTTTCCATAATGGAGTTGTGATATATCGTCCCGTTGGGTAGAGGTGCTATGGGAGTCAGATCGAACGAATTCTTGACCTAGAAGCGCAAGGGTACCCCTATTGGTCAGGAAAATATTTCCATGTATTCTTCCATGACCGTATCCACCTTCTTTTGCTGCGTGGAGGAACCCTTCCTGGGGGAATGGATGTGGCTATGCTCTTCCCCTTACTTTGTTAGTGAATCAGAAAGAAAACAAATTTCCTAGTATGGGAGATGATCTTATTGCATTGTGTAACACAGATCAAAGAGATGGCAATAGGTGGAGCTACCTCCGATATCCTGTATAACGTATTACCCAAAGAAATAATAATAGAGCAAGGTCTTGACTCATATATATCATATCACCTCCACAAGTATGGTTGGCCTAATAATACAACACAAAATTCAAGAGGAGCAAAATCACACAACACCTCATTCGTGAAGGGTTTGATGTTGTAGGGAAGGCGGCACTACTCGTTGACTTGGAGATCACGTCCTTGGTGAAGCCACCCGATGTTGTACGACTATGGGTGTGGTGTGGTCATTAGGCCCAACCACTTCATGACCTCTAATAAAATTATGTTCTTTTGGTTCCCGCTGTCGACAATGAATTGTAGGGATGAACCCTTCACCCACATCTATGATTAGAAGAGATGTTCCCCCTCCTCTAGATCTTTGGGCTCATTCTTCTGGATCTTGGTGGTGAAAACAATGGCATTGGGCTCCACATCAATAATTTTCTTCCCTTTGTCATTCCTATTGTTGTGTTCTAACTTAGAGTCCGACCATGCATCTGATTTTGAAGCCTTCAACTCGGCCACCAGCGACTTCTTGGTCTGACACTTACTTTTGTTGCGAGTGGGGCTCTTATGGAACTCACACCAATTTCTAGTGTCCTTCTTTGACTTTGTGGTGTTATTGTTTTTTTGCAGCTTCGACAGGTTATCTTGGGTCACCCCGCCTTGTCTATTTCATTTGTTCTCATGTTTTGGGGCACCTTTCCTTGCTTCAGATTCGCAAATCCAAATTCTCACTTCTTTTGTTTAAACTTCTACTTGATCTTAAAAACGTATTGGTATGTCGTGCTGAGCGAGGTGGTGTCCATGAACTCCATATCATCCTGGGTATACCTGTTTAGGCAGCTGCGGTATTTGAGTATAAAATGTCACTTAAAATCCTTGATACCCAACTTTGTATGAAGGGTATGAAAAACAATGGTAAACTTTGGCACGTCTTCGTCCCTTCCCTTCTGCAAAATGGTCCAGTATATGTATTTATCCTCATAGCTCCCAACAGGTTAGTAATGCTCCTTGATGGCATCAAGGAACGAGTTCCAAGAGGGTGCGGCCAAAAATAGTGAGGGTGTAGTTTCGCTCTTCTTCTCACAATAGGTTTCACATTAGTCCTTGACGTGGGGGGCGACTTTGAAAAGTACGAAAGTAATATTTTCCTGGCTGGAAAAATCATGAACAAAAAAATATAATTCTAGTAGGTTTAACCATTTATCGACGATGTCTGCATCTATTTGACCCTCAAATATGGGGATGTCAAAGTTAACTTATACCTTAAAGGGTGTGGCGCTTCCAGAGTAGTTGTTGGAAGGAGATGTGTCGCCCTTGGGTAGCCGATGAAGGATCTGGGAAAATTTATCCATTATCGCGTTCCTCTGTCACTTGAGGGCTTCTTGGAGCAATATTTTGAAAGGATCTCCTGCCTCATCTTCTTTCTTTTCTTCCACCATGGGAGGCCGTCGGGATTTGTGAGGTTGGTCTTGTAAAGGTTTGACCAATTTGATCCCTAAATCCTTATATCTCGACCTTGTTGAGGACATGCAATGAAAAATTGAGAAAGAACAAATTGCTCTGATACCACTAATCCAAATTTAAATAGGAACACAAAAAATTACAGATATAACCATAAATACAAAGATGTAGCAGAAATAACACTTCATTTCATTAATATCAAATACTGAAATATGCTTACATACATAATGTAGATAAGACTAGCTCGGGTGATGGTAGCTTATCTCTAAGAAGAGATGTGGTGGCTACATGCCTCTGAAATGTGTTACAATGAGGCTCGAAGGCCTATTTATTATTGAGAAACAATGGAAAACCCTAAACATCCAAAAACATAACCCTAGGAGATGAAGCGCCAAAACTATGGGCCTTGTTTGGGTAAATTGGTACATCAACTTCCCGGGGTCGTAACTTTAGCATACGATCTTTGCTTGACATGCACAATACCCCGTTAGAAATATCTATCCAAGCAATACAACTTTTGTGTGGCCAACACCATTCAAAATTTTGTTTTGGCCCTGTTTTTCTCAAAAAAACATTTTTTAGTGCCTCAAAACATCTCTTGAAGTTCAAGACCCGAAAAACTGCCAAAGATAGTAAATTATGCTAAAATTAAGAAAACTAAAAAAATAAAAGAGATAGTAGTAGAGGTCCCAGTGGAATTGGTGGGTGGCCACCAACATTTACCTAGATCAGCCCCCCCTAGGAAGTAATGGTCCCCATTGCGTTGAGTGCCTCCATGAGATGGGGAAAATTCTGCTCAACTTAGTCCATAGTGAGCCACTTGCCTTGGTGCAAGAGTTGGCCAGATTTGACAACCTGGTAGAGTTGGCTCTTTTGCTGGCGAGTGTTATTGACCTATGTGTCCATAATCAGATTAGTTGTGGCCTGTTCCATGCATTCTGGGTCTAACTTTGTTGGTGTGAGTTGTTCTGCAATGTCTGATGTGTCTAGTAATGGTGGGAAGTATGGTTGAAGGCAATCCACATTGAACATTGGGTGTAGGCCAAGCAATGGGGGAACTTTGAGCTCAAAAGAATTGTCTCCCACAACCTTGGTAATGGTGTAAGAACCATATCGAAGTGGTTTGTGCTTATGATGGGTTCCAGTAAGGTGTTCTTTCTGCAAATGCAAACAAACTTTGTCACCCACCTAAAACTTGTGTGGCACCCGATGTTGATCATGTTGATGAGTCTCATCATTGAGTAATTTTATAGGCCTTAATTGGCCTTAATTCACCTCCTAGCTTGGTCAAAACCAACTATTCTCACAACTTATTGCATACTTTTGATTATATTTTGCTTATGAGTTGAGTTAGATTTGGATATTTTTCTTTATGGTCTAATGTGCATGTAATGCAGGAATAAAGGATAAAAGCAAGGGAAATGCAGGGATAAAAGGTAAAAGCAAGGAACTATGGTAAAAGACCTTGGTAAAAACTCAAATGGGACAAGGGAGAGGAATTACAGGAGGTAAATCCTCCTCATTTACTGCCCATCCATTCAAATATCCCTCCATCAGCTGAAAGTACAAACAACCAAATCTGAAGTACTAAAAGACAACCAAGCAAGTGGAAGTACAAGCAGCCTCCCTACTAGAAGGTAGTTGAGCTAGTGAAAGTGAAAGGACAAGTTACCATTAAGTTGGGAGCTGTACCTCCCTAATTTTGAGGGAAGTCGTTGAGACTTCAGATGTATAAATAAAGAGGCTTAGGACCTCAGTTTTTTTAGTTAGTTAGTTACCAGTCAGCTAGATAGTCAGTCAGTCAGTGAGCAAGGATTTGAACTTCTACTTTGTAACAGTTTTGATGTAATACAGTTCTTTGATAATGAAGATGAGTTTTGATTTGAGCCAGCACTGAGTTAACTCAGAGGGCTGAAGCTCTTGGGTTAGGGCCCAACCCTAGCAGCCAAAGCTCCTCTTTCTTGTATTGTATTCTAGCATAGAATCCTACTTTTTGTTCATTTACTTAAGCAGTTCATTTCCATTACAGCACTAGCATAGATGCATGGTTTGATTACTCATTAGGTTAAATAGGTGCATTTTCATTACAGTGGTTCAGCACAGATTCATGGCTCCCCTAATCATTGATTTAAGTAGTTTCCTTTTTCCTGTTCATTTGCTTGAATAGTTGCAGTCCATTACAGCAGGGTAGAACAGAGTAGTTGTGTTTCAGTTTGTTCCATTTCTGTTTTCATTTGATCAGTAGGTTGGCAAGGAAAAGATCCATCAAGATGCTCACAGGTTTCTCAGCCTCACCTCCTCCCTCTGGGACCATGATGTGATGAAGAAACCTTGCAGCAACCCCAAAAACACATGATTTTGATTTTCACGGAGTTTTGTCGTTTAATATAGTCACTGAAGTCATTTCATAGTGCTCTGCCCCTTTAATGGTCATCAACTTGCTCACCCTCCTTCTGTCTCTCAGGCCTCACTCACATTCCCATGTCTTTCTCTTTCAGCCTGAAATGCTCAGCAAGAGCCGTTAATTCACGTTCAAACAGATTCTAACCGTCGATCGTATTTCGTACACAAAACCCGCCAATCGCTACTCAAATCCACTTTCCACGTTTGAATTTCTGCCTTTTAAATCCCCACCATCAATCTGCCTTGTCAGATCCGACGGTTGTTGCACACCCGCTCACCAAACTGCTCGGTCACATCTCCGCCATAGATCTGCCTTGCCAGATCCGACGACCCTCGTGCCATATCGCGTGGATTTCCTTTCAACCGTTATCAAGTTGAGAACACACGATATGGGCAGTTTCCCCGTGCTATGTGTCGTCTAGGGAGGCTAATCGCATGCTTTTTTAAAACACCATTTACGGCTTTGAGGGCGCGCGAGATACAGCTTACCGCTCTCCAAACCCACTCGTCATTTCTGCACGTTTCTTTTCGCGCTGCAATCTCCACCATCGATCTGTCTCTTGATCCGACGGCTGTCGCTTCACCCGATTGCCAACCAGCTTGGCTGATCTCCGCCGTTCATCTACCAGTCACCTCTGCAATATAATCCTAGTTGTCCATCGTGTTAGTCCACCATGTCCGCCCATTTGCCTATGTACCTTCCTCTGATATGATCTCAGTCGTTCATTCGCCTTCCACCCACCTGATCCAACGATCCTCATGCTTTTTTTCTCATTACGTCCTCTTTTTTCCATTTTGACCTTCGACTACTCTTCCGGCTAAACACATACTTAACCTAGTTTCCATTTTTGACCCCTTAGCATGGAAAATTTTAGGGGCTAATATTCACCCAGTGGGCTAATTTTCCATGATTTTCCACAAAAACAATTCGCCAATTTCCAATTTTTATAAAAGATGATTCGCCTAAATTTTAGAATATAAAATTATTTTACCTTAAAAATTGCCAACATTATATAGAGGCTATATATGAAATCAATATAAATTTGAATAATTTTACAAATATATCAATAAACATTTTATAGTTTGCATATTAGGGATTAGTGAGATTTGCCAATGTTTTTAAACTTCAAGAAAATTTTCCATCCTTAAAATTTTCCTTGCCCCTTAGTCTAGTTTTGTTGCTTTACTCTTGCAACTTAGATAGTTAGCATTAGATTAGTGTTGTTTAGCAATTCTGCCTAGTTTAGTTGTTTTCATGATTAATTAGGTTATGGTGATTCAGGTTTGCATGTTGTTTTCTTCATTCCCGCAGTAAAATAGCTCTCCCTAGAACAAGTTTGCTCTCCTTCCATCAAAATCAAGCTTCTTCTGACCCTATAGAAGTCTAGCTTGGAACTCATAGGGTCTCTTGCCAGATGATCAATGACAACAGGAAGTACCTTCACTTTTACTTGTGTATATAGCACAGTCACCTCCAAGTTTGTACAAACCACCGGTTGATAAGTAAAGTTGGTAGCCCTGGGAGGTGCAACATTCTTGCTACAATACCTAGGCTCATCACTTTTTGGCACCACTGCCGGGGAGCTGTCAGAGTAGTAGTGATTACTTTTCTTTTCTTCTATTTTCTAGTTTCCAACTTTCTTCCATTAGTTTATTTTTATAAAAGTAATCTAGTTTTGTTCTTTCATTTTGTCATTTATCTGCTTTCCTTTCCATTCTGTAAGTTAATCTAGTTTCCTTTCCTGCAAATAGAATTTCAATTCAGTAGGTAGTTCTCTTTCTGTCAATAGTCTTTCATTAAGTAGTTTCAATTCAACTAGTAGTTTCCTTTTGTTAGTGATTTTCATTCAACTCGGCAACTTCATTCTGCAAGTTGTTTCCATTTTGCTAGTTGTCTTTCATTTAATCAACAATTTCCTTTCTGCAAGTACTTTCCATCTTTAAAGAAAATCTCACAAAAACCCAAAAACATTTCCTTTCATGCCTCGTAGGATTAGGGATAATTCAAGAAAATTCTTGCTAAATACCCCCACCCCATCCAACAGTCAACCTTCTTTCTTCTTCACTGACAGTGAATTGGAAGCCCCTTTAGGTGAGAAACCTGATATATTTGAGGAACCTATAGGGGAAGAAGAAGAGGAAGAACCCATTCCTACCAAACCAATGGCTGAACACTTAAATGACAAAGGAGATAAAGGGAGAATTTGGAGTGCCTTCCCCATTAGGGAAACTAATGGAGACACTAAAATGAAGAATATAAGCCCCTCTGGTCTACCTCATTTCCATGGCTTGACCACAGAGGACCCTGACACTTTCATATTTGAGTTTGATGTTGTCTGCTAAACCTATGACTACACAGATGATGAGCAGAAGTTGAATATGTTTCCATCTACCCTCAAGGAGGCAGCATTGCACTGGTTCATGGGTTTACCTGGAGATAGCATAACAACTTGGGCTCAAATGCAGCAAGCCTTTAACAACAAATATGGGGATTACTGTAGGTCAAAGGACACTAAAGATGAAATTTTTAGGATGACCATAGGCCATGATGAATCCCTAGAAGACTATGAAGAAATATTCCAGCTTAATTACCAAAGGGCCAGGTGCACACTTGATCCTGAGTCACTAAAGCTGGTCTTGCTTAGAGGAATAAGGGAGGATATACCTTACATATGTTATCAGGAGGAGATATCTACCAACTACCCTATGAGGACATCAAGACTGTCTTTAGAAACCATTCTAGGGAAACCAAAAACAAGGGTAGAAGTAGTCAACCTATGGCTAGTACCTCATCTTCCAACTCATCCATCAAGGGTGAAATTGGAAATATGTTGGAGGACTTCAAAAGTGAGATGTTGCAAACCCTTGCCTTGCAATTGGATACCATGAATATTAGAAGGAAGCAAGAGGAAGCAAAGAGAGCCTTGGCCATCTTCTATCCTAGGTGCACCAAAAGGCATCCTAGGAATGAATGCCCATTAAACTGTATTGAGGTTTGCTCAGTCTGTGAAGAAAACCACTGCACAGAAAAGTGTCCTTCCTTACTTGGACTGAAAGCTGTATACCAAGGAGCTGAAGGCGTCACTGAGAATCTTTGCTACATTAACCAAAGGAAACCTCTTGGGCCTAGACCATACCAGCAGGGTATGCAAGGATCATCCCATGCATATTACAAACCCAACCAAAACACAACTACACCTTCTTGGGGACCCCCTACCAATCCTTCTTGGTCTACACCACCTCCTTGGTCCTATGCATCTCAATATCATTCCCAGCCACTCAACTAGTCATTTCAACCTTACAATCAGCCACAACATCAGTGGAATCCCTCACCCCAGGGGTGGAGGACCCAATTCAACAATGTTCCAGCTTTATTGCCTCCATCACCTACCCAACCACAACTCCTGCACTCTGCTCCACCTAGGCAACCCCAGATGCCTGCCCAGCCAAATCCAAACCCAAACAATAGGCAGGCCCAACAAACATATAGTGGAGAGACATCATACCCGGCTTATGTTGTTGAAATACAGGAGATCAACCTAAGATCTGAGAGAATTCTCTCAGATAACCAACCTCCCTCTCCACATAAGGAGGCTGAGAAAAAAAGAGAGGAAAGCAACCTTAAATCAAATCCACCCATTCCTGAAAGACTAGCCCAACCACACCAGCCTACCCCAGAATAAACTAAACTTCTGGGAGAATTGGAAAACCTATGTGTAAAGATTCCCCTTCTCTAGGCAATCAAAGATGTGCCTATTTACAATAAATTGATTAAGGAGAAGTGATTTAAGCATCCAAGAAGAAGAAAAAGGGATGCCCCCACCATTAATGTCATTTGGCAGTTATCTGACTTAATGATGGGGAAGGCAATATGTCCAAAATACGTAGACCCTAGAAGCCCTATAGTCAATGTCCACATCAATGGAACCATTGTCATACACACTCTAATTGATCTTGGGGTTGCCATTAATGTGATGACCAAGGACACCATGCTCAAGCTTAACCTCCAAGGGTCATTAAGGAAGACCACAACAGTGCTGCAACTTGCAAACCATTCCACAGTCACCCCTGAGGGAATTGTGGAGGATGTGATGGTCTCCATTGATTCTTGGGAGTACCCTGCAGATTTCCTAGTTCTCCAGCCCAAGGCTAAGCTTATCGGTTACCCTCTCATCCTTGGGAGGCCATGGCTGGCCATAGCTGATGCCTACATTAGCTGCAGAGCTGGGAATATGACCATCAAGAATGGGCATATGTCCAAACAATTAGTCCTATACCCTCCTACTCAACCCTCCCTAGAACAGGACTTACCTTTATGGTTGGAGGAGGAGGAAGAATATGAGATTTATTCTGTCGAACTATATACTTTGGAAGCCATCATGGGAAATGAGGACGATTTAATTGAACATCTACTCTAGAGTTCAATTCCTAGTTCATTACCCCTAGAAGAAGAAGTAAAATAAACACTGAAAAAACATCAAATTGACTTATGCTTGGCCGATTCCAACCCACTCTAAGTCAAAACCATAGAATTTGGGCCAGAGAAAACCTTGAATATTAATCCATCTCTCTCTACTTCAAAGGAGGAATAGCTATGCAACTTGTTGAGGGAGAACCTAGAAGCCTTTGCTTGGAACTACAAGGAAATGAAGGGAGTACACCCCTTGGTGTGTACTCACCACATATACATCAAGGAAGGTTGCAAGCCAGTTAGGCAACCACAAAGGAGAATGAATCCAGCCCTCAAAGACATAGTCAAAGAAGAACTGCATAAACTGTTAGATGCAGGGTTCATTTACCCTATCTCTGACAGTGAGTGGGTCTCTCCTTTAGTATTAGTGCCCAAGAAAAATGGGAAGTGGAGGATTTGTGTCGATTATAGGGAGTTGAACAAAGCCACCAAGAAGGATCATTTTTCCTTACCCTTCATTGACCAAGTGTTAGATGGCTTGGCAGGGAAGAAGTTCTTTTCTTTCCTAGATGGATTCAGTAGGTACAACCAAATCCAAATCTACCCAGAAGACCAAGATAAGACCACTTTCACCTTTCCTTGGGGTAATTTTGCCAATAGAGTCCTTGCTTTCGGCCTATGCAATGCTCCTTCCACTTTCCAGAGAGCAGTCCTAAGTATTTTTGTTGAATTAGTTCATGACGCTGTGGAGATCTACATGGATGATTTTACACCTTATGGTCGTGATTTCCAAGAGGCCCTGACTAAATTAGGCAAATTATTACACAAATGCATTGAGATGAACATATCCCTTAGTCTAGAAAAATGTGAATTCTTAATGACTGAAGGGATTGTGCTAGGTCATTCCATATCTCAGCAAGGATTGCGGGTGGACCCAAACAAGGTAGCCATCATCCAAAGGGTCCCACCTCCACAAAAGCAGAAATATGTTAGGAGTTTCTCAGGGCTAGTTGGATTTTATAGAAGATTCATAAAATACTTCAGCAAGCTAGCTTCTCCTTTGTTTGGTTTATTGGCCAAAGATTTTGAATTTATATGGTCAAAGAGTTGTCAAGAAGCCTTGGAAATTTTAAAGGGCAAGGTAACCACTGCGCCAATCCTTAAAGGCCCAAACTGGTCCCTCCCTTTTCACATCCATGTTGATGCCTCACATAAAGCCATAGGAGCAACCTTAGGATAGGTAGAAGAGAAATTTCCTTATGCCATCTACTTTACTAGTAAAAACCTGTCAAAGGTTGAACTAAACTACACTGTGACAGAAAAAGAACTCTTGGTTGTTGTGCATTCCTTGAACAAGTTTAGGCATTACATTACAGGCTATCAGAAATTTATGCATACTGATCATGTTGCAATTAAATATTTAATGAACAAACTATATGTAAATGCTAGAATCATCAGATGGTTACTTTTATTGCAGCAGTTTGATTTAACTATTGTTGATAAGCCTGGTAAAGAAAATGTTGTTGCTGACTTTCTATCTAGAATGAATCTGCCTACATGTGAAGAAGGAATGGTGGATGATTAGTTCCCAGATGAGCATTTGTTTGCTATTTTAGTTCTCTCCCCATGGTTTGCTGATATAGAAAACTATCTGGTGTTAGCACAATTCCCACAAAACCTGCCCTCCAAAGAGAAGAGCAAGATAATCAGGAAGAGTGCCCCCTTCACTTGTATTAGGGGCAATCTATTCAAACTTGGCCCAGATCAAATCTTGAGAAGATGTGTAAGGGAAGAGGAGGTCTTCGACATCCTTCTGACCTATCATGATGGGCCTTGTGGAGGCCACTTTGCAACAAAAATGATAGCATTCAAGGTGTTGCAAGCAAGCTATTATTGGCCTACTCTTCATCAGGATGTGAAGAAATATGTCAGTTAGTGTGATCGATGCCAAAGGATGGGAAAGCCTACTCCAAGGGATGAAATTCCCCTGCAGCCTCAAGTGACTTTCGAGCCATTTGACAAGTGGGGCATTGACTTCATTGGGCCTATCAACCCTCCTTCCAAGCAAAAACAACACCTCATTGTGTGCACCGATTACTTGATTAAGTGGGCAAAAGCCAAAGCAATCAAGGTAGAAACAAAAGAAAAGGTGGTTGAGTTCCTAAGGGAGAACATATTCTACAAATTTGGGTACCCTAGAGAACTAGTCACAGACCAAGGCAGCCAGTTCACCTCTAGCATGATTGAAGAACTGCTCAAGCATCACAAGATCAAACATAAGACCTCCACTCCTTATCATCCACAAGCTAATGGGCAAGTGGAGGTGACCAACAGAGCATTGGAGAACATCCTAACCAAGGTAGTGAACAACAGCAGAAAGGATTGGGCTGAGAGACTAGCTGAGGCCACCTAAGCCTATAATACAACATGGAAGACCACCACTAGGTTTACACCCTATGAGCTGGTCTATGGGAAAAAGGATTTGTTGTCCATTGAATTTGAATATAACACATTGAGGATGGCAGCCCAACTAGATTTAGATCTCAGTCATGCACAAAAAGAAAGGTTGTTCCATTTGAATGGCCTAGATGAATTCAGAATGCAGGCCCTCCTCCATACAGAGATAGTTCAGCTTCAGAGGAAGATCTAGCATGACAAGCACATTAAGGAGAAGTTGTTTCAAGAAGGAGATTGGGCCTTATTATATGATTCAAGGTACAAAGACTTCAAGGGAAAGCTAAGAACAAGATGGCTTGGACCATATGTGGTGGAAAGATGCCATGACAATGGTTCAGTGCAGATCAGAACTATAGATGAAGAAGCCATTCCATTACTAGTTAATGGACACAGACTAAAATTATACAAGAGGCCTTCATCTAAATAAGAGTTCATTGACAACATCAATAAGACAGTGATGATGGTGGAGCAAGTTTTAGCTCCTCCCTCATCAGGTCACTGAAAAAGAAAGAAAAAACAAAATAAGGATTCAAGTGAAAACCTCCATGAGGTGCCTGAGTCCCATCTTTGGGTTGAAAACCTCCATGAGGTGGCCCAAGGATGAGAAAAGGAAAGAAAAAGAAGATCCCTGGGTGAAAACCTTCCTTGAGGCACCCAGGGCAGATACCTAGGGTGAAAACCTCTCTGAGGCAACCTAGGTGTTTTTCAAAAAAATATAATAATAAAAGAAAAAGAAAAAATATAATTGTTGCTTGCAAGAGGGTGAGAAATACAATCAAGGAACAAAGAGAAGATCCAAAGGGGGCCCTGCCTCACATATGTTCATCACCTCCACTCCTTACCATGCATCCCTCCATAAATTCCATTGTTTTTTTCACTTCACTACTTCAATTCAGGAGAAGATTATGTTTTCCACATCATCACCTCATCCATTAGCATCATCCCTGCCCTCACACACACTCCTAATCCCTCTATACAACAAACAATGGGCGAAGTAGAAAGATGACCATACAGTAGCAGCAGCAGCAGATATGCAGTCAAGAAACCATCAACAGACAGCAGAGGAGGAAGAAGAATGACCATCAGCAGCACCTCTGATCTTTGACACTTGCAGCATGGCATTAAGGCCACAGGTAAGTATCCTACTCACTCACTCATCTGCATCATTTGATAAAAAGTTGTAAAGGTTAAGAGGTAGTTGGTTTGTAAGTAAAAAGGTGGCCAGTTTCCTCTAAAAAGGCTATGCCCTCCAAAACCTTAGGATCCCTATAACATGGACAGTCTTCAATGACTTACCCGTAGAGGAAAACATCAAAACCTTTGTCTATGGTGTTAGACCTTTTGTCAGTAAGGATGAGACAAGACAAGAGAAAGCATATACAAAGCTAGATGGGGAGGAGATGGATACAGAAGAAACTAATACAGAGGGACATGATGAAGAAGAACACAAAGAAACATGATGCTGAAACAGAAGAGAAAGAAGGCATTGAAACAAAAAAGAAAGAGCAACAAGAAACAAAAGAGCTAAGTGGCCTCAGGGACAGAGAAGCAGCTAAACAATCAAACCCCATGGCCCTAATCAGCATCTAATTGCAAGTAATCCTCAGCTAACACTTAGATATCTTGCTGTCCAAGGGCAAGCAAGTACACATTTTGAGGATATGTTTAGGTTGATAAGAAATGATAATATACATGCCTGCTAAAAGAGATGAAACACTTCCACATAGATTGAAGATCAGAGAATATCAGTGGCAGGAAGAAGACAGGAAAGCATGCTGATATAAACAAGAAGAAAAGACCACAGCAAAAGAATGAGATGTCAGAGAGGCCACCAGAGCCACTAAGTTGCTCAGAGGATGAGAAACACTCTCACTAGGGGGGTGATGATGAGTCTCATCATTGAGTAATTATATGGGCCTTAATTGGCCTTAATTCACCTCCTAGCATGGTCAAAACCAACTATTCTCACAACTTATTGCATACTTTTGACTATATTTTTGTTATGAGTTGAGTTAGAGTTGGATATTTTGCTTTGTGCTCTAATGTGCATGTAATGCAGGAATAAAGGATAAAAGCAAGGGAAATGCGGGGATAAAAGGTAAAAGCAAGGAACTATGGTAAAAGACCTTGGTAAAAAAATCAAATGGGACAAGGGAGAGGAATTAAAGGAGTTAAATCCTCCTCATTTACTGCCCATCCATTCGAATATCCCTCCATTAGTTGAAAGTAAAAATAGCCAAATCTGAAGTACTAAAAGACAGCCAAGCAAGTGGAAGTACAAGCAACCTCCCTACTAGAAGGCAACCGAGCTAGTGAAAGTGAAAGGACAAGTTACCATTAAGTTGGGAGCTGTACCTCCCTAATTTTGAGGGAAGTCATTGAGACTTCAGATGTATAAATAAAGAGGCTTAGGACCTCAGTTTTTTTAGTCAGCTAGTTACCAGTCAGCTAGATAGTCAGTCAGTCAGTGAGCAAGGATTCAAACTTCTACTTTGTAACAATTTTGATGTAATACAGTTCTTTGATAATGAAGATGAGTTTTGATTTGAGCTAGCATTGAGTTAACTTAAAGGGCTGAAGCTCTTGGGTTAGGGCCCAATCCCAGTAGCCAAAGCTCCTCTTTCTTGTATTTTATTCTAGCATATAATCCTGCTTTTTGTTCTTTCACTTAAGCAGTTCATTTCCATTACAACACTAGCATAGATGCATGGTTTTATTACTCATTAGGTTAAATAGGTGCATTTTCATTACAGTGGTTCAGCACAGATTCATGGCTCCCCTGCTCATTGACTTAAGTAGTTTCCTATTTCCTGTTCATTTGCTTGAATAGTTGCAGTCCATTACAGCATGGTAGAACAGAGTAGTTGTGTTTCAGTTTGTTCCATTTCTGCTTTCATTTGATCAGTAGGTTGGCAAGGAAAAGATCCATCAGGATTCTCACAGGTGTCTCAGCCTCACCTCGTCGCTCTGGGTCCATGATGTGAGGAAGAAACCATGCAGCAACCCCAAAAACACAGGGTTTTGATTTTCATGGAGTTTTGTTGTTTAATACAGACACTGAAGTCATTTCATAGTGCTCTGCCCCTTTAATGGTCATCATCTTGTTCGCCCTCCTTCTGTCTCTCAGGCCTCACTCACATTCCCATGTCTTTCTCTTTCAACCTAAAATGCTTAGCAAGAGTTGTTAATTCATGTTCAAACAGTTTCTAACCGTCGATCACCTTTCACACGCAAAACCCGCCAATCGCTGCTCAAATCCACTTTTCACGTTTGAATTTCTGCCTTTTAAATCCTCACCATCGATCTGCCTTGTCAGATCCGACGGTTGTCGCACACCCACTCACCAACCTCCTCAGTCACATCTCCACCGTAGATCTGCCTTGCCAGATCCGACGACTGTCGCGCCATATCGCGTGGATTTCCTTCCGATTGTTATTGGGTTGAGAGCGCGCGATATGGATGGTTTCCCTGTGCTACGTGTCAGTCGGGGAGGCTAATCGCGTGAATTTTTAAAATACCATTTACAGCTTTGAGAGTGCATGAGATATAGCTTACCACCCTCCAAAATTTCTTGTCATTTCTGCACGTTTATTTTCACGCTACAATCTCCGCCGTCAATCTGCCCTACCAAATCTGACGGCTGTCACATCACCCGATCGCTTTATAGCCTTAGATTCTCCACCATCGATCTGTCTCTTGATCCGACGGATGTCGCTTCACTCGATTACCAACTAGCTTGGCTGATCTCCGTCATTCATCTACCGGTCACCTTCACAATATAGTCCCAATCGTCCATCCTGTTAGTCCACCATGTCTGCCCATTTGCCTACATACCCTCCTCTGATCTAATCTCAGTCCTTCATTTGCCTTCCACACGCCTAATCTAATGATCCTCATGCGCTTTTGCTCATTACGTCCTCTTTTTTCCATTTTGACCTCCGACTGCTCTTCCGCCTAAACACAAACTTAGCCTAGTTTCCATTTTTGACCCCTTAGTCTAGTTTTGTTGCTTTACTCCTGCAACTTAGATAGTTAGCATTAGATTAGTGTTGTTTAGCAATTCTTCCTAGTTTAGTTGTTTTCATGATTAATTAGGTTATGGTGATTTAGGTTTGCATGTTGTTTTCTTCTTTCCTACAGTAGAATAGCTCTCCCTAGAACAGGTTTGCTCTCCTTCAATCAAAATCAAGCTTCTTCTGACCCTATAGAAGTCTAGCTTGGAACCCCTAGGGTCTCTTGCCAGATGAGCAGTGACAACAGGCAGTACCTTCACTTCTACTTGTGTATATAGCACAGTCACCTCCAAGTTTGTACGAACCTCGGGTTTATAAGTAAAGTTGGTAGCCCTGGGAGTTGCAGAATTCTTGCTACAATACCTAGGCTCATCACATGTCACTGCTTGTACTTGGAATTTTCCATAATCAAGCGGTGAAATATCGGCCTGTTGGGTAGAGGTGCTCCGAGAGTCAAATCGAATGAATTCTTGACCTGAAAATGCAAGGGTATCCCTGTGGGTGAGGAGAAGATGTCCATGTATTCTTCCACAACTATATTCACCTACTTCTGCTGCATGGAGGAGCCCTTCCTAGGGACCATGGATGTGGCTACACTCTTCCCCTTACTTTGCGAGTGAATCAGAAAGAAAACAACTTTCCTAGTCTGGGAGATTATCTTACTACATTACGTAGCAGAGATCAAAGAGATGGCGGTAGGCGGAGCTACCTCCGGTATCCTGTATAACGTATTGCCTAAAGAAATAATAACAGAGTGACATCTCAACTTATATACATCATTTTGCTTCCACAAGTATGGTTGTCCTAATAATACATCACAAACTTCAAGAGGAGAAACATCACATAGTACCTCATTTGTGAAGGGCTTGATGTTGTGGGGAAGGTGACACTACTGCCTAACTCAAAGATCTTGTCCTTGGTGAAGCCACTCGATGTTGTACGACTATGGGTATGGTGTGGTCAGTAGGCCCAACCGCTTCACAACCTCTACTAAAATGAGGTTCTTTTGGGTCCCACTGTTGACAATGAATTGTTGCGGTGAACCCTTCACCCACATTTGTGATTGGAAGAGACGCTTCCCTCCTTTGGATCTTCAGGCTCATTATTCTGGATCTTGGTGGTGGCAATAGTGGCACTGGGCTCTACCTCAATAATATGCTTCCCTTTTTCATTCCTCTTGTTGGGTTTTGTCTCAAAGTCAGAACATGCATCTAATTCTGAAACCTTCACCTCGGCCACCAGCGACTTCTTGGCCCAACACTCACTTATGTTGTGAGTGGGGCTCTTGTGTAACTCACACTACTTTATTGTGTCCTTATTTTTCTTTGTGGTATTATTCTTTTCTTCCTTCTACAACAAGTTGTCTTGGGTTACCCTGCCTTGGCTTTGTCCTTTGTTCTCCAGTTTGGGGGCACCTTTCCCTTGCTTCGGATTCATAGATCCAAAGTCTTGTTTCTTTTGATTAAACTTCTGCTTGATCTTGATAGCGTATCGGTATGCCGTGTCAAGTGAGGGGATGTCCAAGAACTCCATATCCTCCTGGATGTACCTGTGTAGGTACCCACGATATTTGAGTACCAAATGTCGCTCAAAATCCTTGATACCCAACTTCATACAAAGGGTAAGAAAAACATTGGTAAACTCTGGCATGTCTTAGTCCCTTCCCTGCCATAGCATGCTCCACTTGATGTATTTATCCTCATAGCTCTTGAAAGGGTAGTACTTCTCCTTAATGTCATCCCAAAACGAATTCCAAGTGGGTGGGGTAGAAAATAGTGAGGTTCTAATTTTTTCCTTCTTCTCACAGTAGGTCTCCCACCAGTCCTTGATGTGGGGGGTGACTTTGAGAAGTGCAAAAGTAATATTTTCCCGACTAGAAAAATCATGAACAAAAAAGTATCCTTCTAGCAGATTTAACCATTTATCTATGGCATCTACATCTATCTGACCCTCAAATATGGGGATGTCAAAGTTAACTTGTACCTTAAAGGGTGTGGCGCTTTGAGAGTATCTACTGGAAGGAGATGTGTCACACTTGGGTAGCCGCTGAAGGATCTGGGAAAAGTTTTCCATCATTGCATTCCTCTATTGCTCAAGTGCTTCTTCGAGTAATATTTTAAAAGGATCTCCTACCCCCTCATATTTATTTTCTTCTGCCATGGGAGCCCATCGGGGCTTGTGAGTTTGGTCTTGCAAAGGTTTGACCAGTTCGAGCCCTAACTCCTTATATCCCGACCTCGTTGGGGACATACAAAGAAAAAAAAAGAAAGAGTAGACCACTCTAATACCATTATCAGAACTTAAACAGGAACGCAACAAATTAAAGATATAACCATAAATACATAGATTCAACAGAAATAACACTTCATTTCATTAAATATCAAATACTGAAATATTCTTATAAACAGATTGGAAATTAGACTATCTCAAACGATGGTAACTTATCTCCAAGAAGAGATGTGGCAATTACATGCCTATGAGCTATGTTAAAATGAGGCTTGAAGGCATATTTATTATTGAGAAATAATGGAAAACCCTAAACATCCAAAAACTTAACCCTAGGAGATGAAGTGCCAAAACTATGGGCCCCGTTTCGGTAAATTGGTATATATGTTTGACGCGCGCAATAACCCAATAGAAAGATCTATCCAAAGACTAACACTTCTCAGTGTCCAATGTGAAAACTCCTATTGGCCTTGGATTTCCCAACAAAAATCGTTTAGGGCCTCAAAACGGATCCAAAAGTTCAGGACTCGTAAAACTGCCAAAAATAGTAAATTGTGCTACAATTAAGTAAACTGAAAAAATGAGAGAGACAGTGGTGGGGGTCACAGTGGAATAGGTGGGTGGCCACAAAAAGCCACTTGGATCAGTCCTCCCCCCTTAGGAAGAATGGTTCCCATTGCGTTGAGTGCCTCCATGATATGGGGAAACTTCTGTTCAACTTGGTCCTTGGTGAGCCACTTGCCTTAGTGCAGGAGTTGGCCAACTTTGACAACCCGATATAGTTGGAGCTTCTACTGGCGACTTTTCTTGAGTTGTGTGTCCATAAACCAATCAGTTGTGGCCTATTCCATGCAGTCTAGGTTTAACTCTATTGGTGTGAGTTGTTTTGCAATGTCTGATTTGTCCAGTAATGGTGGGAAGTATTGTCGAAGGCGATCCACAGTGAACACTGGTTGTAGGCCAAGGAATGGGGGAATGTTGAGCTCAAAAACATTTTCTCCCACAAGCATGGTAATGGTGTAAGGACCATATCGAAGTGGTATGAGCTTCTGATGGGCTCTGTTGAGTCCCAAACTTGCATCTTCCCTATACACCTTTTTAGCCTTTTTTTCTAGTTACCTGAACCTCCTAAGCTGTCAAATCATTGCATATTAGTTTAAAAAGAGCATATAAAATGGTTTCCTAACTATGTCTTGTGACTGTTGTTTGATCTAGATTTTTGCTTAGTCAGCTGCAGAATCTTGTCACTTTCCGCAGCCAGCTCAACTTTTCGCAGCCTTTTTGTTGAAGTCTATGTTACAGGTGTCTACAGGAGAATCCGGCCACATGGGCAAGTTGCAAATGATGTGGACATGGAACGTGTCCTCTTGGTTCAGCCGAATCCCTCACAGAAGGCCGTGGTCAAAGACAGTCAAGCGGTGGTCAACCTAAGAGTTTTACGGTGGCAGAACTCGGTTTTTACCACATGAAGACTTGCGTGGAAAATTCCTAAATCTCAAGAGGCGTGCTAACACCTGTGGACTGCTCCATGAACCAAATCTAATAGCCACCCGCCTTGGATTTAATTGTCACAGCTACCATCATGCTAGATTTCCGAACATGGTTATTCACGTGTCTGTTTATCAGTGCAGATTTTAGGAAGTAGTTGTGTCATCCTCTGTTATAAATAAAGCGTTCTCATATGCATATTAGCTAGCTTTGTGTATGTAATTTTGACTGTTTTACGAGCCCACTGTGCCGTGACTTAATCCTTATGTTATGACTGCATTTTAATACATGAGAAGACACTGTTTTTAAGCTCAATTCGTGGTTGATTGCTGATTGGCCGAGGTTGCAGAGGGCCCCTGTACACCAAGGTTCTGTAATTACTGTATAGTTTCATGCTTTCTTCCTTTACGTTCCTGATGTCATAATCGTTTGCTTGTATATATTACACTGCTTATGGTATTCATGTTGATTGCTGTCCATAGTTTCTTTTATGCTTTCTAATGACCGTTAACTGATCAGTGTCTTTATTTTAGGTTCTAATAGACAGCCTGGGCAATTGCACATAGCTTTTCAATGACTAATGACATGGAATCATCTTGTCCTTCTACTGATTTATTTTCTTAGTTCTAATTCCAGCAATGTTTATTTCTTTCAATTTTGTTTTGTTCATTTACTTTTCTGCAAGATAGATATTAGACTACTCATGTCATTTTCAGTTACCTCCTATAGCCAAAGTGAGTCAAATGGTGAGGGATTGAAGTATGAATGCGTAGTTTGATATTAGTTTATTTTTCTGCAAGTTAGTGATTAGATTACTCATGTCATTTTCAGTTACCTCCTATAGTCAGAGTGAGTCGAATGGTGAGGGATTGAAGTATGAATGCGTAGTTTGATCTTAGTTTCATTTTATGCAATTTAGATATCAGATTACTCAATTTGTTTATGATTACCTCCTATAGCCAGAGCGAGTCGAATGGTGAGGGGTCAGAATATGAGTTGATGTAATATGATTTAGTTTCCTTTGCTTACAGTTTTTGAATTTCTTTGAGTTCAGTTTTCTTTTTATACAACAACAAGGATATTGGGTTTCATAGTCACTAGCTCACTGTTGGTTTAATTAGAATTTAGGTACATTTTTATTTTCTCTTAGGAATTGATTTCATCATTGCAAGTTTGAAAACCTTTTTGAAAACTTTGAAGTTTGGAAATTATTTTAAAGGTCACCATTACCTTGAACACTTATATCCATACTTGACTTTTAATTTTGCCATCTCACATTAGGGAATCAACAAAAGATAAACCCAAAAACAAACCAAAAATCAAAAACGACAAAGAAGTAAGAAATTGGTTATCTTGCATATATAGTGCACCTCACTTCAGCAGTTGACCTGACAGTGCAAGGGTACCCTTGTGGGTGAGGAGAATATGTCCATGTATTCTTCCACGACAGTATTCACCCGCTTCTGCTACATGGAGGAACCCTTCCTGGGGCTCATGGATGTGGCTACTCTCTTCCCCTTATTTTGTGAGTGAATAGGAAAGAAGATAAATTTCCTAGTCTGGGAGATGATCTTATTGCATTAAGTAGCAGAGATCAAAGAGATGGCAGTAGGCGGAGCTACTTCTAGTATCCTGTGTAATGCATTACCCAAAGAAATAATAACAAAGTGATGTCTCGCCTCATATACAACATGTCACTTCCACAAGTATGGTTGTCCTATTAATAAATCACAAAATTCAAGAGGAGAAACATCACATAGCATCTTGTCTGTGAAGGGCTTGATGTTGTAGGGAAGGCAGCACAGTTAGCTGACTTAGAGATGTCGTCCTTCGCGAAGCCACCCAATCTTGTACAATTGCGGGTGTAGTGTGGTCAATAGGCCCAACTGCTTCATGACCTCTGTGGAAATGAGGTTCTTTTGGCTCCCACTGTCGACAATGAACTGTTTTGGTGAAAGCTTCACCCACATCTGTGATTGGAAGAGACACTCCCCCTCCTCTGGATCTTCGAACTCATTCTTCTGGATCTTGGTGGTGGAAACAATGGCGTCGAGCTCTGCATAAATAATCTGCTTCCCTTTGTCATTACTCTTGTTGGGTTCTGACTCAGAGTTGGAACATGCAATTGATTATGAAGCCTCCAACTCGGCCACTAGCAACTTCTTGGCCCAACACTCACTTGTGTTGTGAGTGGGGCTCTTATAGAACTCACACCACTTTCTTGTTTCCTCCTTCGACTTCGTGGTGTTGTTCTTTTCTTGTGACTTCGATGGGTTGTATTGGGTCACCCCGCCTTGGCTTTGTCCTTTATTCTCTGGTTTGTGGGCACCTTTCCCTTGCTTCAGATTTGCAAATCCAAAGTCTCGCTTCTTTTGTTTAAACTTATGCTTGACTTTGACAGTGTATCGGTACACTGTGCCGAGTGAGGAGATGTCTAGGAACTCCATCTCTTCCTGGATATACCTGTGTATGGAATCGCAATATTTGAGTACCAAATGTCACTCAGAATCATTGATACCAAACTTCATAAAAAGGGTATGAAAAAAATTGGTAAACTTTGACACGTCTTGTTCCCTTCCCTGTTGCAGCATGGTCCACTTTATGTATTTATCCTCATAACTCCCGACAGGGTAGTACTACTCCTTGATGGCATCCTGGAATGAATTCCAAGTGGGTGCAACCAAAAATAGTGAGAGTGTACTTTCATCCTTTTTCTTACAGTAGGTTTCCCACCAGTCCTTGACGTGGGTGGTGGCTTAGAGAAGTGTAAAAGTAATCTTTTCCCGACTAGAAAAATCATGAAAAGAAAAGTATCCTTCTAGCAGATTTAACCAGTTATCTACGACATCTGCATTTATCTAACCCTCAAATATGGGGATGTCAAAGTTAACTTGTACCTTAAAGGGTGTGGGGCTTCCAGAGTAGCTACTAGAAGGAGATGCATCACATTTGGGTAGCTGCTGAAGGATCTGGGAAAAGCTGTCCATTGTTGTGTTCCTCTGTCACTCAAGGGCTTCTTTGAGCAAGATTGTGAAAGAATCTCTTGTCCCCTCGTATTTGTTTTCTTCCACCATGGGAGGCTGTCAAGATTGATGAGGCTAGTCTTGCAAAGGTTTAACCAGTTCGAGCCCTAACTCCTTATATTATAACCTTGGTTGGGACATGCAAAGAAAAACAAAAAGAGAGTAGACTGCTCTGATACCACTGATCCAAACTTAAACACGAACACAACAAATTAAAAATATAACCATAAATGCAAAGATGCAGCAGAAATATACTTCATTTCATTAATATCAAATATCGAAATATGCTTACAAACAGAATGGAAATAAGACTAGATCGGGCGATGGTAGCTTATCTTTGAGAAGCAATGTGGCGGCTACATGCCTCTGAAATGTGTTACATTCAAGCTTGAATGCAATTTATTATTGAGAAATGATGGAAACCCTAAACATCCAAAAACCTAACCCTAGGAGATGAAGCGCCAAAATTATGGCTCCAGTTTGGGTAAATTGGTACATCAAATTCTCGAGGTCGTAACTTTGGCATATGATCTATGTTTGACGTTCACAATACCCTGTTAGAAATATCTGTCTGAGGACTACAACTTCCGAACAACCAACACTAATAGATTACCCTTGTTGGCCCTATTTTTCTAAAAAAACATCGTTTAGGGCCTCAAACTGGCTCTAAAAGTTTAGGACCCGAAAAACTACCAAAAATAGTTAATTGTGCTACAATTAAGGAAATTGAAAAAATAAAAGAGATGGGTGGCCACCAACATCCACCTAGTTCAGCCCTCCCCCCATATGAAGCAATGGTCTCCATTGCGTTGAGTACCTCCATGAGATGGGGAAACTTCTGCTCAACTTTGTCCTTGGTGAGCCACTTGCCTTGGTGTAGGAGTTGGCTAGATTTGACAACCCGATATAATTGACTCTTCTGCTGGCGAGTGTTCTTGACCTGTGTGTAGAAATTCCCACTGTAGATCACCTGATTATGCAATATACTAAAGAAAAATACAAGATCTACTTCTACAACAAACTTGCGGAAGCTTAATCGATTTTGAGCAAGATCAAATAGAACACATATAACTGAGAATGAGAAAGCAATCACACATGAACACAGAAGAATACTCTGGGGAAAGCCTCAGCTAAAAACCTCGATCTCTGTATTATCATACAAGTGGAAATATGTCCGGATTACACAAAGCATTAGCTCACAAGCTATCCTGCTCTCAGTACAATCCTACAATACAGCTCACAGACTGAATAGACACAACATATGCCTTCCCTCAGCCCTCCAAGCCTCCTATTTCCTTGTGTAGTTTCTCTTGGGGTCTAATGCTGCCACCTGTGTGAATTGGCCTCATCACACACTCATCAAACTCAAAAGTAACTGTGCAATCTCCAAGGAATGAATTCCTTCTGCATGCAAGAGATATCCTCAATGGAATATTCCTGCAACTGATAGTACACTGTCCCATCATCTGATCTCAACTGGGTCTCTGATTGAACTAACATGCATGAGTTATTTATGAGAGAATATTCAGTTATTTGAAGTGCAGCAGTTACATGCATGCATTAATTAACTAACTGAACTCGCAATTAGTTCAACAAACTATTTGAACTAATATAACTGGACTTAACTCAATTAACTGAGCTAACTAATTACAACTAAACGTACAACTCATCCTGATCTCCTTTAATCAAGGGATAACTTCCTCAATCAATGAAGAAATTGTTGCATGTCTTCACATAGACTTCATGTTTGATTTCCTACAACTAATTAACTCAAGGTGAATTAATTAATTATTTTACAAACAGCTGCTAAGATCAAATTCAAATTTTAATTCTCAATTTTAGTTTAAGGACTAACTAAAATTGGAATGTATCCCGAAATGCTATTTATAGCAATTCTATTTTTAGCATTTCTTGTTGTTATTTTCAACACTCCCTCTCAACAAGAAAGGGATTATCAGTAACCCTAATCCTGTCTCTGTGGAACTCGAACTTGCATTTTGACAATGCCTTAGTCAAAATATCTGCATCCTGTTCCTTGGTCGAAACATACAGCAACAACATGATCCTCTTCACCACACAGTCTCGAAGATAATGGTACCGGTTATCAATGTGCTTGGACCTGTCATGAAATACTGGATTCTCAGATAGTTTGATACAACTTTGATTATCGCAATAGATCACAGTTGGATCCATCCTGTAACCAAACAATCCCACTAGAATCTTCTGCATCCAAATGGCCTCACATGATGCCTGACTGGCAGCCATGTATTCAGCCTCTGTTGAGCTAAGTGCAACTAACCTCTATTTCCTATTGTACTAGGAAACTGCAGCTGAACCAAGGTTGAATATTCCTCCAGAAGTGCTCTTCTGATCTGATGGACTCCCTGCCCAATCTGCATTTGTGAAGCCCTAAAGCTTCACTCCCTCTATCCGTTTGTACCACAATCCATACTAAGATGTGCCTCTAAGGTATCTCAGCACATGCTTCGCTGCCTTCCAAAATAGCTTGGTAGGTTGAACCATAGCTTGACTCAGCTGGTTCACCGCAAAGAGTAAGTCTGGTCATGTGAACACTAGATACATTAGTGAACCCACAAGCTGCCGATAAATAGTAGTAGCTACTACCTCACCTGAAGTAGCATCCTCCTTCCTCTAGTTAGCAACTAGAGGAGTCTGCATGAGCTTGCACTTCTCCATGTGGAACCGACTGAGTATCTCATTGGCATACTTGCCTTGAGACACAAACACTTCCCCATCCTTATGCCACACTTCCATGCCTAGAAAGTAGTGCATAAGACCCATGTCTTTCGTCTCAAACCCTCTTGTAATGTCCTCCTTGCAAGACTTGATCAACTAATCATCACTTGTCAAAATCAGATCATCGACATAAAGAACAATGATCAATGGCTTACCTTCTACCATGATGTGGTAAAGGTTCGCATCTACTTCACTCTTAGTGAAGACCAACCCGGTGAAATAGATATCGATCTTGGTGTACCAAGCACGAGGTGCTTGATTCAACCCGTACAAATCCCTCTTGAGTCAACACACATGCGACTCACGATCAAAGGTCTCAAAACCTTCTGGTTGCTCAATGTACACCTCTTCCTCAATCTTCCCATTGAGGAACGCTATCTTCACATCCATCTGATGGATCTTCCAACCCATCTGAGCTGATAGTGCCAACATTGATCTGATAGATGAGTACCTTGCTACAGGAGCAAAGGTCTCATCATAGTCGATCCCCTCGACCTATGAGAAACCACGGCAACAAACCTTGCCTTATGTTTCTCAACACTGCCATCAGTTGCCTGCTTTACTTTGTAAAGCCATCTGGAACTCACCACTGACTTGTCCGGAGGTCTTGGGACAACATCCCACACACTGTTCTGAATGATAGAGTCATATTCCTCTACCATAACATCAACCCAAACTGGTTACTGCACTGCTTCCTCGAAAAAAGAAGGTTCGGTCTCTACACACTCCCCAACTAGGGCCATGTAACCAGTGTACCACTCAGGTGACCTCCTCTGTCTGCGCTGAGAAGATGGTTGTCCCACATTCTCTTGCACATCCATCATCAACCTGTCAGCTTCCCTTGAGCGTTTCCGCCCATCTTTGGAAGACTCAGCATGAGTGGATGTCTCCACTCCCAGATCCTCTGCATGTGGTTGCTCTGCATCAATCTGAGGCTCCTCCTCCTTAGGAACTGAAAGTTCCTCCTCTGCATGAAACTTGAGCTCCCTCTCAAGTGATACTCGCATGGCTTTCTGCTCGTCAAACTTCAGATCTTTGCGTACCACTGTCCTCTGACTAGTAGGTAGGAACACCCGATAGTTGTGGGGTGTATCAGTGTACCCCACAATTATCCCCAACTCAACTGTTGGATCTAGCTTCTTCCGGGCATCTGGTCACATGGAAATAAACCGATGATCCAAAGATCCTGAAGTGACTCACATCTGGTCGCTTCCCAGAAAAGGCCTCCATAGGTGTCTTCATCCCTAGTATACGGTGTGGGCTTCTGTTCTGCAAGTATACTGCTGTATTGCATGCCTCGGCCCACAAATGAAGTGGTAGGCTTTGGTCATTCAACATCGCTCGAGCTGCTCCCATAATTGATCTGTTCTTCCTTTCGGCCACCCCATTCTGTTGTGGGTTATGGGGTGCCATCAACTCCCGTTTAATTCCTTATGCAGCGCAAAAGTCCTTAAACTATTGGGAGACATACTCTCCACCATTGTCATTACGCAAGGCTTTTATTTTCTTTCCAGATTCTTTCTCTGCCAAGGCTTTAAACTCACAACACCTTAAGAAGGTATGATCCATCTTTTGCATAAAGTAGATCCAACATCTACGAGAAAAATCATCAATAAAAATAACATAGTAACTTTGTTTAGCGGTGGAGGCTGTAGAGAATGGTCCACACACATCTGTGTGAACTCGCTCCAGGATTGCTCCAGCTCTGTCTCGATCCTGAAAGGAAGATTTTTCATACTTACCCAAGGTACAACATTTGCATGTATCTGTCTGCTCCAGTTTTCCCTTGGGAATTCTAGTAGAAATCTGCTGCATGATCTTCAAGGCCCCATGGTGCAAGTGACCCAATCTTCTATGCCATATCTGATCCAAAATGGATCCTAAACACCCTCTAAGTCTTCAAACATCCAAAACTATCACATAAGAAGAACCTTTAAAAATGGCGGATTACACTATCGGGAGTGAAAAACACAAGGAAACAATGGAAATAGAGCCTATCGGAGGTCAAAACAACTTTGCACAGGAGCCGTCAGATTTGGCCGATCAACGGTCCAAATCCGATCGGCATATCGCAATCGGCGGTGACAGGTGGAGGCTATCAGAGGTGACCATATGACAGTTGCGATCGCGATCAGTGCGGGTCAACAAGGACCGTCGATCAAGCACAGATCGACAGCCCAGGTTAACTCGCAATATCGCAATCGGCAAATACAAGGAGCGCTTACCAAACGGCCCGGGGTCTATGCGATATGCGATTGCAATCAATTGCATCGCAATATCACGTCGGAGCAGTACAATGGAGTGGGGCCGATATACATATGACTTGCGATAGCCAGACCCAATGGAGTTATAGATGATATTTTATATATTTTGAGATCTGGAAAACGACATTTTCCTTTGTATTTCGCATTTTCGTTAAATAAACGAAATGCAAAGGAAATGTGCCCAATGCGATGAAGCGGACCTGATGGAACTTATAGATGAAAATATATAGCATTTCAAGTCCGCCATAAAGCCATTTTGCGATATTTTCAGTGTTTTAATGTATTTTTCAAATACAAAGGGAAACCACGGAACGGGCATTTGTGACATGCGATAGCGATTTAAAGGCGGACCCGATGGAATATAGGGCAAAATTCATAATATTTGAAGTCCGATAAACAGTGATTTGGCGGATTTTTCCCGTGTTTTACAGTGTTTCTCTGTGTAAACAGAGAACACTATTTTTGGGGATTTCAAAGGCCTGATGGTCCCTTCCATTGCAGAACAGGTGGCCACCTTCCCTGAAGATGTTATGCCATGATTGCTAATGCTCAGAAGGGGATTCGAGCGGACAAAGGTCGGGAGCTAGAGAGCCCGAGAAGGGGAAACGAACAGACAACGTCGATTGGCTTTAAAGCCACAGACTGACAGAGACAGAGAAAAAAGTAGTGATGAGACAGAGAGAAGATAGAGACAGAGAGTGAGAGAAAGAGTCTGTGTACTCAGAGAGGCTTGAGGGATTCAAGAAAAACTCCTGCTGTTTTGTATCTTTGTGTTGAGACTCAATTTGAGTGCACACTTTTGTAAAAGCTCTGCTCTTGAAGACATAATAGAGAGGTCACCACTGAAGGCTAGACCAGGAGACATAGCCCAAGAGTTTTGGGTGAACTCCATATTAAATTTGTTGCATTATGTGTGTTGTCTATTATATTTCTCTAACTGCTCAATTGTCTATATTATTTGCAATCTTATCGATCCGTTGCACTAAGTAATATAGGAAAATCCATGCACATGAGTTTGTAATACCTTAAAAGTAATCTAAGATCTTCATTTTCAGACCAAGTGGTATTAGAGCTTTAGGTTTGCTAAGGTTAGACAAGCTTGTGCTGGATTGTTAAATGCTAACTAGATCAAAGCTCAAACTAGGAGAAGGAGAGCTTGTTGAGGCTAATCCAAAAATTGGAAGAGTCTACTCTCAGAGGAGAATGGCCAGAGAAGTCCCATTGGAATCAGAATCTCAGTTCATGGACAGTTTCATGACCATGAGAGCCATGGTGGAAGAAATGTATCAGGAATTTAAGAAGGATCGAGGTGAAAGCACCTCAACACCCGAAGAAGGCAAATAAGTAGAGGAACCTCTCTTAGTTTCCCATTCAGAAGGAAAAGGGAAAGGGGAAGAGCCTCCTCCATCAACACCTCCTTCTAGCCCTAAAAAGAAAAAGAAGAAAACATCTTTGATTAAATTAGATGTAAAATTTGATTTGCCAATTTATGATGGAGAATTAAATGCAGAAAAGCTAGATAACTGGATTAGACAGATTGATGTGTATTGCAGGGTGCAAAACATTGATTCAGAAAGGAGTAAAATTCAGCTGGCTAGCCTTCACCTCGGAGGAACTGCCCTAGTGTGGTGGGAAGGCAAGACGCAAGCTGATTTGAAGAAGCATGGTAAAATTCTTTCTACCTAGAATGAATTTGTTTCTGCCATTAAAAAATAGTTCTATCCTCTAGCTTATATGCAACAAGCAATGATGAGTTGGAAAACTCCAATTAAAGGGCCAAAGTGTACAAAGCTATACCCAGGAATTTAGAAAAAGAGTTTTAACTCTTGGCATTTCTCTAGACTCACCTGAAACTTTATTGAAGTATATAGGTGGTCTACATAGCTATTTGAAGCACACCATTCTCATGTTTAACCCCACTAGCCTAGATGATGTATCAATTCAAGCTACACATCTAGAGGCTAGAGGCAAGAATGTGAACCCAGAGATTGGGGGATCATCAAAGCCCTCTGCAAGCAAAAACAAGGAAAAGAAGAAGCTGAGATGGAAAGAGAGGAAGGAAAACACTGTACAGAAAGACAAACCTTCATGCACTCACTGCAAGAAGGATGGACATGATGATGCACATTGCTGGTCTTTGCATCCGGAGCTGAAACCCAAGAAGTTCGATGGCAAGAAGAAGAAGACTACTGCTTCTATTCAGAAATATTTGGGTTCAGACTTAGGTGATGAAACAACAGTCATAGCTATAGGTATAAAAGGTAAAAATTCTGAAGTATCTACTAGTAATTCTACAAAAGCTATTGATAATGAAGAAAATGAGAGGAAAAGACATGAGCTTTTTCATATTAGAGTTATTTCCAAGCATCAAAAGATTGATACTTTATTTGATAGTGGATCACAAGTAAACTTGATTTCTGAAGCAATTGTAAAGAAGTTGGGATTACTAACAACACCTCACAAGAAGCCATATCCATTAGGTTGGGTATGTGACAAAGCAAAACTACAAGTGACTAGACAATGTAAACTTAGGTTTGCATTTGGGTCAACATTTGTAGATGAGGTTGAGTTAGATATAGTTCCCTTGGATATATGTGGTATTGTTTTAAGAAGTCCTTACTTGTATGATAGAATATATTGTAAGAGCTCATAAACTCAAAAATAATTACACTCTCATAAACTCAGGGCAGATGAAAAGAATTGTAAATTCATGCAAGTAATTTTTACTGATGGTTGTAAAGGAAAAGAACCCTGATAAAACCAATGTATTTGAAGGTTGTGATGCTAAATAGAAAGATGATTTAGTTAAAGTTGTTTCAGAATATGATATCCTATTTCAAGAACCTAAAGGTTTGCCACCCAAAGGGAAATAGTACATTATATTCATTTGCAGCAAGATGCTCCATTGCCTAACATCGAAATGTACAGGTTATCCACTTTAGAGAATGCAGAGATCAAGAAGCAGGTATAGGAGCTGCTCGATAAAGGGTTCATAAGACCAAGCACATCACCATGCAGATCTCCAATCGTGTTGGTGAGAATGGAAGATGGTTCATGGAGGATGTGCATTGATTATTGAGCACTGAATAAAATAACAATCAAGAATTGTTATCCTTTTCCTCGCATTGATGATCTATTAGATCAGCTGAAAGAGGCATTTTACTTTTCCAAGTTGGACTTGCGTAGTGGCTATCATCAGGTCAGAGTAGCAGAACAAGATGCATGGAAGACTGCTTTCAAAACAAAGCAAGCGCTGTATGAATGGTTGGTTATGCCTTTTGGCTTAACTAATGCTCCTGCCACTTTAATGAGAGTTATGAATGATGTACTAAGGCCTTTTATTGATGATTTTGTAATTGTATATTTAGATGACATTCATGTTTTCGGAAAAAAATGGGAAGAACATTTGAAGCATGTAAAGTAGACTTTAGATGTTTTGAAAAGAGAAAATATCTATGTGAAATTGTCAAAATGTGAATTCGGCAAAACATCTTTAAATTATTTAGGTCATATTGTAGGGGGTGGTGAATTGAAGATAGATCCCTCTAAGGTTGAAGTCATTGTGAACTAGCCTAAACCCAAATCTGCTATAGAATTTCGGAGCAGCACAATATTGGAGAAAGTTTATTGCTAACTTTTCCTTGATTGCGGCTCCCTTACATGCTTTAACAGGATTGAACAAGGTGTTTCAGTGGGGAGGAAAACAACAAAAAGCCTTCGACACCTTAAAAGAAAAAATTAGTGCAGCACCAGTACTAGCACTGCCAGATCTTCAACGACCATTTGAGATTGAAACAGATGCCAGTGACTATGCCATGGGAGCAATGTTGATGCAACATGGTAAACCCATATGCTATCATTCTGAGACATTTAATTTTGCAGTAGTTAATTATCCCACATATGATAAAGAATTGTATGCATTAGTACAAAGTGTGAAAAGTGGAAACATTACTTAATGTGAAAAGAAAAAATCATCCATACAGACCATCAACCACTTCAATATTTGCACTCACAAACTAAATTGCAGCAATCAAGACACTATAGGTGGATGGGTTTTCTACAGCAGTTTCATCTAGTCATCAGATATAACAAGGGCATACACAATAAAGTTGTAGATATGTTTTCCAGACCGATCATGAATGCATCTACTATACTTAATCATAACTCAATAATGCATGAAAGCTACATTGAACAATATGCTCAAGATGTAGATTTTAAAGACGTATATGCAACTTTAAGTCATGGCAAACAAGTAGAAGAATTGGATTATTATGTTAAGGACCAACTCTTGTATCATTTGGGAAAGTTATGCATTCCACAAACTGAAAGAGTTAACATAATCCGAGAAGCACATACTTCTCTTATATCAGGTCATTTTGGTGTAAGTAAAACAGTTGCACAACTGCAAAGGTTCTGTTATTGGCCAAGAATGCATGAAACAATTTCTAGATATATTAAAGGGTGTACCATGTGTGCTAGAAGCAAGCCCAGTAATATAAAATTAGGCTTGTACACCCCACTTCCAGTTCCTTCTCATCCTTGGGAAAGCGTTTCCATGGACTTTGTTGGGGGGTTGCCAAAATCTAGAAAAAGGTCATGATTATTTATATGTTATTATGGACAGGTTCAGCAAAATGTGTATTTTAATACCTTGTAACAAGTAGATTACAGCTTAACAAACAGCAAAGTTGTTCTTTCAGCATGTCTGGGTTCATTTTGGGTTACCCACTTCCATTGTATCTGATCGAGATTCCCAATTTGTTGGGAAGTTTTGGTCAAGTCTGTGGGAATTGATGGACACTAGACTGAAGAAGAGCACAACCTTTCATCCAAAAACAGATGGCCAAATAGAGGTGGTCAACAGGACAGTGATCCAGTTGCTCAGGGGCTATTGCAGCAAGCATCCCAAACTTTGGGATGAACATTTGTGTTATGTGCAACATGCTTACAACCATGCTAAGCACTCTTCTACACAGAGATCTCCTTTTGAGACTTGTTTTGGCTTTACACCAAAGTCTCCCTTGGACTTTGTCTTTGGAAAAGACATAGCGGTTGATGGACACAGTGATGTGGACAAAGAAACCAAGTTCATTGAACAGATCCAAGAAATTCACTAGGTAGTGCAGGAACAGCTAGAAAAGAGCCAGGCCAAGTACAAGGCAAGGCATGATAAGCATCGAATTGAACATAGCTTCCAAGTTGGTGATCAAGTCTGGCTGTACATCAGCAAAGACAGAATGCAAGGTGAAGGAAAGAAGCTGAAGCCAATAAGGTATGGGCCTTTCAAGATACTTGAGAAAATTGGTGAGAACGCTTTTTGCCTTGATTTTTCAGCTTACATGCACATCTATTTAGTGGTTAATGCAAAAAATTTGAGACTGTTTGAACCTTCATTAATTGAAGATCCCGAAGAGAAAAGTTAGTTGCCTTCTATTGATGATCTGTTGCCTGAATATCTCAATGAGTTGCAGGAAGATACAGTTTTGGACAGGAAGGTGAGAACTACGCGCAGAGGGGATATTGAGTACCTCAGAATTGGACTCAAAGGTTCAAAACCAAGCAGTGCACGATGGATGGAAATTGGACAAGTGAGGAAGCTGTATCCTCACTTGATCGATGCTTGAAAACCAACTTTTGGTGGTCCAAAAGCTTTTTCAGTGGGAAGGCGTGATCCAAAATGGATCCTAAACACCCTCTAAGTCTTCAAACATCCAAAACTATCGCATAAGAAGAACCTTTAAAAATGGCGGATTACACTATCGGGAGTGAAAAACACAAGGAAATAGTGGAAATAGAGCCTATCAGAGGTCAAAACAACTTTGCACAGGAGCCGTCGGATCTGGCCGATCAACGGTCCAGATCCGATCGGCATATCGCAATCGGCAGTGACAGGCGGAGGCTATCGGAGGTGACCATATGACAGTTGCGATCACGATCAGTGTGGGTCAACGAGGACCATCGATCAAGCATGCAGATTGATGGCCCAGGTTAACTCGCAATATCATAATCGGAAAATACAAGGAGTGCTTACCAAATAGCCCGGGGTCTATGCAATATGCGATTGCGATCAATCGCATCGCAATATCGCGTCAGAGTAGTACAACGGAGCAGGGCCAATATACATATGACTTGCGATAGCCAGACCCGATGGAGTTATAGATGATATTTTATATATTTTGAGATCCGAAAAATGACATTTTCCTTTGTATTTCACATTTTTGTTAAATAAATGAAATGCAAAGGAAATGCGCTCGATGCGATGAAGTGAACCCGATGGAACTTATAGATGAAAATATATAGAATTTCAAGTTTGCCATAAAGCCATTTTGCGATATTTTCAATGTTTTAATGTTTTTTTCAAATACAAAGGGAAACCACGAAATGGGCATTTGCAACATGCGATAGCGATTTAAAGGCGGACCCGATGGAATATAGGGCGGAATTCATAATATTTGAAGTCCGATAAACAGTGATTTGGTGGATTTTTCCCATGTTTTACAGTGTTTCTCTATGTAAACAGAGAACACTATTTTTGGGGATTTCAAAGGCCCGATGGTCCCTTCCGTTGCAGAACAGGTGGCCACCTTCCCTGAAGACGTTATGCCATGATTGCTAACGCTTAGAAGGGGATTCGAGCAAATAGAGGCCAGGAGCCAAAGAGCCTAAGAAGGGGAAACGAACAGACAGTGTCGATTGGCTTTAAAGCCACATACTAACAGAGACAGAGAAAAAAGCAATGCTGAGACAGAGAGAAGACAAAGACAGAGAGTGAGAGAAAGAGTCTGTGTACTCATAGAGGCTTGAGGGATTCAAGCAAAACTCTTGTTGTTTTGTATCCGTGTGTTGAGACTCAATTTGAGCTCACACTTTTGTAAAAACTCTGCTCTTGAAGACATAATTGAGAGGTCACCACTGAAGACTGGACCAGGAGACGTAGCCCAAGAGTTTTGGGTGAACTCCATATTAAATTTTTTGTGTTATGTGTGTCGTCTATTATGTTTCTCTAACTGCTCAATTGTATATATTCGCAATCTTATCGATTCGTTGCACTAAGTAATATAGGAAAATCCATGCACATGAGTATGTAATACCTTAAAAGTAATCTAAGATCTTCATTTTTAGATCAATAGCTCGCCAACATCTTGGCTTTGCACCACTTCTGTTTTGGAACTCAATGCAGCATAGTCGTCTACCTCTAGCTTGTAGAGATTCTTTACTCGAATCCCAATCCTCTTGGTCTGTCCAGTACCGATATGCCTCAGGAATACCTTTCCTTTACTAAAGACTACATCATAGCCTTTGTCTTCTAACATAGCGACAGACATAAGATTCTTCTTCAGACCCAGTACATACTTTACATCAGTCAGGGTGAGAGGAGCTCCATGCTTCCTCTGAAACACAATTGTACCTTCACCTGAAACACGGTGCTTTCCATCATCACCCATCTCGATCCGCATCTAGAGATCCTTCTCCTCTAGGGTACTGAAAAGATTCTTGTTGCCGAACATGTGGAAAGAGGCTCCACTGTCCAGGTACCAAACACATCCCACCATGGATGAAACCATGCATGCGATGAGAGAGAAATCCAATTTGAACTGTGAGGCCAGTGCCTCACCATCTAATCCCTTCAAGGATTTCTTTTGTGGACAATTCGTAGCATAATGGCCCACCTCATGACAATGAAAGCATCGCACTTTCGATTTGTCAAACTTCTTCCCACCATGGGAAGAACTGGATTTGGAATGGGACGCCTTCCCTTTCCCTTTCCTCGCCTTACTCGCTAAGGCTAGATTTTCTTCATCATCTTGCTTTGATGAAGATCCATCTCTGGTGCTTCTTCTTATCTCCTCCTGCATCAGATCCGACCAAAGTCGTTCCCAATCTAGCAGTTTCTCTCTTCCATTTACCAAGTCTTGGTAGCTATGCTAGCTCTTAGGAAGACCGAGGAGAGCAAGACTCACCATGTCATCATCAGCTGTCATGATCCCTACACTTCCAAGCTCATCCCTGCAAGTGGTGAGCTTGTTCAGATATGTAGATATCGTGTCGCCCTTTTCACACTTGATTTTCCGAAGCTTGTCTTTCAGCGCCAGCTTCCTCTGATTGTTGTTTTTCTGATATAGATCTTTCAATGTTTTCCACATTGAAAACGGTGTCTCCTTCCCATGGAGACTCGAAACTATGTGGTCTCAAAATCCCTCCAAAAGGATTCTCCTCGCTCTAGCCACACATTTCTTCCATTCCGCCAATTCTGTAGCATTAGCTGCTTCCGGCTTGGGGACATCTTGATCAATGGAGTCCTTTAGACCGTTGTCCTCTAATACTGCTTCCATGCGATCCTTCTAGGCTATATAATTTGAGCTGCCATCAAGAGCATACTCGAGCCTCAAACCGTTCAACACCATTGGTGAAATTTGAGATGTGATAAGAATTCGAATTCTATAATCAGGAACTTGAAACTTCGAACTTACCCTTCTTTGTATATTATTCTTTGCTTTGATCACCTTTTCTCCGACACCATGTAGAAATTCCCACTGTAGATCACCTAATTATGCAATATACTAAAGCAAAATACAAGATATACTTCTACAACAAACTTGCAAAAGTTTCATCGATTTTGAGCAAGATCAAATAGAACACATATAACTGAGAATGAGAAAGAAATCACACATGAACACAAAAGAATACTCTAGGGAAAACCTCAACTAAAAACCTCGATCTCTGTATTATCATACAAGTGGAAATATGTCCAGATTACACAAAGCATTAGCTCACAAGCTATCCTGCTCTCAGTACAATCCTACAATACAGCTCACAGACTAAATAGACACAACATATGCCTTCCCTTAGCCCTCCAAGCCTCCTATTTCCTTGTGCAGTTTCTCTTGGGGTCCAATGCTGCCACCTATGTGAATTGGCCTCATCACACACTCATCAAACTCAAAAGTAACTGCGCAATCTCCAAGGAATGAATTCCTTCTGCATGCAAGAGATATCCTCAATGGAATATTCCTGCAACTGATAGTACATTGTCCCATCATCTGATCTCAACTGGGTCTCTAACTGAACTGACATGCATGAGTTATTTATGAGAGAATATTTAGTTATCTGAAGTGCAGCAGTTACATGCATGCATGCATTAACTAATTGAACTCACAATTCGTTCAACAAACTGTTTGAACTAATCTAACTGGACTTAACTCAGTTAATTGAGCTAACTAATTACAACTCAAAATACAACTCATCCTGATCTCCTTTAATTAAGGGATAACTTCCTCAATCAATGGAGAAACTGTTGCATGTCTTCACATAGACTTCATGTTTGATTTCCTACGACTAATTAACTCAAGATGAATTAATTAATTATTTTACAAATAGTTGCTAAGATCAAATTCGAATTTTAATTCTCAATTTTATTTTAGGGACTAACTAAAATTGGAATGTATCCCGAAATGCTATTTATAGTAGTGCTATTTTTAGCACTTATATTTTTAGCATTTCTTGTTGCTATTTTCAACACTGTGTGTCCATAATCTGATTAGTTGTGGCCTTTTCCATGTAGTCCAGGTTTAACTTTGTTGGTGTGAGTTGTTTTTCAATGTCTGATGTGTCCAGTAATGGTGGGAAGTATGGTCGAAGGCAATCCACATTGAACACTAGGTGTAGGTCAAGGAATGGGGGAATGTTGAGCTCAAAATCATTATCTACCACAACCTTGGTAATGGTGTAAGGACCATATCAGAGTGGTCTGAGCTTCCAATGGGCTCCAGTAAGGCATTATTTCTACAAATGCAACCAAACTTTATTTCCCACCTGAAACTTGTGTGGCACCTCATGGTTATTATGTCATTTCTTGTACTTGGAATTTTCCATAATGGAGCTGCAATATATCATCCCGTTGGGTAGAGGTGCTCTGGGAGTTATATTGAATGAATGCTTGAGCTGACAGTGCAAGGGTCCCTTTGTGGGTGAGTAGAAGATGTCCCTGTATTCTTCCACGACCGTATCTAACTTCTTCTGTTGCGTGGAGAACCCTTCCTGGGGGCCATGGATGTGGCTATGCTCTTTCCCTTATTTTGTGAGATAATCAGAAAGAAAAAAAATTTCCTAGTTTGGGAGATGATCTTGCTGCATTGCGTAGAAGAGTTCAAAGAGATGGCAGTAGGCGAAGCTACCTCCGTTATCCTATATAATGTATTACCCAAAGAAATAATAACAGAGCGAGGGATCGACTCATATATAGCATGTCACTTCCACAAGTATGGTTGTCCTAATAATACATCAAAAACTTCAAGAGGAGAAACATCACACAGTACCTCATCTGTGAAGGGCTTGATGTTGTAGGGAAGGCGACACTGTTGGCTGACTCGGAGGTCTCATCCTTAGTGAAGCCACCCAATGTTGTACGACTACGGGTGTGGTGTGGTTGGTAGGCCCAACTGCTTCATGACCTCTGTTGAAATGAGTTTATTTAGGTTCCCACTGTCGACAATGAATTGCAGCGATGAACCCTTCACTCACATCTGTGATTGGAAGAAACACTCCCCCTCCTCTGGATCTTCGGGCTCATTCTTCTGGATCTTGGTGGTGGCAATAGTGGCGTTGGGCTCCGCATCAACTTCCTAGTGGCCAAAATTGGTAAAATATCCTTACTAGCCCTGATTTTTCCAAAAAAATGTTGTTTAGGGCCTCAAAACAGCTTCGGAAGTTCAGGACACGAAAAACTGCCAAAAATAGTAAATTGTGGTACAATTAAGGAAACTGAAAAATTGAAAGAGGCAGTTGTGGGGCTCCCGATGGAATAGGTGGGTGGTGTTGTAGCGGCTACAACCACCCTAAAAAATTATTCCTTAGCCCGTTTTAGAGCCTCCCTACCAACCTTTCACAACACCTTGTCTTGCTTCGCCAAGTACACAAGCTTCAGTGTTTTGCTCGCACAAAGGAAGCATGTCAATCATAACTTGATGCTTTCCCCTCATAGGATTTTCACCCAGACTTGGTCCAATTGTAGGCTGAGCAGATTCCCCAAGAAAATTGCGCATTTCTGGAGGGCAACCAACATTCCCTCTAGAAATTGTGCAATCTTGTCTAGCAGCCTGTTGGTCTCCAAGATTGCGCAATTCTATCAGTCAACACTCCCAGCAGGAATTGTGAAATTTTCCCCAGCAAGGCTGCTCAATCCAAAATTTGTGCAAATCTAGGCAGTAGTCAGTTTCTCTTCCCAGAAATTGTGCAAACCTCCTGGGCAGTCATCCCAGCTCCCAGCAAGAAATGCGCATTTTTCTCAAGCAGTTGAGCAGCTGCATGCATGAGCAGTCTGGTTGACCAGTTCCACCCGGGACCAAGGAAACTTGACTTGCATGCATGCATGACTTTCTCTTCCCAGAATAGCAAAAGGCAACATGCAAAAGTCATCCCATGATTTAGGGAGCTATTTTTAGCAACTAGAGGTTTTCATGCAAAGTTGTTTTAGAAACTTCCCTCCAAGTGTCGCTTTTTCCTAGATTTGTGGCATGCGCGTCATGAGCCCAAAATTATTTATTCGATGCATCAGAGCTCATTATTTCACATTGATCTTGGAGCTCTGACATCCCACAACACATCTAGGACTCTTCAACACATCCGGCTTAGCTATTCATAGGTAAGTGGCCTCAACTTGTCTTTTTCAGCATTTCTGTTGCTTTTTGTGTATTCTCTTGTGTGAGTGTTGTTTGCTTGATTTCTTTGAATGCTTGCTGTTGTTTACATGTATACTATCTTTTCCTAGCTCTGTTTTAGTTTTCATTGCTATCTCACTATTGTCGCATGCATGAAACTGTTTTGCGTGAAAATTTGTCGAACCGACGAATCGTGTCACCCACATGCACGTTGATTTGTTTGTTGAATCTTTCATTCATGTTTTACATGCACTGTCAATCACTTCTACTATCACTTAGTGTCGCCATGCATTCACTGTCTTATTTGCTTTCAGTTGCCCGTCGGCAAGTCGGGCCAACCTTTTCCCGGACTCTACCTTCATTGAGACTGCATTGCGCAATTTTGGGAAAGAAGGCTCTGCCTTCCTCTCTAGAAATGAGCATTTCTACCCAGCACTAGCCTCTAGGACTGTTTTGCGCATTTTTGAGGGACAATGACTACTGGCCCAGAAAATTTCGCAATGCAGTCCCTGAGCCCGCAGTCCTTCCCAGCTGGAATTGCGCTTTGCGCAATCCCAGCAGCCAATCTGGATTGCGCATTGTGCAAATCCAGCAGCCAATCCTACCTCCTAGACAGCCCAGAATACCTTTTGCATAGTTCTGGAAGCCAATCACCTAGCCTCCCAAAAGAAATTGTGCAATCTTGCTCATCATTTGCCTAGGTATATGCCGTGTCATTCCCCGAATTTGATTTGTTTTCGCTGACAGATTTCTTGCCATGCATGTTGCTTGTCTCCAGATATTTTAGGTATTCATCTGTCTCAATGGCTTCCAAGAGAACATGATCACAAGACACTGATGGAAATGCAGCTGGAGCAGTAGTTGAGTGAGTTTCCTCTAGTATGCCGATCTATGAAGATACAAAGTTGTATCTAGACAAGGACATCAAACTAAAGTGGCAAGAGGTCAATGAAACATTCGAAGGCACTTTTGGGGAAGACCTCGAAGACCGTCAGGTGTACATGAACATTCATAAGTCCGGCTTGTACTGGATTTCATACAGATACCCCGCGTTCCCATGTGCAGACATGATTCACTGGATCATCTCTCACACTGGTCCCGAGACGATGACCTTGAGGAGTGTCAGTGGAACGAATCTTGCGACCTTCTGGGCACGAGATTATGATGAGATGTATCACATGTCAGAGCCCGTGACTGTCATGAGCACTCCATTCAGCTTGCCCAATAACAAAGCTAACTCCAGAGACATTATGAAAGACTCGGTAAAGGAGCCAACTCATTTCAGGATGACAACCAACCAAATCTACAAGATGAAGATACTGAGGAAGGCGTACCAATACTTTTCCATATTCACATGTCAACTGTATGTCCAAGCTAGCACTGAAACCTTTCCACAGAGTTGGGTGATCGCACTGGACCAACTGGATAGAGAAGGAAAACCATGTAACTGGTTCGACATACTGGCTCATCAGCTGAAGGATCAAGTAGCTAATGCTTGATAGTCACCCGGAGGTATGCATGCAGAGATTTACATGTCCGCCTACATCTTAGATGCAGTCTATGCCCGATAGGAATTCCTGGGCTTGGAGTGTGCATGGTCACCAGCGGAGACTGTTGTGAACAAATATTTCAAGTTGTCGTCCGAATGCAACTTCAAAGGAGTAATCACACAACTTTCGGATCACTTTGTCACCCTAGTGTATAAAATGATATTCGAATAGGATCCACCCTGCATGTCAAAGGAAGCAATGAAGGCATTGATAAGCATTGCAGATTGGTATGCGTCACCATCCGACGCTTTAATCCAAATGTTTAGTGCGGAGAAGCCTCTGCATGTTCTTCCAAAGTATTCCTTGGACATACTTGTCATGCAAGAAGTAGCATATCACATCTTGGCAGGATTGATAGTTAGATTGCATCAGAAGAAGAAGGCACCTTGGCCCGCTCTTTCATTGCGGATTGGGTTATATGATATCCGGAGTATCGAGCAAGTGGATGTCGAAGCAGAACAGATGAAGAAGTACCCATTCGACCTCTGAAGCTACAATCCGTATGACCCACATTGCATTGTAAAGGATCACTGCATGAGAGTTCAATTCAACTGGATCCACGGGGTATTTCATTGGGCCGAGGAGGACTCATGGAGATATTGCTATAGTTCCTCCAGACCCAATAAATAGGTTAGTTTCGCTATGGATTGGTTAGTGAAGCAACATGAAGCAGCATCATGGAGAGCATCATCAGTAGCAGCAGAGCCAAGCATACCAATGCGCGACAAAGGGAAGAGGAAGATTGTCGATCACATGGAGGAGGAGAAAAGTTGCAAGTTTTGAGCAGATCCACTTGTAGAGCAAGAATTTATGGATATAGAGGCAAAGAGGCACTAGTGCGACAAGCGAATCACATGAAGGCAAAGAGATAAGAAGAGAATGGAAGAAGCAGAGAATAAGTTGCATGAGCTGAGGGAGAAACTCTAAAAGGAATAATAGCTGCGCAAACAGGAGAGGGAAGCATAGTAGCAGTAGACACAGCAGGGGGCGCAACATCTACCAATAGAAAAAGCAGTGCCCGTACAAGCAGTTGATTCATCTAAACAGTTGGCATCAGGCGAATAGGGTGAACCATTGTAGGAGCGAGACTTCGCTCATGAGATAGAACAAGCACTTCAATAGTTGGATGTAGACATGGAGCAGCAGGAGTTGGAACAGGACACTGACCTCATGCCTCACCACAAAGAGGTTGATTCACCTACTTCAATGCATCCACATGATGAGCAAGTCTCAAATGACTAAGGAGGCACTGAGATCCTTGGTTGTTAGTCGGAAGGAGAGATGCACAACATCTCATTCGATGAATCTCATCATAGAGTTGTGCAGTCTCATAGGGTACCAACTCCGGAGGATCATACATCCCCTGTGCAAGTTGAGGAACGAGTGATCGTGACTGATGTGCACAAACATCCAGCTGCCTTGGCCAATGCAACCAAAGTGTATGCCGAAGCCACTAGCTCAAGTGTTCGCTTTTTGATAGCTGAGAATAAGTGAATGGCAAAGGAACTACAGGTGGCCAAGCAAGGAGGAGACTTGGTGACAATGTCTACCTAAGATGAACTAAAGAAGGAAATACTAGATGAAGTATTGTCCCTTGATACAGTTATGCGAGCATTGTACTCCAAGTTTGGTACCGTGCACAAGGTAGTCGTCCATCTCAACAGATGGTAGCAGCGATGTGCTAGAAGAGAATGCATCTTGACGAATGTACATGTTGTTGTTGATGACATGCAAACATGGGCGATGAAGTATAAGGGATCCCCACTTCACTTGCCAAAGATGATGAGGCCCAATGTGGTCAAGCTGAACGCACGTATCCGGAGTCAGATCCAGAACTATGAGGACCTCTCGCAACTCATCACTAGCATACAGGCTTCCCATGCACGAGTATTCAAGAGCATGGATGTTATGGTGCGCACACATGCGATCCCATCACTTGGGACTCTCACCCAGGCGAAGACAAAGAAGCAAGTCTGACTAGATATTGACTCATACTTCAATGAGTTGATTCACATCACCACTAGCATAGACTTGTCTATCAGTGCAAAGACCATGCACAAGTATGTTGATGGTTCGGCCACATTGAAGACAATGATGTGCATGCTTTCATACGAGTTGGACAAAGGAGCCCGAGTAGTGTACCCAGATGTTATGGAGGCAAGGTTCAGGTTTCAGACAGATGTCACCGCAGAACACATGGACACTATCAAGGACTACAGATCTTGGCATCAATATGTTACTGTTGATCAGCATGAGGATGTTGAGCAGTTGGACTTCTATAGTTGTCTAAGTCAGAGTGATGTCTAGTTTACCTTGCTTAAGCCATTTTGTTCACATGGGTACATGTGCATTGTAATATTGAGTCATGTCAAGTGTAAGTCAAGTGTCAATAGTGGATGTAACAGTCATAGAGTAGGTGAAGAGTCATGAGGGTAGTTGAACAGTCACAAAGGGGAATGTCAAGGGTCACCCCATCCTTTTCTATAAATAGTCCCTCATAACTCATTGTATAGGCTTTTGGTCAGCCAAGCTTCTGATAAGACTCTCTTGGAAAGAGCTTGGACAATATTATAACACGCCTTGGCTTCTCCACTACATGGAGCTAGTTCATATCTTTGGAGGAGCAGGAGGATGTGGCTATAATGTTCCATTGTTGGGGCTAGCAGGTTTACATGGACGTATTGTATGATTGGAACTTACACTTCTTTATATAATAAGAGCCATCACATTTTCATGCATATGTTGTTATTGTAGTTGGATTGTTCCAGTTGTTGTAGCAATGTATGTTGTTTAACTTACGTAGTTGTGTATGAACACTTTTGTATGCAATTATATGAATCTTGTTGCAGATGTGTTGTTGGTTTAACCATCACTTTGGATTGCCAAACTGACCTGCTTTCCAGCTTGTGATGCATCTTCGCTCGTGTGTTCCCTTCCCAGTTGAGTACACTTATAGGTTGCCAAGGGGCGCACTCACCTCAACCCACCTGTGTTAGAACCTCTCATGCACCTTCCTTGACTCACTACAGTGGTCACACCCTTACTACCAACAGAGTTATCTTACTTGCCTCTGTGCGACATCGTGGTCAAGGCATTACTTTATGACCCACTTCTGGGACTCCTACACCAAACGGTCTAAGGTCGAATTGGGACTTCTTACCGGGGAGATCCCCTCGACATGTTGGCAGGTCCATCACTGTCAACAGGTGGCCACCAACATCCACATGGATCATAATGGAAATACCATCCTCAGTGTTCTTATTAGCATAAACAAAGCAAAACTAAGCCTTATATATATAGCTCCTACATCTCTTTATTCAGTAGACAAAAGATGCGTAAAACAACCTTATTTTCTCAGCCATCTCCCAGCTGGCTTCATCAAGTTCCAAGTGATTCCACTACACCTTAACTTTCTCTATGGTTCTATTCCAGAGTGTGATCTCCCTCCAAGCTAAGATGCATAGTGGTTCTGGTTGGAACTCTCCCTCTAGTTCCACCTATATCACAGACTAGTCAATAACATGATTAGTATCATGAACATATTTCTTAAGCAAGGAAACATGAAAAAAATTATGAGTTTTCACAATGGGTGGCAAGGCTAATTTATAGGCCACTAACCCCACTCTCTCCAAAACTCGAAATGGTACACTATATCTGGGTGCCAATGTGGCACATGAGCCCATTTTCAATGAAATTTTCTTTTTCTTAATACAAAGATAAACAAGCTCTCCCACTTGAAATTATTCGTGTAGTCTCTATTGATCCAAATAATGTTTCTTCCTATCTTGGGAAGCCTTTAAATTTTGTCTGATCCTAATCATTTCCTGCTTCATTTCTTTTAACAAACCTATCCCAACAAGTAATTTATTCATTAGATCATCCCAACTGATTGGGATATTGCATTTCCTTCCATAAAGTTCCTCAAAAGGGCTCATTCCCAATGAATCTTGGTATTCATTTTCATATGAAAATTCTACTAGTGGATGATAGTCTTCCCACTTTCTTCATTGATTCATCACATACATCCTTGGCATGTCCTCTAATATTTTGTTTACCCTTTTTGTTTGACTATTAGTTTGAGGATGGTAAGTGGTTTTGAAGGCTACCTAAGTTCTAAATCCATCAAATAATGTCTTCCAAAATTTTGAGGTGAGCTTGGCATCTCTATCTGATATTATGTTTTTGGGAATTCCATGCAACCTAATTATCTCCTTTATCAACATTTGGGCTATATCTAATGCTTTATGAGTAGACTTGACATCGATAAAATGATCCACCTTGCTCAACTTATAGACTGCCACAATTATAACATCATGTTGTCTACCTTTTTTTGGAAATCTTATAATGAAGTCCATGGATATAACCTTCCATTTCCATTACAAAATTGGAATTGGTTGTAGCAGTTTACCTGGATGGCTACACTTCACCTTCACTTGTTGGCATTCGAATAATTTAGTAAGGTATTCCAAAATATCATTCTTCATTCTTGGTCTACAGTATGTCTTATTCATGGTTTTCATCATCTTTTTATATCCATGGTGACCTAAGTAAGGTCTTTCATGCAATTCATTTGTGACGAGTTTCCTTAATTCCTTGACATTGGGCACATACTTCCTGTTCTTAAATGTTAAGATCCCCTCATCATTGCGCTAATAGCTTCTACTCACTAATCCTTGGTTGTTTTTTCCAAAAAATATTCACAAACTGATTATTCTCATGATTCATCAACCCTTCTTTAATTCTCTCTTTGAGGTCATTGAGCAGGTGCTTATGGCTTCAAAGCGAACCTCTTGCAAATATTCTGCGAAGTGTATCTACCACTTTATTTTGTTTTACTTTAATGTACTTGATTTCAAAATCAAATTCAATGATTAAATCCAACCACCTTGTCTATCTAGCATTTATTTTTGGTTGGTCAAACAAATATTTCAGATCTCCATGATCAGTCAACAACATAAACCTTCTCCCCAACAAGTAATGTCTCCATAGTTTTAGTGTGTTCATAATGGTTTCTAGTGTTTGGTGTGGAACTTCATTATCTTCCTAATTATTTAAAGGTTTTTTTTTCATCTGTGGTTGGATCCTAGTCCTTGAAATGGGGGAGTGGGGGTGCGCGCGGGGGCGCGCCTTCCGCGCCCCACTATTTCTACCACCTATCTCCCAGCCCCAAGCGAGGGTTCAGGGGCAATGACCCTAAAGTAAAAATTGGATGAAAATTTTCCTTGCAAAACATTGTAAGTTCATAGTCAATCTGATTCGTTCATTAGGTGAAAGTTATGACGTTAGAAGTTATGTTAATTTAGGGCTTTTATCCCAATAAGGAAACCCTCATTTTATATGAGGGAATTATGTTGCCACTATGTATTATTATTCTATGCATGAACAAAAGAGGAGAGACTGTGTGAGAATGAATAGGAAATTATAGTGGATTTGTTGTAGGTTGTATCTCTTCATTTTGATGGATAATAATAAAAGGAAGGATTGGTTGTGTCTCCATGGATGTAGCCCAAATTTGGTGAACCATGTATATTTGTGTCTATCTTGCTTTATGATTATCTGTGTTTGTTTTTTCTGCAATATTTTATGTTTTCTATTGCTTTGATAATTAATTTCTAACATCCAGTTCTAAATCATGGGTGACATAGGTCCTTTCATGCTCATTCAACTTCCTAGATTCATAGCAAATCACATGCCCTTCTTGCATCAGGACTCCACCAATTGTTTCCTTATAAGCATCAATATAAAACTAAAATCATTTTTTGGGTCAACAATTCTTAAGATAGGTGCATGGGTGAGTAAATTCTTCAGTTGTTCAAAACTAGTTGCACATTCAGATGTCCACTGAAATTTTACTCCTTTTTCTCTAAAATGTTGTGAGGGGATGCCCAATTTTTTAGAAGTTTCGAATGAATATTTGATAATAACCAGCCAATCCCATAAATTATCTGAACTCTGTCACATTTTGGGGTGTGGGCCAATCCATTATTGCTTTGATCTTCTATGGATCCACAACCACTCCCTTTGAGATTACATGACCCAAGTAGTGAACTTGGGTTTGGAAAAAATCTCTTTTGTTGAGCTTGGCATATAATTTATGTTCTTTGAACAATTGCAGCACAACCTTCGGGTGATCCTCATGTTCCTTTTCATTCTTTGAATACATCAAGATGTCATCCACAAATACTAGCACAAATTTATCCAAGAATGGCCTGAGCACATTGTTCATAAGGCACATAAAAGTTGTTGGAGAATTTGTGAGTCTGAATGGAACTATTATGAATTCATAGTGGCCATACCTCATTTTGAATGCAGTCTTGTGAATGTCCTCCTCCTTGATTCTGACCTGGTGATAATTAAACCTTCAATTGATCTTAGAAAACATTGCATCCCCTCTTAGTTGATCAAACAGATCATCAATCTTGGGAAGTGGGTACTTATTCTTCATAGTGGCCTTATTTAATTTCCCATAGTAAACAAAAAGATGTACTATTCCATCCTTTTTCTTAAGAAATAGAGCAAGGGATCCCCATAGTGACACGTGGGGAAAAATATACCCTTTTTCCATCAATTCTTTTAGCTCTAATTTTTGTTCAACAAGCTCAGGTGTGCTCATGTGATATGGGGCTTTCACTATTGGTGTTTTTCCTAGGATCAATTCAATTGTGAAGTCAATGTCTTGGTTGGGCGGAAGTCTTGGCAACTCCTTTGTAAATACATCATTATATTGAATTAAATTAATATAATTTGCAAAGGGTATGCGCTGGTTTATTTTTCCTCTATGACTTGAATGACATAAAGGGAACAACCCTTCCTGCTTCAGTGCTTCTCTTGCACTATAGATATTGTTCTAAATGTTATTGGCCTTTCCATACCTTGCAGCGCAATTGGGTCACCCTCATCACTAAGACATTCCAACACCTTTTCATAATAATCCACCTTTGTCCTATAGGCTACCAACCAATCCATACCTATCAGGAAATCATGTGATCCCAAGTGTTACAAGCCATTTTGTCACATCTGGTCAATAGGCCTACAAACTAGATCAGTCAACATCCTTGAACATTTTGTAATCATCCCTTCACAAATCCCTAAGCATCACTTCTCTAAGAAGTCTGAGTTTTTGGGACAGATTGCTCAAAAACACTTTTTTAGCCCCAACACACATTTCCTGCTTGGTCACCTACATTCAATGCATGTTTCATGCTTGTTCACCAACGTTGGTCAGCACATGTTCCTCCCTTCTGCAGATGCATTGATTATAGAAATCTAGGAAAATAATAAATATCTATGAAGCTTCCTCTTCCATAAGCTTCCAAGGTAGTTTTAACTATTTACCATGGGTAGGGATCTCAAATTCCTATATGATCCTATATTTGAGACCTCATCGCTTATCCCTTGAGCTAATCCTTCCATCATGTGTGGATCTCAAGCCCATAATGGTAAATCCTAAAATACCACATTCATCCTATAAATTTTTTGCCTCCCATAAGGCCAAGGTTGGATTTTGGAGATTGCTAGTGCCCTCATTCTATTGCTTTGAACCTAAATGAGTCATCACATTCATGAATTCGGGTTGGTGTTGAGGTGTGTTTTGTGACAAGGAAGGACAAGTCAACTTGGGAAGACATATACAAAGTTAGCTACTAATTATGGTTGTAAACTCTCCCCTATATTTGTTAATACAAAGAGTATCTTGTTTTCCTATATCTATTGTGTTATGTTTTCAATCATGTATTTTGATGCCATGTTGATTCATTGAATAGAGATTTTATATTATGCTATGTACATGTTGTAGATCCTTTGCTTGTTTTAGTAGTATGTGTAGGTTCTAATTATAGTACTTGGAGCTAGAATTGGAGATAACAAGCGACGAGGAAAGGAAGTCTTACTACAGATTCGAGGTAGGCTTCTTTCCCATACTCTAATTTCTCTAAGGAAAACTTTATACTTTTTTCCTTATTTTTTTCTAGATCAGTCCACTAGATCTAGGGAATTCACCTTCATTCGCAATTGTGAAAATTCTGCATAGTAAATTGGCAACCATACTGGGGATCATTATCTTCCCTTAGTGTTTTCCTTGACCTTAACACTTTTTTACCTCTTAAAGAGACCTTAATTGACTCACTTAGACATTGATTGACCCTAGGAAAACATTGTCTAGATCTTGGTTTCATTTCTTGTGTTGTGTTTTGACCAAAACATTCCCAGCACATTCCATGTTATGAGACAAAGCGCTTCAGTGCACTTGTTCATTCTGTGTGTCTGTTCTACATCTGCGCTAATTCCTGTATGATGCAAAAATTTGCATTCCTTGGCCTTGCTCTTCCTTTTGCTTTAGTCCAGAAATTTTTCTTGAGTATATGAGTTTGTCATTGTCTCTATAAACCCAATGCCTTGTGTGAAATTATGTGTTTTTTCTTTAACTTTTGCAAAAAAATCCCCCCTCAATCGTTGTTGGGGAGGCTAAAATTATGTATGAGTGTTAATCACCTTTGAGTGTCATCACCTTTTTTATAAGATTTTCTTTCTTTCTTTTTTTCTTCTTATCAATTAGGGTTTGTATGCATAGATTGACTGTTTAATTTGAAAAGTAACTTTTACATTATAGTTAAAGTCTGTATGGTTTCTTTTCGTTAGTGTTCAAGTTGCATTTATATGTTTCTTTGAATTTGAAACATTAAAATAAAATAAAATAAAAACAATTGTTTGCATCATATAGGGCTTTGATTTTGATTAGAATAGTGAAGTTGAGGAGATCGATTGTTGCATCACTTGTTTGTTGCATTGTTGATTGATTTCTTCTTCCCCTATTTAGTTAGGCCTTTCATTGCTGAAAGGATAATGAAAAGAGTTATTTTTGTCATATTAGTTGCATCATAGGTGTGTTTAGGTGACAAAGTTTTGAGCCATGGAATCGAAACATAATTCAAGATAAACTCTAAAATTCACTCAATTAACCTAAGGAGCACTTGAAACTTAATGAAACACATAGAGGTATAGGCTAGAGATGTGTTCTGACATCTTTAAACATAGGAGTTTTCATTCCTTGTCAGCGTTATATTTTGGGGGTGATATCTTTTTCCATATACGTAGGTGTATAGGATCATTCTCCACACACCTCTGAGTATATTAGATGGCTCTCCATGCAGGATAAGTATATGGGAACACTCTACCAAATATTTCCATTGGATCCCTTGATATGTATCCCTCCTACTGCTATCTAGGCAATCCCTTCTACGAATAGAAGCGATCCCTCTAGTCCAATGAGTGGATTTAGTAACAACCTAAACAAATACATGAAAAACTCTCATAGTTTAAATCAGAATGACATGAGAGAGGAAAGATGGTCTGCCTCACTCCTATGCGACTGCTTTTCAATGTCAATCTCGATCTCCTCACTTCCAAGCTCGATCCTCACTATTCTATTGCAAACGAATACCTACAAGAGAGATCAAACAAAGACAACAAAGGAAAAATATAGCATATTCAGTCTAATGTAAACCATATGATAGTTCAAGGAGCATCATACTAAGCAAGTAGTCATTTACATGCTTATGGAAAGAAAGCATGCATTGTATTAATAATAAACAAATGAGGGAAGTATAAAACCACTACCTTAAATGTTGGAAGCCTCCTTTAGGATGGGTTTCCAAGTCCAAGACAAGACTTCTCAAGATCCTCTTTCTCCTTCACAAATTGGAAGCAATTAGTCACAATTTAGTAGCAACATGACCAATCTAGTATGACTAACCATTTGAGGGTATAACGGAATGTATTTATAGGGAAGGAGAGGGAGTTAGAGATCCAAAAAAGGGGGAAGAAGCTCAAGATCTTAAGGGGAAGATCACTAAAGGTAGGACCAAGGTCTCAAAATGGGAGAACTCGACCATATCATTATTCAACAATAACCATCTCACCGTTCTCGAGGCTTCTAGTAAGAGAAGCTTCTGCTCCATTTTTGGAGAAACTGACTGAAGAGGACCAACGCATTTTTTCACTATAATTGCCACACTGACAATGTTATACACCAGTTATGCAGAGAGTTACCAACATGGATCTTACTGTTAATAGTAGCGTTGGGCTTACAAATAGGGTTTTTTGAAAAATCCTCCCAAATTACCTCAAGGATTTTTTTTATTTTCTTTCAGGGATGCTTTGATCAATGTTTTTCATGATGAATTCATTGACATATTTTTTCTCTTTGCGACATTTTGGGAAAAGTTTGACAACTCAGGGTATGAGACAAGGAGTGTGACAAATTACTTATAACATATGCCCCCTAAAGCATGAAGTCAAAATAGAGAGTGATGGTTGAAGTGCTTTACAAGTCAAAGCAAGGACTTTAGAGAACTACCGAAAGGAGACCTGAAAATCAAACATAATACAACATATATGACATCTCTAATGTAGGCATCTGACAATACATGAATCCACGGCATGGGCACATCCATCCGACTAGAAAGGATCATGTGTATGGATCCATGGTATGGACACAACCATCTGACTACAAAGGATCATGTGTATGGATCCATGGTATGGACACAACCATCTGACTACAAAGGATCATGTGTATGGATCCACAACATGGATGCAGCTATCCAACTACAAAGGATCATGTGTATGTATCTACGGCATGGACGTAGCCATCCAACTAAAGAGGATCATGTGTACAATCATGAATACTAAATAAATCCACATAGCCTAGATTTATCAAATTAAATACAGGGTCTTCATCTCTGTCCTGAGCCAACTGAAGTACGAATATAACCATGCGAATAGATGTGTTGACATCGAACATGGTAGAAACCACCTGATTATTAGTCAATGATGTAAACCGTTAATAGGTACGAAAGAAACCACCAATAATGACAATGGCTCTCAAGGTACAACAACACAATCCACGAGTGTGAACAAGGAAGTTGAAGTCAAACACTTGCAGAATCATTCGATCGAAGGTCAGTGATGTTAACCTATCGTCGAATGCGAAGAACCTTCCATTCAGGCATGCAAACTCCAAGGTACTGAAAAGGAGTTTCTAGACCATATTCCTGGATAATGAGTTGGAGTTGACAGGAAGTGATCCGTCGAAGGAGGGCCATAATGTTTCCCACCTCATTGACACGAAACATAGGATTTTGCAGAGTTGGTAAGAGTGATTCAAGATTGTTGCAAAAAATTCAAATGGGGTATAAGAGGTTTGAATTTGCAGATGAAACTTATCTTGAACATATCGGCGACACGACTTCGGATTTTGGCAACATTTGACTCAAAATGGGATCAATGGTCATGATGATAATAGGTAACGATCAAATGAGAGGAAAATGGATTTCCCAAACCCAGGAAGGCAAGTGACTAAGTAAGGATATCCCAAACCCGACACGAAATGCAGATGAATGTCATGTTCAAAGGTGACATTCTATCTTTAATACAAAATACAAGACACATTTACTTCCATTCCCCCACCCCCCCGTTATTTCTAGCGAGTACCTCTTTATTTTTAATCACAAGCTTGAAGATGATACCATATGCTTATCGTATAAGTTCATCGGATGAATCCATCCTAGTAAGTTTAACGAGGCCTAGGAAGGAGTAGCTCAGTCTCGTCATGGTGATAAGTCCTGCATCATTTAAGTTTTACTAGTCTGATGAAGGGGTAACTTGACATCTTTTTCATGTTTAGAGAGTTTGAAAAAGAGGAAAAAATAAAATTTGAGAGGTCCCTTTTCATAGATAGTCTCTCGAATCCAAAAAGGTAGAAAACAATATTCAAGAGAACCTCTTAGCCTTGTTTGACTAAGGTATTCCTTTTCCGTAACTAGTCTATATCAGTCCAAAAAAGGGTTAAACTTATACTAGGTAGATGTCTTTTCATTTACTTTTACAAGTTCGAAAAGACAAGTGCTCACAAATATTTTCATATTTTGAGAGTCTAAAAATAGCTAAAAGAGGACTCCTCCTAGAGGAACGAGTGGTATAAAAGGATAGCAATGGGTTCAGTCCATGATGGAACTACTAAAAACATGTAAAGATCAAGAGGCTGGCTAATAATACCACTCAACGCAGATGTCCTCAGGCAAGGGTAAAATAACCAAGTGAAAGGATATGATTAGCCAAAGAGACGATAATGATGGAATGAAAAAATGAAGGCTCATCTAGAAAAAAAATTCTAATAAAAATGGCAATCACGAGTGGTAAAATGGGAATGGTTTCATTTTACACAAGCTTGAAACATGGAAAACTATGCTTGAGTATACTTGAAGATGATTTCATTTTTTCACAAGCTTGAAACATGGGAAAAAACTTTGCTTGGATTTGGTTTCATTTTTACTCAAGCTTGAAACAAAGACAAACTATGCTTGAGATAAGTTTGCATGCCCCCAGCATAATGAATCAACTCAAGGTACATGCCCCCCAAGCTTTATTTCATTCACCTAAGTAGACGACTGGTTACTAACAGGTGGATGAAATGAAGGTTCACTTACGAGATCAAGTGAAAGACTCAACTGGGAATTTACGAGATCTAATCAAAGACTTGAATTGGAAGGGGATTTGTTTCATTTTTTAACGAGCTTGACACAGGAAAAGAACCATGCTCATGACACCTTGTTTCATTTTTTAACAAGCTTGACACAAGAAAAGAACCATGCTCATGAAACCTTGTTTCATTTTTTAATGAGCTTGACACAAGTAAAGGAACTCTACTTCGACACTTTGTTTCATTTTTTAACGAGCTTGACACAAGAAAAGAACCATGCTCACGACACCTTGTTTCATTTTTTAACGAGCTTGACACAAGAAAAGAACCATGCTCATGGGGACCTATTTCATTTTTTAACGAGGTTGACATAGTAAAAGAACTATCCTCATGGTACCTTGATTACAGCCTATAAGAGGTCATAGCTTCCAAGAGGTTCTCATCATATGGGAGAACAATGCTCTAGAAGGGATACATGTCAAAGGATCTAATGGAAAGATTAGGTTACAATGCCCCCAGTACATGATGCACTATATCACTGACTATATCATCAATAGACACGTGCGCAGAACAAGTAGCCACATAATTAACCTGTGGTGGGGGTGATTCCACTTGCATACAAGTAACATTTAGGAAAGATGGTTGATTGGGAGTCAAATTAGGACCAACGAACGAAAGTTGATCAATGGCCACAATTCTTCCTTCATGTGGGAAACATATGACATGAAAGAGAGAAGAGACAAGAGTTCCCATGACATAAACATAGTCACGGCCGAGGAGTAAATTAAAATCCAAAGGGCCTTGGACAACCATCATGTCAAGATAGATGATTTTCCCTCCCAAAGTAATAGGAAACTTCGGAAGGATGCCTAAGGATTTACTAGTTCCTCTGTTAAAAGTTAACAAATTCTAGGTAACAAGCACAAGTTGCGGAGAACCTAAAGCTTTCTAAGTAGTTGAGGAAAGAATACTATCAGATGCACCTTCATATATGATTGTGCCAGGTACGGGTATATTATAAGGTTGTACCATGATCTGAAAGGGCACATAGGAAGGAAGACGATATCCTGCTAGTCGACTCCAATCAAAGAAAGTGACTAAACTACTTGGAGAGGGTGCCATCAAAATGGGAGGACTACTCTCTTGCAGATTCCCCCCCTGTACCATGGGAATATGAGGATTTCCCCCCTGTACCATGGGAATAGGAGGATTTCCCCATAATTCTTTGGAATCTGAAGAAACCAAAAGAACTTAAGTGTTACAAACTTCACTCTCTACAGGATAGATATGATCAACTGAAAGCAGAATCAGGTCAATCATTCTTTCAACCGATGGTTGGTCGGAAATGGACTCATGGGATTCACTTTCAGAGAGAGTGGGATTAATGAGAGATGAGTTCTGATCGATCACTTGATCAACTGGTGGAGGATCAAGGGAAAGCTTCTAATAACCAGTTGGACAACGAGGTTGAGAAGTGGTAAGGTTATCCAACACATTAGAGGCTTCATCCATATAAGGGTATAGGTGAATAGGATGATGCCCTTCACATAACCTACAAGTAAATTTGACGTTTCCCTTTTTCCCATGGGATTTATTATCACTAGTTGAAGGTTTATCATCAGCATGATCTCCAGAGGCTGATGACAAAGGTCGATGTGAACCTGTGGACCACACTTCTAAAATCTTGGGAATACTAGGACATTCTTGAAGAAGGTGGTCGCCCTTACAAAGCGTGCAAGGGAATTTCACTTTACAAGGTTGATTGAAAAGTTTCTCAACATTGCATCAGTAGCAGGGACTCCTTGGTTGGCCCCTTGCTTATTTTTCTTCTTAATCTTCCTTTTCTTCTTCTTCTTATCCACCTAGTTACTAACTTGCATGTTTTCACCAAACGAAGAAGAAGAAGAGGAAGAATACTTAACGGGTGAAGAAGAAAAAGGGTTAAATCTAAGATCTACTGGAGGTTGATATGTTTCAGGTAGAGGAGATCCCAGTTGAGGAGAACTTTGGACATTCAAAACCTTAGGGATCGAAAATAAGCAAACCAACAAACCAATGGTAAATCCAATAAGGGACAATGGTCCCATATAGGGAGCACCAACATTTCCAAAAGAAGGAAAAGGACTAGGATTCCCATTAGAGGGGTTTCCTTGGTTGGTAGACTCAGGAACTGTTTCCATTAGTCTCAACCTAATATCTACTAAGGAGTATTTCCACAGGAAGGATATTATTCCGCAGTCAATTAATTTTATAAATCAACAACAAATCAATCGAAAAGGAGTAACTAGGCACAAAGGTTTACCAAGCAACTGTGAACTACAATATACACCTTGGCAAACCAAGGACTTAATGTACGACAGCCAATCTCGAATGTTGTGTTCGGTGTATCACGGTATACAAGGTGGCAGACTCGGTTACCTATGGATGGATAGAAACCTATAGGGGACTCCCAAAATATACGCGATGGTACGTGGGAGTGCAATCCATAGTAGTGTTGTCTAATGCATAACCATTCGATGAGAGCATTCCCATATACTTACCATGCATGGAGCGCCTCTAATATACCCGAAAGTATTGGAGAATGATCCTATACACTTCCGTACATGGAATGAGATTTCACCCCCGAGATACAACGTTGGAAAATAATGACAACTCCTATGTTTAACGACGCCGGAACACGTCTCTAGCCTAGACCTCTAAATGTTTGTGTTAAGCTCCAAATGATCCTTAGGTTAATTGAGGTAAATTTTAAGTTTATCTTCAATTAAGTTTCGGATTTAAGGCTCAAAAAGATGTCACCTTAACACCTATGATGAAACTGTCATGAGAAAGTGATTCTTTCCGTTTCGATGAAAGCTAATATAGTAAGGGAAGAGATTCAAACAATGATGCAACAACCAATAATGCAGCAAACAAAGATTTCCTAACTAGATCTTCCACTTTCATTTTCCAAATGCAACCACCAAAAGAGAAATTATTTCAATTTTTCTTTCAATGAATGAGAATGCACTTTTAGCTTTAATCACTAAACAATGTAATCTATGTATAATGATAAATCATAAAAAATGACTTTTCAATGCAACGTGATCTAATGCACTTTATGAAAAGTAAATTATGAGATGAAAACTAAATGAATGAAAAATTAATTTCTTTATGACTACAAAAGAACTACCACTTCTCAATCCACAGAAAATCAGTATTTTCCCACTCATACAAGAAGCAAAAAAATATTTTAATTAACTCAAAGTATGAAAGAATCAATCATAATGAAATTTTTACCACTTCAAGTATGGGATAAATTTTTTCACACCACAAAGAAACTTAAGGCAAACATACAGGATCTAATGCACACAGAGCAGGGAAATGATATCAGAGATCAGGACACACTAGATTTTTAAGCAGGAACCCCAAAAATTCTACCATTCAAAGACTAGCGAAGGTAGCCAAATAGAACCAGAGGTCTGCATCGCGACTGTTTAGGAAAAACTCTCACTGACAGCGCAACTGTAACTGATAAAAAATGCGTCGAGTGAGGAAAGTTTAGGAAAAACAGGTAGATCTTGAGAAAAACCCTAGACCTAATACCCTAAATGACTGACTACTTAGAGTACAAACTCAAAGGAAATCAAAACCAAGGATTATTGAAAGGTTGGCCAAACTAATCAAAAATTCCAAATTCAAAAGGAGGGTTGAAAGGGCTACAGGCTCCCCAATGGAGTCGCCAATTTGTTATCTAGGCAATCCCTTCTACTGGTAGAAGCGATCCCACTAGTCCAATGAGTGGATATAGTAACAACCGAAACAAATACATGAAAAACTCTCCTAGTTTAAATCAAAATAACATGAGAGAGGAAATATGTCCTACCTCACTCTTATACGGTCGCTTTTCTATGTCGATCTTGATCTCCTCACTTCCAAGCATGATCCTCGCTATTTTGTTATAAACGAATACCTGCAAGAGAGATCAAACAAAGACAATAAAGGAAAAACATAGCATATGCATTCTAACGTAAACCATATAACATATCAAGGAGCATCATACTAAGAAAGTAGTCATTTACATGCTTATGGAAAGCGAACATGCATTGTATTAATAATAAGAAAAAGAGGGAAGCATACAACCATTGATTTGATGTTGGAAGCCTCCTTCAGCATGGGTTTCGAAGTCCAAGCCAAGACCTGTCAAGTTCTCCTTTATCCTTCACAAATTGGCAGTAATTAGGCACAATTTAGTAGCAACATGACCAATCTATTCTGACTAACCATTTGAGGGTATAAGGGAATGAACTTATAAGGAAGGAGAGGGAGTTAGGGATCCACAAAATGTGGAATAAGGTCCACATCTTAATGGGAATATCCCTAAAGGTAGGACCAAGGACTCAAAATGGGAGAACTCGACCATATCCTTATTCAATAATAACCAGCTTGTCATTCTCAAGGCTTCGAGTAAGAGAAGCTTCTGCTCCATTTTTGGAGAAACTACCTGAAGAGGACCAGCGTGCTTTTTCACTATAATTCCCATGCTGACAGTGCTAGACACTAGTTATGTAGAGAGTTACCAGCACATATTTTAATGGTAATAGTAGCATTGCAATTGCAAATAGGGTTTTTTGACAAATCCTCTAGAATTACTTCAAGGCATTTTTGTTCATGGATGCTCCGATCAATGTTTTTCATGGTGAATTCATTGACATCTTTTGTCACTTTGCGAAAATTTGGGAAAAGTTTGACAGCTTAGGGTATGAGACAGGAAGTGCGAAAAATTATTGCATAACACCTGCATCTCGTGATTTCCATTTTTATCAGCTTGATCCTTCCAGATGAGCCTTGGTTTCCTCATTCCATCGTCACCACTTGTTTGGTCAATCATATGCTCTCACTTGGTTGTTTTACCCTTTCCTAAGGAACCGCTATGATGAGTGGTCTTATGAGCCAACCACTTGACCTCTACATGTTTTAAGAAGTTCCATCATGACTGGAACCAGATGTTAACCTTTATACCACTCGTTCCTCCAGGAGGATCTTTCTTTCAACTCTTTTTAGACTAGCTAAATATTAAAATATTGTTGAGCACTTGTATTTTCAAACTCATTAAAGTAAATGAAAATACATCTACTCATTATAAGTTTAACCCTTTTCTAGATTGACATAAACTATTTACCAAAAACGAATACCTTAGTCGAACATGGCTAATAGGTTCTCCTGAGTATCATTTTTTTCCTTTTCAAACTCAAGAGACAACTTTACAAAAAGGAACCTATGGAGTTTTATTTTTCACCTCTTTTTCAAACTCTATAAACATGAAAAAGGAGTCGAGTTACACCTTCGTTGGACTCGTAAAAGAATCAGGAAATGATGGACTCTTCAAACATGATGGGACCAAACCACTCCTTCTCAGGGTTCTTTAAAAATACTCAAGATTCATCTGAAGTATGAACTTATAGATCAAGCATATGTTATCCTCCTCAAGCTTGTCAAAAATAAAGAGTTACTGAGTTACTGACTAGAAATGGTTGGGGAAATTGGGAAAACATGGTACTTCACCTATTAATGGTAGTGAGTCACTCTCAAACATGACACTCTTTCACCTCATCTCCATGATTGTTGAGTTGGGAAATTCACTTGCCTCTTTGGTTCATCACATCATATTAAAAACCTCCGCATTCGATTTTGAGTCAATGCTACCAATTCCATAAAGTGTCATCGTAAGATCAAGAAAGGTCCTTTTATTGATATATAATATGATACTCTTAAGCCTTCATTATGTTTGTCATTCCTGAACCAACTCTAGATCAACATTATTATGTCTCAAAGCTTGATACATGTTTTGTGTTGTTGATGGGGGATACATCATGACCCTCTTGCAATGAGTCGCTTCCTGTCGAAATCAGCTCATTATCCAGGAAGTGGAATTAGAAATTCCTTTTGGTACCTTAGAGGTTGCATACATCAATGGAAATTTTTCTCACTTTTGGCAATAGGTTTTCATCATTTGCATTTGATCGGAAGATTATGTGTGGTGTTCAACTTCATCTCATCCATTCACACCACATAGATTGTACTAAAGTACCTCGAGATCCATTAACATCATCGTTGGTTTCTCTTGCGCCTAATAACAAATTACATCATTGGCCAGTAATCAAATGGTGTCTACCATGTTCGACTCCATCTCATTTATTTGCATGGTTAGACTCGTACATCAAACAATCAAGTGAACAAGATAGAAGACCCCAGATCTAGAGTCTATCCATTCGTGCTGTGAATTCAATATTAATACAAGATCACAAAAGTATGATGGCTATGATCATACAAAATATTATCCAAGCATGGGTCCACACTTTGTCATCAGTGGATGAGACTTCTTGATCATTGTACATGTAATATTGGCTTATATGCTAAGCATGGGTATGCCTCCCTCAGCAATGATATCATGATGAAAATGTATTGTAACAGATGATGATCTTGACTAGTTGTTCTTGATCCATACTTGTCATAAGGTAAAGCACTTCAATCATCAGCTACTACTTTTGACTTTGTACTTTAGGGGGAAATATATTAAAGGCCATTTTTTCACATCTAGTCAATAGGCCTACAAATCGGATCAATCAGCATCCTTGAACATTTTGTCACCATCCCTTCACAAAGCCCTAAGCATCACTTCTCCAAAAAGTTTGAGTTTCTGGGACAAATTGCTCAAAAACACTTTTTTTATCCCCAACACACATTGCCTTCTTGGTCACCTGCGTTTAGCACATGTTGCATGTTTTTTTACAAGCGTTGGTCAGCAAATGTTACTCCCTTCTGTAGGTGTGTTGATTCTAGAAATTCGGGAAAATAAAAATATCTCTAAAGCTTTCTCTTACTAAAAATTCCAAGGTAGTTTTACCTATTTCCCGTGGATAAGGAGCTTGAATTCCTATCTAATCCTATATTGGAGACCTCATCTCTTATCCCTTGAGCTCATCCTTCCATCATATGTGGATCTTAAGCCCATAAGGGTAAATCCTAAACTACCATATTCATCCTATAAATTTACTGCCTCCCTTAAGTTTTGGGTTAGATTTTGGAAATTTCTAATGCCATCATGCTAATGCTTTGAACCTAAAGGAGTCATTACATTCATGAATTAGGTTTGTTGAGGTGTGCTTCATGACAATAAAGGAAAAGTCAACTTGGGGAGACATCTACAAAGTCAGCTACTATTTATGGTTGTAAACTCTCTCCTATATTTGTTAATACAAAGAGCATATTGTTTTCCTATATATGTTGTGTTATATTTGCACTCATGTATTTCAATTCCATGTTGATTCATTGAATAGATATTTTATATTATGTTACGTAGATGTTGTAGACCCTTTGCTTGTTTTAGTAGTGTGTGAAGGTTCTAATTATAGAACTTGGAGCTAGAATTGGAGCTAACAAGCGAGGAGGAAAGGAAGGCTTACTACAAATTAGAGGTAGGCTTATTTACCATACTCTAATTTATCTAAGGAAAAAATTATTCTTTTTTCCTTCTATTATTCTGGATCAATCCACTAGATCTAGGGAATTCAACTTTGTCCATAACCGTGAAAATTCTGCATAACACCAAGGAAAAAAAAATTAGTTTAACTATTGTAGTGATATTGTAGATTTGTACACGACATGATTCAACCATATATGTCATTCTTCTCCTTGTTCCTGTGGCCAACTAAACAATCCATGATTCCTCATGAATTTTATTTGGTAACTCACATCTTTCCACAAATTTAGGATTTATATAATTGAAATTGGATCCAGGATAGATTAAAACTAAGACTGGAGAGTTTTTTAATCATACCTTCCATTTGAATGATCATTGCTTGTTGGCATGCCTGTCTATTATCCAATGCTACGCATATTCTAAGGATGTTATGGGCCACAAAATTCACGGTTGGTGCCTCATGTATGTTGTTAAGATTTGCACCTGACTTCTACAACTTGGGGAAAATTCTTTTTAGGTAGTTTTCTCCACACTCCCAACATTGATACCCTTATTTCATTCCCTAATTTCTAGGGCTCATTTCTACTGACACTAGAGTTTGTTGATGCTCACCTTTGGTGAAGTTATTAAATCTTCCACCCTTTCCTCTTTTTCCTTTCTTCCTCTAGTTAGTTCAGACTTTAGTCTTATGCTTAGACTACTCATAGCAGTGCTTAGTCTTTAGGATGACCTCCTCCAGAGTCTTAGGATCATTGAATTATATTATGTCTCAATATGCATGTGGTAATCCACTAACATATCTTTGGATCTTGGTATTCTCATCCTTGATGTAAGGTACATACCTTAGTAGCTCCAATAATTTGCTGGTATACTCTTTAGGTGTCATTTGCCCTACTTTGTGCTCATAAAAATCCTTGGCTTTGTTGTCATAATATTTCTCAAATAGGTACTTTTTTCAAAAGTACATTTCAAACTTCCTCTAGGTCAACTCCTTCTCTCTGATGTCTTTGATGTTCTTGATATCCTCCCACCATATCTCATCTTTTCCGTTCAAGCTAAAAATAACTACCCTAACCTTCATGTTCTCGGTACAGTCATGGAGCTTGAAGTACTTCTCTATTCCCAAAATCCATGCTTCTGCATCCTCTACTTTCATTACCTCTCCATCAAATGTTGGGGATTTTTCTTTCTTGAATTCCTCTTGCATGGGAGTGTTTTTAGTCTTCCTTTTGATGATGATATCTAGTAGTTGCACTATTCAATGATTGGCTAGGACAACTTAATTCCCTTTCTAGGGAGCTAAGTATTTTTGTTCCTCCTTATGCAAGTCTTCTCCTGTAGAAAATCTTGTAGATTCACAAGCTAATGCAATTTTCTAAAGAAAGAGACAAGAATCTACTTCTACTCTTTACAGCATAAGCCCATAAACATCGAGCAAACAATAATCAATAGAGGAAGAGAATCAAAGGCTCATAACATAATAAATATCCAGGGAAAGCCACAACTCAAACCCTCACTATCTCTTTTGTATTAATCCGAAAAATGAAGATGAAATTACAATGTTTGTTCTCTCTAGAACAATCCCAACACTCAGCAAATTCAATCTCCAACTCATAAGCAAGCTCAAGGCCAAATCTTAGCCTCTTCACAAGCTCTCCAAGTCTCTATTCCAATGTGTAATTCCTATGGAGGATAGCTTATATTTAAAGGGAAATAAAGCCTCTAAAAACTGTAAAATCCCTTAAGGATTAGTTCCTGAATGCATGCGCTGTCAGTGTAACTTAGAAAAAGCTAAAACAAATAGCACACTATCCCTGCACTCTAGTCTCAATTGGGTCTTTCTCATAATCAACATGCATGAGTTTCTGATGAGTAAATATTCAGTTAACTAGAGTAGCACTGGTGGAGTTCATTAGTGACACCATTGACTGTTAACTTACTATTAGTTCTCTCAATCAGTTTGAGAAATAATTTAACTGAGATGACTCATGAAACTGAGTCTTCTATTTTACAACTCACAATTAAGTCACACTGGGCTCCTACAAAGTAGAGAGAACATACACATGACGAAAGAGAGACTTCCAACTCGAATTTCCTAAGTTAAGTAAGTTTAATAAACTTAATTAACTAATTTTAAGTTTCTATGAGAATAGAATCCGAATTTAATTCACTGTTTAATTCAAGGACAAATTAAACTCGAATTTCTTCTTTTCATTTCTCTACACACCCTCTCAACAAGAAAGGGATTATCTTCTACCTTCAATCTGTCTTTGTGAAACTCGAATTTACATCTTGACAATGCCTTTGTCAAGATGTTAGCATCTTGCTCCTCTATGGGAATGTAATCTAACAACATGATCCGCCTCAACACACAATCTCTGAGATGATGATATCGGATATCAATATGCTTGGAGCGATCATGAAAAACTGTATTTTCAAAGAGTTTGATACAAATCTGATTATCACAATAAATCACTATCAGATCCATCTGCTAACCAAACAAACCAACCAGGATCTTCCTCATCCAGATAGCTTCACATGCTGCCTGACTTGCAGCCATGTACTCTGCCTCTGTCGAACTGAGTGCAACCAATCTTTGTTTCCTGTTGTACCAAGAAATTTTCGCTAACCCAATACTATAGATACCTCCTGATGTGCTCTTCCTATTGAATGGACTTCCTACCCAATCTGCATCTATGAAGCCTTGAAGCTTCACTCCCTTAGTCCATCTGTACCATAACCTAAACTAAGTAATGCCTCTGAGGTATCTCAATACATGTTTTTCCACCTTCCAATATAGCTTGGTATGCCTAACCATCGCTTGACTAAGCTGGTTAACTTCATAGCACATATCTAATCGTGTGTTCACCAACTACATGAGTGAACCCACAAGTTGTCTGTAAACAGTAGCTTCCACTACTTCCTCTGAAGTAACATCCTCCTTCCTCTAGTTACCAGCTAGAGGAGTCTCCATGGGTTTACTGCTCTCCATGCAGAATCTCCTCAGTATCTCATTGGCATACTTGCCCTGAGATACAAACGGCTCCCCATCTCCCTCCCATACCTCCATGCCAAGAAAGTAATGCATGAGCCCCATGTCCTTCATCTCAAACTCTCTTGCAAGATCATCCTTGCAAGATTTGATGAGCTTCTCATCACCTGTCAGTATGAGATAATCTACATAAAGTACAAAGATCAATAACTTACCTTCCACCACTATGTGATACAGGTTTGCATCCGCTTCACTCTTCCTAAATCCCAACCCAGTGAAGTAGTTATCTATCCTGGTGAACCAAGCACGGGGTGCTTGCTTCAGCTCATATAACGCTCTCTTGAGTTGGCACACATGCGACTCATGGTCCAAGGTTTCAAAACCTTCAGGCTGCTCTATGTAAACCTCTTCCTCAATCATGCCATTGAGGAAGGGAGTCTTCACATCCATCTTATGGATCTTCCAACCCATATATGTTGATAGTGCCAAAATAGATCTAATTAATGATTACCTTGCAACAGGAGCAAAGGTCTCATCATAGTCAATCCCCTCTACCTGTGAAAAGCCACGGGCCATAAATCTAGCTTTATGCTTCTCCACACTACCATATGCAGCTTGCTTTACCTTGTAAAGCCAACGTGAGCTCATAACTAACTTTTCCTCCAGTCTCGAGACCACATCCCAAACATTGTTTCAAACTATGGAGTCATACTCCTCCACCATTGCATCAACCCAAACCGGCTGTTGCACTGCTTCCTAAAAGGAAGATGGCTCTGTCACAATGCATGCACTATAAGTGTCATGTATCCAGTGTACTTTTCTGGTGACCTCCTCTATCTGCGCTAAGAAGAGGGTTCTCCCACGTTCTCTCATGCATCATCCAACAATCTGTCAGCCTCTCTAGTACACTTTCTTCCCTCTCTGGAAGACTCTACCTGAGTGGATGTCTCCACTCTTTGAACCTCTGCATGTGGCTACTCCACATCAATCTGAAGCCCATCAACCTTAGGATCTAAAATCTCCTCATCCGCATGTATCTCAATCTCCCTCTCAAGGGATACTCACATGGACTTCTCCTCATCGAACCTGATATCCCTGCGAACCACTGTCATCCAACTGGTCGGCATGTACACCCGATAGTTGTGGGTGTATCATTGTACACCACAAAGATCCCCAACTCTATTATTGACTCAAGATTCTTCCATACATCTTTGGTGACATGCCAATAAACTGATGACCCAAAAATCCTTAAGTGACCAACATCTGGCCTCTTACCAAAATAAGCCTCCTTCAGTGTCTTCATCTCAAGTATCCGATGTGGGCTACAGTTCTAAACATAAGCCGTTTTGTTGCATGCCTCAACCCACAAGTGTAGTGGTAGGACCTTATCATGCGACATCACCTTTTCTGCCCCTACTATGCTCTTGTTCTTCCTCTTGGAAACCCCATTTTTTTGAGGGTTATGGGGTGCTGTCAACTCTTGTTTAATCCCTTCCACTGCACATAAGTTCTTAAACTCATTGGAGACATACTCACCAACGTTATCACTCCATAGAGATTTAGCTAGACTCTTTCTCTATCGATGCTTTAAACTCACAAAATTTTGTGAAAGTTTGATCCTTTTTCTACATAAAAAATACCGTGCATTTACGAGAATATTCATTAACAAATATAAAACAATACCTATGTTTGGTCATGGATGTTTTTTAGAATGGTCCACACACATCTAAATGGACTGTCTCCAAAATAGACTCTACTTGACTATCTCTGTCTCCAAAGGGAGACTTGGTGTATTTTCCCAAAGTACAACCCTTGCATGTATCAACTTGCTCAAGCGTACCTTTGGGAAGACCGGTAGAAATTTGTTGCAATATCTTCAAAGCTCCATGATGTAAGTGGCCTAATCACCTGTGCCACAATTCATCGATGTCTTGGCTCAACATCTTTTTCGCTTTTGAACTCAAATCAACACAATCCTATACCTCTATCTTATAGATATTTTGAACTTGAATCCATATATTATTTACTTGACCCGTGGCTATGTGTCGAAGGAATGTCTTTCCTTTCGAAAAGATCACATCATAGCCTCTATCCTCAAGCATGGCAATGGATACGAAGTTCTTTGTTAGTTTGGGTACATTCATAACATTCTTCAAGGTGAGTGGAGTCGCATGCTCCCTCTGAAAAGTAATAGTGCCCACCCCAGTAACACTATTACCATTATCACCCATCTGGATATGCATCTTGAGATCTTTCTCCTCCAATTCACTAAATAACTCTTTATTGCCAGTCATGTGGAAAGAATCTCCACTATCTAAGTACGAGACACTTCCCATCATTGAAGACACCATGCATGTAATGAGGGAAAATTCCAATTCGAATTGGGAGGCCAAAGCCTCACCCACCGCTCCTCCTAAGGACTTCTCCTTAGACTTCTTGTGACAATGAAAGCATTTAACTTTTGTCATGTCCTTCTTCTTACCTCCATGATAAGAATTTGATTTGGAATGGGAAAGTTTACCTTTCCCCTTCCTTGCCTTAATATCTAAGGCACAGTTCTCTTCAGCATCAGTCTTTGATGAAGAGCCATCCATGGTGCTCCTCCTGATCTCATGCTGCATCAAATTCGACCATATTCATTCCCAATCTAGCAGCTTCTCCTGACCTTTGATAGAGTCCTAATAACTATGCCAACTCTTTAGGAGTCCAAGAAGAGAAAGGCTCACCAGATCCTCCTCAGAAATCGTGATTCCAACACTTCCAAGTTCATCCCGACATTGAGTGAACTTGGTCAAGTATTTCAGAATCGTCTCACCTTTCTCCATCTTGATTTTATGAAGTTTATCCTTCAGTGCTAACTTCCTTTGATCACTGCTATTCTAATACAAGTGCGTCAATGTTTTCCAAATAGCATGGGAGGTTTCCTTTTCATGGAGACTCGAGATAATATGATCTCGAACTCCCTCAAGGATTATCCGCCTTGCCTTCACCACACACTTCTTCCACTCGACCAAGTTCTGTGCATCAATAGCTACTAGCTTAGGAATTGTTTGTTCAACAAATTCCTTCAAGCCATTGTCCTCTAGCACAGCCTCCATCCTGTCCCTCCAGGCTATGAAATTCGATTTTCCTTCCAAGGCATACTCAAGCCTCAACCCATGGAACGCCATCTGCTGATCTTGAAGTATGTATTGCAAATTCGACTTTCATCTATAACATAGAAACTCAAAGTTTCGAAGTCTCCTCTAGTATATTGTTCTTAGCTCTGATACCATGTAGAAAATCCTGTAGATTCACAAGCTAATGCAATTTTCTAAAGCAAGAGACAAGAATATACTTCTACTCTTTACAACGAAAGCCCATAAACATCGAGCAAACAATAATCAATAGAGGAAGAGAATAAAAGGCACATAACACAATAAATATTCGGGGAAAGCCACAGCTCAAAACCCCACTATATGTTTTGTATTAATACAGAAAATCAAGATGTAATTACAATGTGTGTTTTCCGTAGAACAATCCCAATACTCAGAAAATTCAATCTCCAACTCATAAGCAAGCTCAAGACCAAATCTTTGCCTCTTCACAAGCTCTGCAAGTCTCTATTCCAATGCATAATTCCTATGGAGGATAGCTTGTATTTAAAGGGAAATAAAGCCTCTAAAAACTGTGCAATCCCTTAAGGACCAGTTCCTGAATGCATGCATTGTCATTGCAAATCAGAAAAATCTAAAACAAATAGCACACTATCCCTGCACTCTAGTCTCAACTGGGTCTTTCTCAAAATCAACATGCATGACTTTCTAATGAGTAAATATTCAGTTAACTAGAGTAGCAGTGGTGGATTTCATTAGTGAAACCACTGACTATTAACTCACTATTAGTTTCTCTCAATCAGTTTGAGAACCAATTTAACTGAACTGACTCATGAAACTAAGTCTTCTATTTTACAACTCACAATTATCTCACATTGGACACCTACAAAGTAGGGAGAAGATACACATGACGACAAAAGACTTCCAACTCGAATTTCCTAATTTAAGTAAGTTTAATAAACTTAATTAACTAATTTTAAGTTGCTATGAGAATAGAATTCGAATTTAATTCACAGTTTAATTCAAGGACAAATTAAACTGGAATTTATTGTTTCCATTTCTCAACATCTCCTATTTCTTAATTGAATTCCTTCTGCATTCTTATCCTTCCCTTTGTGATTGTATATTTTTTTATTTTATATCCTTAATCTTGTTCTTGTATTGATGAATAGCACCAACTTCTTGTAGTCTTTGTCTCTATAACTCGGATAAGCTTTGCAATAGTATGGAATTTACTTCTTCTTGACCTCTGACAATCTTGTCATTGTCTTCCTTGCAACTTGTTATTTTAGATCTTACACTTCTGAGAGTGTCTATTAGTTTAGGAGTGTCCTCCTCTTTTATTTTCCCAACTGATTCTTGTTCAGGTCCCTATTGGGTTCTATTCATATCATGTTGGCCAACACTGCTACTCATCCTTCCCTTTTCCTTATAGTACTTGGATACCTATAAATATGTATTTACATACATACCAATGTTATACATCAATAAGAAACTTGCATTGACATATATTACTTCTTCTCCTTGGTCTACATTAATATTTACCCATCACATAATTAACATGCAACCATGTTTAGTCAGTAAGTCTATAATCAATGCATTTCAGTATTTTGTAGTTATCATAAAGGAAAATTTAACAGATCATGCATATTATCGACATAAATCAATCATCTAACATGTGCATGTGAGCCTATATAGGCACAATATCTAAACTTGATGCTCTAATACCACTTTGTAACACACCCCCTCCCAAATCCTACCAATCATAAATTCGAAGGAGGATATGGTTACTATGTTGACCCAAGTTCGAAGGTGTTGTTATGGAAATGGGATCTAAAAATTTAAATATTTTCAACACACTTAAAGCCTTGGTTTGACATCATCGTTGCATTTGTCTCATCAAGATGATTCCATTGATATAAAATTTTACCTCAATCTGACACTCAGATCAAGAGATGTGACCATTACAATTTTGGTGAGTTAGAGGGTGCCACATCAATGTCTTGGCCATGTGGCTGCCATGTGATTATACCCACCTAGATAACCTCCCGGTGCCCCTTGCAAATTAATTATTGGTTGTTGACCCATTCATGGGTTTGGGTACCAAAACCCCGCTTAATACGTCCTTGCCCAATTCATTCGAGAGTACCCTGGTTAATACCTTTGGGGAGTAAATTTCAGGGAATAACCTCCTGTGTACCCCACTTAAAACATCATCGCCCAAAACATTTAGGAATAACCTACTTAATACCTCTGAGGAGTAACTTCTGAGTAATAACCTTAAATGTACCTCACTTAAAACATCCCCGCTCAAAAAGTCTGGGAGTAACCATCTTAATACCTCCGGGAAGTGACTTATGTTGCTCCTTCTTCATTCATCTAGGAATGAGACCTCTGGGATCTCACGCTTCATTCATCTAGGAACAATTCCTTTGGTGCTCCCACTTCACTCATCTGGAAATGAGACCTATGGATCGATTCAATCATCCGAGAATGAAACCTTTGGGCTATAGCATCCGGTAATAGCATTGCGAAAAGCATCCAGGAATAGCATGTCGCCTTCATTTAATTACACATCTCGCTTTCTCTCCCAAGAAATAACATCTAATCTTAATCTCATCTAGGGAATAACATCCCGCGTGTGATCATGGATGAGTTTAAATGGATTAATTGTGAGGCCTTTCCACCTAAACTCTATGAGAATGTTTACGACCATGACTCTACCACAATGGTTCTATAAGAGTGTGGACCTACAACATAGTCCAATTCTCACACCTTGGAATCTAATGAAGCATGCATGGTGCTATCCCTCCTAAGCTTATGGAAAGAATATAATCTTAGGGTTCTTGATGACAAAAATATAATACAAGGTTCATGGACTAGACCATATAGGACAGGGACTTATCCATTTAGTCTCCTAGAGACTTTCATCCCCTCGAGTCCTCAAATTCATGTCTAGAAAAGATCAATCTTGGCTCTGATATCTTCAGGTTTCCTTTGAGAAACAAACAATGTAACAAACTTACAAATACTGGCAGAAAACATATAGTTCCAAAAAGGTTACCAAGAAATCAACATTCCATGAAGCGACAAGGAATCCCTCTTAACAGTCCTAGAACATGCATAAACCATATGCACAGGAGCATAATCAACACCATTATAAGCCTACAATAATTTGTTTTTATGGATAAGAATTCTAGGCATGAACTCAGACAGTTGCATGGAAAAGAATAATAATCATAATCATAACAATATTCAAGAATTTTCATTAGCAAGACTCATGCAACAAAATCATGCAGATTTAGAGATAATTTTCTTTAATTTCACAACTTTCAACTCGGATCTATTTCAATTACAAATTCAAAAAATAAAGGCAACCAAAAATCGGACTTTGATTTTCCACCCAACCATAGACCTACTATAGCCAAGATTACTTACAGTAGTCACCCCTGAGCCAGATCCACGATCTAAGGGGAATTTCTTTTTCAACGGCCTTATAGAAAGCCTTCTTTATGACATAGAGGATGGGAAATTATAGCAATGGTTGATTTATCAGCTAGTCAAGCAAAACATAATCCCTAATAAGGGTGGTTTATCAGTTGTGTCAAGCACTCTACGAGTGGTTTATCATCCCACAAAAAGCACCTTGGGTGGTTTATCAACTAATCAAGCACAACAAAATTTCACAATAATGGTTGGTTTATCAAATATGTAAAGCACTCTATGAGTTGTTTATCATCCCACAACAAGCACCCTTCTACATCTGGTTTATCATATATAGAAAGCACTCTTCTCCATATGGTTTAGTAGACCTAGCAAGCACCTTGAGTGGTTTATTAGTTGCAGAAGGCACTCCACGAGTTGTTTATCAGCTCACAGCAAACACTCAATCCCATCTCTTCTTGCTCTTCTAGTCACAATACTTTCTCCCAGGGAAATCCCATTCCTTAAGCTCATAATGTATTCTATGTTTTCTCATGAGCTCCACCAAGAAGAGGTCCAACCCCATATTGTTGTGCATTCTCCTTTTTATCATTTTCCTAGGGGTCTCTTCATATTCCTCTTGGACTCTTCCTCTTCTTTTTCTCATTATTTACACCATAAAATTAATTTAAGGTGCCAACTAATCCCACTTGGGTTCATCTTTCCTCTTCCCTCTTAGATCATGGATATATGGTCCCATACTTCAGGCCATTACATTATTACATTACAAAAATCAGGGGAGAAAAGTACCAGACATGTCGTAATGAATTTTAACCAACTACTAAGATAAGTTGAACTAGGGTCTCTTACACTGAAATGAAGTGGAAAATGGGTTTATAATAAGTGGGGTGAATCTATATAATACAAATTTGAATTATTTAAAACATTCAAGCACAATTAAGCATCAATCTCACAAGAATAACATAAGACATGAGATATATGTGGAATCCCTTACAGGAGAAAACCTCAAAACTTAGTTGATTGATCTTTGTAGGCACTAGCTTAACGTTATAATATTTTTAGGAACCAACCTACAAGTGACTCCAATCCACTCAATGATTTTTAGGCACAAACCTATAGGAGACACCAATCACCTCTGAATTTCTAATCTACAATATTTTCTTCTATGTTCCACTCTCCTCTTCTATAATTCATAATATTCTTCTTAGATCCCCTCTACTCTTTTCTAATCCATATTTCTCTACTTAATTATGTAGTCACATAATTCTTGTATATGATCTTTAATATACTCTTCTTTAGTTCACTCTACTCTTCTGCAATTTTGTACAGTTACCTCTCCCCTCTAATTCAATAACCCTTGTTCATTAATAGTTCATTATCCCTTTCCTGTAAACCAAGCACTTCCTTCAGATCCAAACTTCTATATTTGCATTCTATATTATCTAAATCTCTATATTCACTTCACTCATCAATATTAGATTTACCAACGTAATACTTTCTTATATGGCACATCCTTCAACCCACATATCAAATTTGCCAACTCCCTTTAATTCCACATTTCATATCTTGGACCTCTCTTTAATTCTGGACACAAATCAAGACTTTGGCACTCTGTAAGATGAGTTCTTTATATATCATATAGTGTGTAACTACTATAATTTATACCTTATAACCAAGTGTTATGAAAACCCTTTACCATTTCTTAGAGTTCCCTTAAATCCAACATTTTCAAACTTTTAGCTCTTATGAGCGTTATGCTCTGAGAACTCTTGGCACTTCCCTCAAACCCATTTTTCAAGGATTTGGTGTATTTATGCCTTAGAAAAAAATCATATGCACATACAATAAACATATCATCTTTATATCAATATATTAGAGAATCCATGATACTAAGTGGATGAGAGTTTGACCCAAAATTTCCTTGTCAAAAATCACTTTAACAAATATCATGACAGGGCATGTTGGAGGTCTCCAAACACCAAAATTTGTTTTATATTAGGAAATAAGGAAAAGTCACCAAAAATTTTAACATTAGAACCACTTACAAAATCGACTTTTTTGAGTGTCAACCAACTTTTCACTTTTCATTTGTCAATAGAGCTTGGGAACTAGATATTGGGAGATTAAGATATTTTAATGTATGTGCATAAAAAAATCCTTCTGATGCTGATATGTTTAGGGTTGTAATCCCATATCACCTTATTTATGATCCCTAAGACTATGCACTATTATCGGAAGATATTTATACTAGATATCAGGTAATCGTTGTTTTCAAAACATTTTCGCCTCAAAAACCTCTAGTTGTTGATATGCCAAGGGGTCTTAGCCCTCAAATACCACACCTTAATAACTCATGTGACCAAATCTATGACCAAAGGCTACTATATCAGATTTCAGAAGAATTTAATGAACCCGTTCCCTTTTTGTTGATATGTTTATATGGAAAAATGTTGAGGAATCTAAGCCCTTAGACATGACACCTTAGAACCTTCACAACAAGGGGCTTGACCAAAGGTTACTATATCGGATATCAAGATACTAGTGTTTTGTTGAAATCCACCATTGTAAAATCCCCAATACATTGAGGTTTTGGTAGACCAACTGACAATCGATGGTGAAACATCCATTCCATTAAATGATGGTGGAGGTCTAAAACTTTTGATTTTGTGGGAAATTCACATTATAAAAAAAATCATCAAAAATTTGAGGTTTTCCCAATAATTTTGAGGTTTTCCATTCTAACTTATTTCCATTCCCTATTTTGAGGTTTGCCCCTTTTACTCTTTTTGCACCCAAATTAGCTAGTACCCTCACCTTTTATCAAGCTACCCATTTAGGTCTCCCCTTACTTTGACATCAATGACAATATCATCAAAATTATATTAATTCACCCCACCCTCTAAGTATAATTATGAATCCAACAACATCAATAACTAAATGAATAATAGAAGTAAAAAAATATGTGTAATGTTTCTCTAAGAGCATGTGTTTATAATCCATTAAATACCATGGGTATTCCACTAGAAATTTCATTGAAATGGATCTACTAAAATAAACTAAAATTTATACTATGAAGGTTAAAATCCTTTAGATTAGAGATTTGTTAATTTACTGATTAATTATTGGTTTTTTTCTTATGCATGAAATATATAAAATGTGGCAACTAGAGAACCATAAAATACAATCATACACCAACCATAATGAACACAAGATATGCTCTAGGAAACAATTACAAGAGAAAACTTAGATAGAAGGTGTGGTTTCTCTCCTCTCTTTTGTTTGGAATGAAAATAATGCAAGTATAAAGAAGAAGGAAGTGCTTATGGAATCACCTAAGACTTGTGCCTTAATATGCTACTACAAAATAACAACTCCCTTTTTTATTCTCTCTCACTCACACCCCTAATTTATTTTCTCTACTATGGAACTAGATACAATTCTAATATAATAGAACCCTTACTCATCGGCTAGTGATATAGTTTTAACATAGCCTCATAGTGAACTAGAGGTCAAGTTTTACTCCTTCAATTATCAACTAAAGTTACAAACTTGACCCTTCTAGAGTATTATTCAAAGTCCCCATGGGGCTAGCCCCACATGTATGAGTAATGGGGGCTAATGTGGCTTCCACACATGCCATGGTGGTCAAACTTGGTAATTCAACTTCTGGTAGACATAACTATTTCATAGGAACTCTGATTGACACCATTTTTCACTATTGGAAATTTCTTTGAGTAAAACATAGAATCACATCCTCCATGGTTAAGTAGGAAATTTTTATTTCCCAAAAAATGACATTTAAGTTCTCAAAATGACACAAGTTTTTAGGCCCCAATTCTTCAAACTAGGTTCTGCTAATTAAGCTACTCCTACAAGTTGATTGGTCCAATTTTTCCACTCCAAAAAGCATTGAGACAGATAAAAAATAATATAATGATCCAATATGGAATAGATCTAGATGCATGTTCTCTAGATAAATATTTAGATGCACATGGAAATTTGAATGGGAAAATGTTATGGTTGAATAAAACAATTCCTTGATGAAGAATAAAGAATGAGATTTAGTTCCTCAACCATAAGGAAATAATGTAGTGAAGTCTCGATCCAGCTATAAGATTAATTTCACTTCTGGTGGTGCTATTATAAGACACACGATTGTTTGGCAGAAATATTTTGTTCCTTAGAATAACACACTGACTACACTGAAGTAATTTCCTTTATTGCAAATATGAATTATATTCAACTAATTCTTTCACTTACTACTCATTTTTTATATGAGGTACATAAAACTGAACTCAAAAGTTTTTCCTTCATGGAGATTCCAAAAAAAAAAATTATATGGAGAGATGTTGAGGTTTTGAAAAGGATGTTAGTCTAGTGTGCCAACTAAAGAAGTCCTTATATGGTTTGAAATATACCCTTTAGTTTTGTTACAAGAATACTGACTATTTCTTTGTTGATATTGGTTTTAAACATTTGTAATTAGATCATAATATCTATGTATTAAATGTAAAAGATGAAATCTTAATTATTTCATCATATGTGGATGACTTAATCATGACTAGAAGAAACATTGATTTGATTTTGGGTTTGAATAAACAATCAATAGATACATTTGAAATGATTGACCTTGGTCTCTTACAATTATGTATGGGCATCCACATTTTGCAAATGGATGATGGTATCTTTTTTTCTCAAGCTAAATAGGTACTTGATCCTTTGCAAAGATTCAAGATGGAATATTTTAAACCTTGTGCCACACCCTTTTACCTAGGAGTGAAGTTCACGAAAGAATCTGATTTTTTGAGAGTTGAGTTACCTTGTATCAATAGTTGTTTGGTAGACATATTTATTTAATTCATAGTGGAAGTGTTGTTTCCTTTGTTGTTAGTGTGGTTTCTTAGTTTATGTAGGATATACAAGAAAGCCACTTAAAGCATGCAAAGAGGATCACCCATTGAGTGTTGTGGTAATTAATCAAACCTCTTAGTTGTATTAACTCGTATTGAGTAGGGGATAATGATGACATGAAGTATACATATGGTTATGTGTTTTTTCTTGGTCGAGGACCCATAGTCTAGTCATGTAAGAAGGATAAGGTAGTCTCTCTTTTAACCATGGAAGTCAAATATCACAATGTGATTAACATTGGCACAAAGGAAATATGGGTTTGAAAAGTCTTGGGCAAACTTGGGTTTATAGTTGAGACATTGAATGTTGTATTTTGTGTTAATTATAGTGTGATATAGGTCGCAGGGAATCCTATTTCTCATAGTAAGATGAAGCATGTGAAACTTTTTTCTCATTATTTGAGATAGTCGATACAAGATAATGTTGTGAATCTTTTTTATTGAAAAATAAATGATCATGTTGTTGACATCCTTACAAGTTCTCTATTAAAAATTAAGCTTGTGAAACTTTAGGCTAGCTTGGGCTTCAAGAATTTGTAATTATGGAGAGTGGGTGGGGGGTGTAAAGAAATAATTTCACCTTCATAATCTCCAAAATATTGTGTTGATGAGAGGATGTTGAAACATTAGGCTATGTAGGTTCATCACACCTTTGGATATATTGGAGACATTTAGTCAATGGTTAATATTCAACTGAGTGGTTGACTAAGTGTTCATTGGTAATTTAAGTTGACTACAACAACTAATTAGCAGACAAAGCTAAGTATATTTCTAAAAATTTCTTATGCACCATTGCCATTGCATGTTGGCCAAATCTTCTTCACTTCAAGGGAATTGGTTACATATCAATGCTATAAAGAGATGGCCTTATGGGTGGATATAATGGCATGAAAAATGGATAATGCATTGTGACATAATCTTCATGTTGCCATGTTAACTTGTGCTTAATTGTTGTAATGGTGTCTCTCGAAACCACATCTTCTCGCAATCATTAATTTTATAATCTACCTAAATTCTTTATTCTCCAATAATATGCTTTCAATTCAATCTCCTTATGATATAGCATATCTAAACATTTATCAAGATAACGATATGTAATGATAGATTTCCATCTTTAATTAAAAAAATTAAAATTTAAAGTACTTAAGACCAAATAAAAAACTATAATAATATTGATCACTAAATAACTCAATCTAATAATATATTCTATATATATATATATATAAAATAATGTTGATCACTAAAATAACTCAATCTAATAATCGATATTATTTATATATATATATATATATAAATTTAAAATTAAATATATGAATTTCTTTCGTAATCACTTTAAAATATTGTTTTAAACACTCTAACAATATTTTATAGCACATTTACATAATTACTTTATTAGCATTCCTTTTAGATATTTAAAATAAAAAATAAACGTTTCATAACCACTTTAAAATATTCTTTTAAATACTTTAACAATATTTTGTAACATATTTCCATAATTACTTTATAAACATACCTTTTAGATTTAATAATAAAAAAAAACACGTTCCTTTTAAATATTTAAAATAAAAATATAGTAAAACAATTTTTTTTTTGCAAAAGTGGTATGAATATATATATATAATATTATAAATATTAAATATCATTTTAATTAAAATAGATAACACAATCTCTGCTCAACGTGCTTCATCCTGAAATTGCATGAAGGAATATAGGAAAAAGTCTATTGGAACCTAATGACGTGGATGCCAATTCATTAGTTAAATATTGCAATATTTCTCATGACGGGAAACGGTTAAGTTAAAAGTATAAAATTGTGTACACTTTAATTTCTTTATTGTTTCCTTGGATTTGACTTTAATTGTGATGAAAAGTTTGTAAATATGTTTTGCCGACCATTTGCATATTTTATTTTATTTTATTTTTTCTATTTAATTGGTTAAATAGTGTTAATGACCGAACGATTAAGTAAAATATAAAATTGTGTACACTTAAATTCTTCGTTATTCGTTTAGATTTGACTTTAGATATAACCAACACTGTGTATCGTTTAGATTTGACTTTAGATATAACCAACACTGTGTATCATTTTGGGGATCATTTTTTTTTTTACTAATTTATTTATTAAATTAGATTTTTGGAAAAAAAAATATATTCATTTATTATTATTTTTATTATTTATAAAATTAGTTGAATTTTTTAATTCAGGTTTTGTGATCCATAATGAATTAAGAAAAGCTTTTTGGTAGAAATCATATAAGAGAAAATTTTGGCTAACGCATTTCGAACCAACCAATGTGGTTCGAAACACCTCTTCATCTGGTCTTGATGATGAGGCGTTTCGAACCAAACTGGTTGGTTCAAAACGCGTCGGCCAAAAATTTCTCTTATGTGATTTCTAAGGAAAGACTTTTCTTAGTTGAATTTTATTTATATAAAATATTATAGTGGATGTATATAAATAGATTATATAAGTAGACTAGCATAGATTCATCTTAACCCTGGATCTATCAAGCATGGAGAGGGATCAAATCTCTCAAGGTGCAAATTCATCCTCAACTTTTTCACTCAAAAAAGAAGTTTTCACCTCGAGAGATTTGATCCCTCTCGATGCATAATATATACGGGGTTAAGATGGATCTATGTTGGTTTCAGTGATTATCTCCCTCCCTACCTCCTTCTCCTTGTCTTCCCTCCTCTCCTCTCTCCCTCACTTTCTCTCCATCTCTCCCTTGTCACTCCCTTTCTCTCCATATCTATATATATCTCACTCTCTCTCCATATCTACGTATCTCTCTCTGCCTCCCTCTTCATCTCCCTCTATCTCTCTCTTCCCCTTCTCTCTCTCTCTCCCCCCAACTTTCTCTCTTTATCTTTCTTCTTCCCTCCCTCTCTCTCCTTCTCTCTCTCAAGTCCTGTCTCCTTTCCTTCCTCTCTCTCCCTTTCTCTCCCACCACCCTCTACCTCTCGCCCCATCTCTCTCTCTCTCTCTCATCCCTCCAACTTTGTCATTATCTCCCTCCCTGTCTCCTTCTCTCTCTCCCCTTCTCTCTTCCTGCATCTCTATGTCTCCCTCTCTCTCTCTTTCACTTCTCTCCATCTCTCTCTCCTCTTCTTTTCTCTCTCTTCCATCCCTCCTCTCTCGCTCACTCTCTCTCCATCTCTCCCTTGTCACACCCTCTCTCTCTCCACTTCTATCTCTTTGTCTTTGTTCTTCCCCCCCCCCTCTCTCTCTCTCCCTCCTCTCTCCTTCTCTCTCTCTCTCTCTCTCTCTCCTTTTCTCTCTCAAGACCTCTCTCTCTCTTCCTTCCTCTCTCTCCCTTGATCTCCCACCTCTCTCTCTCTCTCTCTCTCTCTCTCTCTCTCTTCCCTCCAACAATGTCATTATTTGTTGGACAGTTGGCATTTTTTGGCTGACCAGTGGCCTAGTGAAGGCATCTACAAGTGTGTTGCATTGATATCAACTAGACTAGCTTGGATGCTTGTCACAACAGACGTTGGCATTGATGGCCCAGGAGGAATCTCATGGTTGTTCATGGCTCAGAAGGATTACAATGATAGCTACAAGCTTTAAGTAGAGAATCATCATAGCAACCGGCTTAGTGGAAAAACCATAAAATGATGATTACAATGATGAAACAGATGGAACTCTATGGCAGCTGCAGGCTTCTTGTAGAAAATCATTACAGTAGCAGGCCTATTGGAGAAGCCATAAAATGATTATTATAGTGATGGACCAGGAGGAAGTCCATGGTAGCTGCAGGCTTCATGCAAAGGATCACCTTGGTGGTTGTGATTCTAGTTGTCGGAGAGTCAAGGAGAAGAATAATGTCAGAAAGCTTAGAGCCATCTTAGAGGTAGCAGATGGGTTCAAAGACTATATCAAACCCTCTCCATTAGAAAGTGCTCTGAATAAGATTTCCAATGATATGCGGAAGTCCAGAAATGGATTCCTAGTTCAAAAGTTATGGCATGCTGAAGTTTAGGTATTTGAAGCCTTAGGTAGGAAAGGATATTGGCAATCAGAGATCGGTATGTCTTGATATCGGCATATCGAAGATGGTCCAGCGACATCAGCCATATCGGCATTCGTAACGTTGGAGATCATCCATTATCGGCGATCGCATATCGGAGGACAGGAAAATCGGCACATCGTAACATCAGAGATCGACGGTCGCAACATCGGAGTAGTTTGTATTGCATATCGGTGATCGGAGGAGATAGGAATCGAGATCGGCGCATTTTAATGTCATAGATCATTGAATCGAAATATCATAACTTTCTAAGTGGTGAACCTTTTAAATTTTGTGATATTGTTAAAACACTGATAGCGTTAAAAGCCGTCGGGAATGCCAAAAGAGAAATAACAAAGGAATTCATTGTAAAACCAAGGTGGGCGAGCCCTTTTCTCTCTCCTCTAGGAGGACACATGGTGGCATATGATTGGCCCCGAGAAGGACACATGGCAGTGTATGATTGGCTCTGATGAGGACACATAGCAACATCTTATTAGCTCCAATAAGGGACAGGTGGCAGCTGACATCAGCATGACATAGAGATATGGAAGGACACGTGGCAAGCATTTTTGCTGTTTTGAGGTGGTCTAATGGGCCATATCTAGGTGACATGTCTCACCACTCAAGAAGTGCCACGTGGCAATGATGATATCATATTGGAAGTCGGCGATCAGAGGATTGAGGATGTTGGCACTTTATAAGAGTTGGCAATTGAAAAAGGCCGATAAGGGGGCTCTTGATGTGTTAGTGCATGGTCAAGAGGAAACTAATAGAAACAAGGGTGCAGAGCAATAAAAAGGGAAAAAAGGCCCCTAGTAGAATGCTAAAGGACTTAGCACCTTAAGGCTAAGCCTTGGTCACCGCACCTAGTCCTATGGTGAAAGATGCGAAAAGGGGCTAAACAAAAAGGGCCAAGGACAAAATCGGAACTCACTATTTTCGTATATCTTTTGAGAATAAAGTTTCGATAAGGAAAAGCTATGGTATAGCATTATGGTAATATTAAAGGACATATTGAGCTCTAATATAGCAACACAGAGGAGTATTGAAGGGCGTATGGGTCGGCAACTGAAGAGTAAATGAGCGTAGAGGAGTTGGTCTCTGGAATAATTGGATACTGTCAAAGATCTATGAGGCATGAAGGAAACAAGGAAAATGGTCCACGGAGAAGCCATGCCGAAGTACTGTGAAACCATGAATAAGCATGGAGAACCTCAGTGATGGGAGAGTTGCAAACAAAGAGGATTGTGCTTGGTTGGAGTGTGCAGGTGGATTGAGAATTAATTCTCATTATGGAGAAATAGTCATGTGCCCATTCTCATGGTTAATACAGAGGTAGAGACTAAGACAGACGTTATAGCAGCATGGAACAACCATGCCAAGGTACAGTGCGTAGTGTGAACACGGGACAGTGTGGCAGCATCGATTGGGGAGCAATAGAGGAACAAAACCTAGGAGCTCAGGTGAGCAATGTGGGTGAAAGCAACATTGTGGCCAAAGAGCTAAGTGGAAAAATCTCTGTGAGAGTGTGCATTGTTGTGTAAGGCTGAGTAAGAGCTTGTTCTGCAGAGAGAAGGAGAGAGTGCCTAAGCAGATGTAACAGACGCCAAGAGTTGTGCTTTGTGTGTAAGGTCAAAAGTGCATGTGTGTTGTGTAAGCAAGGTTGAAGTGTCTGTGCTGCGAGAAAGGCTAAGTGTGCACTATGGAGAGAAATAAGGTCAAGACCTATGTGTGTGCATGCCTTGGAGAGAAGAAGGACAAGAGTTGAGTGTGCAATGTGGAGAGCATAAGGTTGAGAGTTGTTGTATGTTGATGAAGAGCGGAGGACAGAGTTGCATGGATGGTGATGAGTGACTGATAGTGGGTTGTTGCAGAGTAAGCAAAGTGAGAAAAGAACAAAGTTGAGTTCAGGTAGTGGTTGACATTTACAGTGAACATACAGTTCCTATTTGAGTGTGGGTTGGTGCCTTCATACAGGAAGTTGGTTCTTCCATTCTCTAGTGGGTGCTTGAGAAGGCTTGGGGTTGTTGCCTCTTGCAAGTTGGTGCTTCCATCAATCCAAGGAGCTACAAGTTTCTACTTGCAACAAATATGTGAGGTTGGTGCCTCAGATGGTGATTCTGGTAAGCTAGATAGGTGTCTACAAACAAGAGGGAGTTGGTGCTTCCTGCTAGTCGGTACTAGCACAACAAAAGGGATTTGGTGCTTCCTATGAGTGGGTGCTCACAAAATAAATTGATGTAATAGAGTAGGTGTTCTTATTTTACATCAATAACAACAACAAGCTTGGTGGTTTTTCCTCAAAAGGGTTTCCACGTGAAAAACCTTGTGTCTCATGTGTATGATGCTCATGGTGTGTATGCTTGTTTGTTGATTTCATGTTGCTGCCATATTACATATTGTTGCTGAGTATATGGATGATTTCCAAGTTTAAATAAGAAAAGTAAATTGGCATAAAGAAGTTAAAATTAGCCTTAATACTGATTCACCCCCCCTCTCAGTATTATCATTTGTTTCCAACAATTGGTATCAGAGCCAAGTTCCTTCAGGAATAACTTAATCGCTAGAAGGTAGATCAAAGGGAAACAATGGATAATAAAGTTTGGCTAACAGCAGAAGGAGTCCCATTCTTAAATGAATCAGACCATGGTTTCGACTATGAAGTTTGGAAGGTTAGAATAGTGGGCTATTTGGTGCTCTGGGATGATGATATGTATATCTCTGTAGTGTATAGAGAAAAGAATGAGCATAATGAAAAATCCAAGGAGGTCATCATGAAAGGGCTAGCTAAGCCAAATGTTGATAATGTGAGAAATTGTGTATCAGCGACAGAAGTGTTGGACATACTGCAATGTCTACATGGTGGAGATAGCCATGTGGCTCAAGAAGAGGCTAAGGAACCCTGTTGCTCTAACAATGAACCAGAACATGGAGAAGTTGTTGCTCATCACACTCTTGTTGATGATGAATAAGTCTCAGAAGAGAGACCATGTTGCTCAGAAGGTATGCTGCTACTTTGTGATATATGCAAAGATATATGTCCTTCATTATCTAGATGTTCATGTGATTCACTTGAAGATAGAGAGAGCCATGCATAGTAGCTTCAATGAAGATAGACCCATTTTAGTAGCAATAGAAAAGAAGGGATCCTTTGAAGGAGAAGAGAGTACATCCTGTGGAGAGAATAAGGGTATCAATGAAAGTGATGAATAAGGGACAACCCTTAGTCCTATGGAAGACTCCATGGCCATAAAGATGGGCTTAGATCTTTTTGGTAACTCAGCTAGCACCTATGATAGTGAAAAAAAGGATCTAAATGAAAGGATATTTTTTAAAAATAAGTTGATCTCTGCTCTAAATGAGATCAAGGACCTATTAGAGGCAAATCTCAAGTAAAAGGAGTAATTGAAAAACTATGATCTTGAGAATGAGAAGTTGAGCAGAACAATGGTTGAACTAAATGCTTAATAAGAAGAGGCTAGCAAAATGACTAGGATGTTAACCAATCAGCTGAGTGAAAAGGAAGCTTACTATGGGAGACTACAAAATGAGGTAGTCTCATTGAGACATGACTTAGAAAATTCAAAAATAGAGTTGTCTCAATATCAAAAGCTTGAAGGGAGCAAGAAATTCTTGGATGAGATGCTTGGAAAGAAAATATCCCCTCTCATCAAGACTGGTGTGGGTTTCAAGGAAAAATCAAGCTCCAAGATTGTGAATGTTGAAGGGTCAAATTGCCATGTAAAGGGAGTCCAAGATTTCAACAACAACAAGGAAAGAAAGATTGTTGGACAACAAAAACAACAAAAGAAGAAAAGGAAACAGCATAAGGCTAAGAAGTAGTAGCCATTAGTGCAACAGAAGAGGTTGAGGCAGTTGCAAGAAAGAGTGCATGATAGCAATGAAAGTTGTCATAGAAGGCACATGAAGAGCCAGCAGAGGTCCTTTCCTTCTCAAAGACAAAGCCTTCAAAGAAAAGGTAATCTTTGTCAACAAAAGCCTTTCTATGGGTATTGTTTCTCTTACAATAATTTTGGACATAAAGCCATAGATTATAGATGGCATGCAAGGAAACAAGATGTTTTGGGTAGCAACAACCCAAGAATGCATAAATAGTCTAGGAGAAGGCATGCTAGCTGAGATAGGAGTTTTGACAAAAAAAATTGTTCGAAAGAGTAATTCCTCCACCCTGGTCTTAAGCCATGTTAAATGCTACAACTGTGGCAATCTTGGGCACAAGAGAGCTGGCTGCAAAAATGAGAAGAAATGGAATGCTTCTCAGCATATGCATGTGAATGCAGCAACTCGGGTTTTGAAGACAAGCACAAACAATGGAGTTGAAAAATACAGACTTGTCTTCAGTGCTTTATGTCAAAAGAGCGAGATGAAAAGAGGAGGAAGAAATTAGAAGAATGATCCTCCTACTCTTGTAGCAGACCCAACTGTAAGGCGAAATGGCATCAAGAGGATTTCGGGAAGATAGAGGAGTTGAATGAAAAGTTTCCTCTATTCATGTGCAATCAAGAGAAGACCCAAACAGGGGTAAAGAAGAACATGGAGAGTAAAGCCTCTGTCAGGACCCAACCATTGAAGGCTTGGAAGAAGAAGGAGGATGATCTACTCAGGGGGAGTAGATCCTATTTTTCTCTTCAGTAAAGGAAGATAAGGGCCTCAAGGGAGGCCAAATAAGTTAGATGCAGGAAGAAAAAAAGGAATAAACATAAAGGTGCATCTGATTGTGAAGGTATGGTTGTGTTTTCTTGTTGATTACAAGAATAAATTGATTTATTTTGAATGTATCAGCATTGAAAAGGAGAAGTGCAACCAGCATGAGGAGTACACAACAATATATTATGTTGTGGGAAGAAGATGGGCTGCAATGGAAGTGTGGAATGACAAGAAGCTCACAGTCAAGTCAGGTCCACAAGATCAGTCCCCACACAGAGGCAAGAAAGAATTTGTAGGAGATCAAAGAGCATTGGCTCAGGGGGAGTTGCTTTGATAAGCAGTAGTAGGCAACAATGGGTAGCCTCAGAAAGGGAGATTGCTAAGCAAATGAAAGGTTTGCATCTTTGGTGAAATACTCTTATTTCATTTAAGTTGTAAGTTTGATTATGCATAGCAGTCTTGTGTTCATGAAACACAATTGGTGTAAGCTTTTTCATGTCCCTTAACCCTCAATTGGTATCGCTATGTCAATTGGTTGTGTTGGGCTCATGTTGAGTAACCTTGTGTGCAAATGGACATTTCTTTTTGAGAAAAGAAATATTAGAGTTTTCCTAGTACATTGTTCCATTTGTATCATTTCTTTTGGTGCAATTGGTATAAGAAGAAAACCCTATTGTATGAGAATGATCTCAAGGGGAGAAGTGGAGATGATGAAATAAATTAAGCACAGTCTCAGAAGTAGCATAAGTAGTGAAGTCCAATAAGAAATGCATCATCATTAATTGGTATTTGCAGTAGCAGCAATACCATGAGTAGTTTAATGGGTATCAATATTTTGATACAAAATATGCATTAGTGGAGAGAGTGCTCAGCAAGCAGTCATAAGGTGTCCAAAAATAGTAGGACAAAGAAGAGGAAGTATATGTTCAGGGGGAGAATATCAAATATGCCCAGTTTATGGAGCAGTAGCACTGATAGCTCTGGTAGAGAAGTTTGCAAAGTAGAATGCACGTCTCAACATCTAGACTCTGGTCTTCACAGCCAGGTGATTCAATGGGGGGAGAAAGGTAGCTTGTAGCCCCTTGTCATTAATGTCAAAGGGGGAGAGAATTGTGGAGAAGTTGTGATGGCTTGTGCAGAAGAAAGCAGGCCATTGGTGTCTCATGCAATGAGATGTGTGGAAGCAGCATGAGGTTTGGCCATCACATGAAGAGAAGGATAAAGTGTTGCCACCAATGCCAAAGGGGGATATTGTTGGACAGTTGGCATTGTCTAGATGGTCAGTGGCCTAGTGAAGGCATCTACAAGTGTGTTGGCATTGATGTCAAAAGTCATGCTGGGAAAATGTGTTGGGAAGTTGGCATTGCCTAACTGTTGGCAGGGGTGTTGGCATTGATGTCAACCAAACTAGCTTGGATACTTGTCACAACAGATGTTGGCAATGATGGCCCAGGAGGAATCTCATGGTTTTTCATGGGTCAGAAGGATTCCTATGATAGCTGCAAGCTTTAAGTAGAGAATCATCATAGCAACAGGTTTAGTGGAAAAGCCATAAAATGATGATTACAGTGATGAGTCAAATGGAATTCCATGGTAGTTGCAGGCTTCTTGTATAAAATCATCACAGTAGCAGGCTTATTGGAGAAGCCATAAATTGATGATTACAGTGATGGACTAGGAGGAAGTCCATGTTAGCTCCAGGCTTCATGCAAATGATCACCCTGGTGGTTGTGATTCCAGCTGTCCAGAAAGTCAAGGAGAAGAATAATGTCAGAGAGCCTGGAGCCATATTAGAAGTAGAATATGGGCTCAAAGACTACATTGAACTATCTCCATTGGAAAGTGCTCTGAATAATTTTTCCAACGATATGCGGAAGTCTAGAAATGGATTCCTAGTTGAAAATTTATGGCTTGCTGAAGTTCAGGGATTTGAAGCCTTAAGCGGGAAATAATATCGGCAATCGGAGATCGGGATGTCTTGATATCGGCATATCGGAGATTGGAGGTCTAGCGACATCATCCATATCGGCGATCACAACCCTGGAGATTATCCATTATCGGCGATTGCATATCAGAGGACAGACAAAACAGCGCATTGCAACATTGGAGATCAGCAATCACAACATTGGAGAAGGTTGTATCGCATATCGGCGATCGTAAGAGATCGGAACCGTATCGACACACTTAATGTCAAAGATCTGTGAATCACAATATCAGAAATTTCCAAGTGGTGAACCTTTTAAATGTTGCGATATTTTTAAAACATCGATAGTGTTAAAAGCCACCGTGAATTCCAAAAGAGAAATAACAAAGGAATTCATTGTAAAACGATGGTGGGTGATGTAACTTAAGAAACCAATTTCCTGGTTGTATAGAAATTGTGCTTAAGACATTAATGATTATAATGATTATCACTTGTTTGTCACTTAATTATATATTGTGTTCTCAAATGAAGGACCTGGGAAATCTGATTCTTAACCCTCAATACTTAGGTGACAAGGAAATATCAGAATGCCATTTGATTGTTGAATATAAATGATGAATGAAGAAAGCTTGAATAAGTCATAGACAATATGTTGTTTTGTACAGGATCTACTATCTGTGACACTTGGAGAAGTTATAGATAATATGTTGTCTTACACAGAAACTACTATCTGTAACTTAGAAGAATTGCAAAGGTGTGAACTTCAAGTATAGGAGTGCTCTTTTAAGGAATTTTAACTTTATTTACATAAGCAAATAAAGACCTGCAACTTCAATTACTATACTTAAAGGAAGAAAACATAAGATGATACATAACAGAGAAGACACAAAATCATACCCAACGATGTATGGAAAACTTCTGATTCTTTCATTAATCAACAGTTGTATCAGGAATTCAGTGGTCTAGTCTCCAGGTTCTCCAAAATTCGAACCCCTTCTCTGTCAATTTTCCTCTTTTTATACACTATGAGACAGTTGGTAATCACCAAAACTGTCAAACTACCTAACTATCCTCAAACTGCTTTTAAGTAAAGGTTATTACAGAATATTACATAGAGGATAAAAAGCACCTTGTAAATAAAATAACAAGAGGTAACAGAATTTAGCAAATGATGATCACTGTTAGCTTTTCGGCTCTATTGCTCGGCTGCTGATGAAGTCTCTCTGTAGATGCTTTAATAATGATTAAACTGTTTTAATCATAATAAGCTGTATTTGACAAAACCCCATGCGTGGACCTGGGCCCACGTATGTATTGGGCACGTTTTGATTGGCCAAAACACAGGGAAACCCAACCAATCACATTTCTTTGGAGTTTTAGTCATCCACCTTTAACTTTGGCTATTTTGCTTAAACAGTGGAATCAACTAATTTACACGGAACATTAGTTTACCACGGAACTGAAAAGGATTAACAATTTGATTCATAAACCCGTCGGGTCCGCCTTAGCTATATGTGAACCGTCCGATCACTCATTCAATCAACGGTTCAATCCTTTGGAACCCACGAGACTTTAAACCCATTTGAATTAAACCTTATCGAGTCCGCCTTTTCAATGCTCCGTTGACTCCCATATGGACCCGATGGGAAATATAAACTGCCAATTAATAATCTATCGGGTCCGACTTTAGCGCTAAAACCCGATTATTTCTTCACCCGATATCCGTCGAATCCCGTCTCTTTGGATGGACGGCTGAGATTGGCCCAGACTTCAACAAATTTAAACTGTATTTGATATGTCATCGCGTCCAATTAGTTACCCACCTGATTACCATTGGATTTGTGGCTGTTGATCGAACGACCCAGATCTTCTCGCAGGTACACTATCGCATCGGATCTCTGAAACAAACCCATTCTAGTTAACTTGTGCGATTACCGTTGGATCTGTGGCTTGTTGATCAAACAGCCCAGATCTTCTCGCAGGTTCACATTCAAAAGCCATCCCGTCAATCAAATAAAATACTTTATTTCTTTTAAACTTTGCGGGGGTAAAGAATATAAGGGAACTTCATTGAGGTTGAACCCCCGCAGTGATTTTAGGCCACACATTGTGGTCAACCATGCTCACATCATGGTCAACTGCGGGGGTTGAGCCTTAATTATCCTTCGTGCTTATTGTTTCCCCACAGCACACCTCATCATACTCATCAAGCTATCGCTTGATCGCGCCTCTTGAACCTGCACGGCCTTTAGACAATGGTTTAATTTTTCATTTCTTTTGATTTTTGTTTCATTTTGTGATAAAACTGAAAATAAGGCTTAAATCACAATATAAGCTACAACAATGGGTGATCCTTTTTCTCTCTCCTCAAGGAGGGCACATGGTGGCTTGTGATTGGCCCTGATAAGGACACCTAGTAGTGTATGATTGGCTCCAATGAGAACACATAGCAGCATCTGATTGGATCTGATAAGGGACAGGTGGCAGCTGACATCAGCATGATGTGGCAGTACGGAAGGACATGTGACAGGTAGTTTTGGCATGTTGAGGTGGTCTAATGGGCCATATCTAGGTGACACGTGTCACCACTCAGAAAGTGTCATGTGGCAATGATGACATTATATCGGAAGTCAGCGATCAGAGGATTGAGGATGTCGGCACTTTATAAGAGTTGGCAATTGAAAAAGGCCCATAAGGGGTCTTCCGATGTGTTAGCACATGGTCAAGAGGAAACTAATAGAAACAAGGGCGCAAAGCAATAACAAAGGAAAAAATGCTCCCGACAGAATGCTAAAGGACTTAGTGCCTTAAGGCTAAGCCTCGGGTGACCACACCCAGTCCTATGGTGAAAGATGCGAAAAGGGGCTAAAAAAAGGGTCAAGGACAAAATCGGAACTCGTTGTTTTCATATGTCTTTTGAGAATAAAGTTTAGATAAGGAAAAGATTTGGTATAACACTATGGTAATATTAAAGGACATATTGAGCTCTGATATAGTAGCATAGAGGAGTATTGAAGGGCATATGGGTCCGCAGCTGAAGAGTAAATGAGTGCCAAAGATCTCTGAGACAAGGCAACAAGGAAAATGGTCCATAGAGAAGCCATGCTGAAGTACTGTGAAACCATGAATAAGCATGGAGAGCCTCAGTGATGGAAGAGTTGCAAATAGAGAGGATTGTGGTTAGAGTGTGCAAGTGGACTGATAATTAATTATCATTATGGAGAAATAGTCAAGTTCCCATTCTCATGGTTAATACAAAGTCAAAGACCAAGAAAGGTGCTACAGTAGCATGGAAGAGCCATGCTAAGGTACAGTGCGTAGTGTGAACACAGGACAGTGTGGCAACATTGATTGGGGAGAAACAAAGGAACAAAACCCAGGAGCTCAGATGAGCAATGCGGGGGAAAGCAGCATTGTGACCAGAGAGCTAAGTGGAAAAATCTCTATGGGAGTGTGCATTGTTGTGTAAGGCTAAGTAAGAGCATGTTCTGTAGAGAGAGACCGAGAGTGCCTAAGCAAGGGTAAGAGACCCCAAGAAATGTGCTCTTTGTGTAAGGCCGAAAGTTCATGTGCGATGTGTAAGCAAAGTTGAAGTGCCTGTGTCTTGTGTAAGTAAGGCTGAAGTGTTTGTGCTGCGAGAAAGGCTGAGTGTACGATGTGGACAGAAAGAAAGTTGAGAGTTGTGTGTGTGTGTGTGCTCTAGAGAGCAGAAGGTCAAGAACTAAGTATGCATTGTAGAGAGAAGAAGGTTGAGAGTTGTTGTATGTTGATGAAGAGCATAGGAAAGAGTTGCATGGATGGTGATGAGTGACTGTTGTTGAGCAGATCAGTGGGATGTTGCAGAGTGAGAAAAGAACAAAGCTGAGATCAGGCAGAATGGCTGGAATTTACAGTGAACATACAGTTCCTATTTGAGTGTTTGTTGGTTCTTTCATACAAGAAGTTGGTGCTTCCATTCTCTAGTGGGTGCTTGCGAAGCCTTGGGGGTTGGTGCCTCGTGCATGTTGGTGCTTGCATAAATCAAAGGAGCTACAAGTTGGTGCTTGCAACAAATCCATGAGGTTGGAGCCTCACATGGTGCTTCTAGTAAGCTTGACAGGTGTCTACAAAGAAGAGGGAGTTGGTGCTTCCTTCTAGTCGGTGCTAACAAATAATCAAAGGGAGTTGGTGCTTCCTTCTAGTCGGTGCTAACAAATAATCAAAGGGAGTTGATGCTTCCTTCTAGTCGGTGCTAACAAATAATCAAAGGGAGTTGGTGCTTCATGTGAGTGGGTGCTCACAAAACAGATTGATGTAATAAAGTAGGTGCTCTTATTTTACATCAATAACAACAACAAGCTTGGCGGTTTTTTCCTAAAAGGGTTTCCACGTGAAAAACCTTATGTCTCATGTGTATGATGCTCATGGTGTGTATGCTTGTTTGTTGATTTCATGTTGCTGCCATATTATATATTGTTGCCGAGTATATGGATGATTTCCAAGTTTAAATAAGAAAAGTAAATTGGCATAAAGAAGTTAAAATTAGCCTTAATACTAATTCATCCCCCCTCTCAGTATTATCATTTGTTTCCAACATTATATCCCTCCCTATCTCCTTCTCTCTCTCCCTTTCTATCCCCCCGCATCTCTATGTCTCCCTCTCTCTTTCCCTTCTCTCCCTCTATGTCTCCTCTTCTTATCTCTCTCTTCCCTCATCCTCTCCTCTCTCACTCACTCACTCTCCATCTCTACCTTGTCACATCCTCTCTATCTCCACCTCTATCCCTCTATGTCTTTGTATTTTCCTCTCTCTCTCCCCCTCCAACTCCATCTCTTTATCTCTCCCTCTCTCCTTTTCTCTCTCAATTCCTCTCTCTCTCTTCCTTCCTCTCTCCTCCTTGCTCTCCCAGCTCCCTACATTTCGCCCCCCATCTCTCTCTCTCTCTCTCTCTCTACCCTCCAACTTTGTCACTATCTCCCTCCCTCTCTCTTTTTCTCTCTCCCCCTTCCATCTCTATGTCTCCCTCTCTGTCTCCTCTCCTTATCTCTTTATTCCCTCCTCTCCTCTCTCCCTAACTCTCTCTCCATTTCTCCCTTGTCACTTCCTCTCTCTCTCTACACATATCTCTTTATGTATGTTTTCTTCCCTCCCTCTCTCTCCCCCTCCAACTCCATCTCTCTCCCTTCCTCTCTCCTTCTCTCCCTCCCCTCCTCTCTCTCTTCATTCCTCTCTCTCCCTCTCTCTCACACCTCCCTCTCCCTCTCTCTCTCCTCCCCATCACAAACACACACACTCTCTCTCCTCCCCATCACACACACTCTCTCTCCACCTTATAGTTTTGTCACTCTCTCTCTCTCCTCCCCCCCCTCTCTATCCATAATGATAGAGAATTGTCACTCTATGTAATGAATGATATATGTAAGATCTAATATATTTTACATTTTAATTTTTTATTGTGAAATGAGTTATGGTTTTTAAGCATGTGGTATTGATAAGCCATGGTATTGGCCCATGGTATTGTAACAAAACCTACTTACAAGTTAATAATATCCATGATAAAGCGGGGTGAATATTCATGGTTAAGAATCTTGTTATATTGTATTTTTATTATAAATATAAATTTTTTATGTACTTATTAATTAAATTTAAATATGGTTATGGAATCATTATTAGTCCATGCCAAGGAAGGACTCTAACAATCGATTTGTCTATTGATCATATTATTTTAGCATTGACCAATGCAAATTATAATGTTTAAGTTTCAAAAATAAATATTTATTTTTCAATATTATTAAAAAAAACTAATTTTCAAATATTTCACTGGACCATAACTTGAAGATCTTATTGCCTTTGCACAATATAATGGCATGTGGATAACTACCTTACATATTTTGTCCCATAATTTATGGATATTGTTGCAATACTCATACATGATTTTTAGATATTTGTGTGCTGGTTTTTTATTCTTAATCTTTGCAAGAAAACCATCCAAAAATAAAATCTTTGAAAATAGCTTATACTCAAGTAAATAACATATTTACCATCAATTACTTCCCACCATAATTTAAGCAAGTCTTTGCATAAAAAATGGATAGTAATAAGATGTAAATAAATATACATAACATATTTACCATCAATTACTTCGCACCATAATTTAAGAAAGTCTTTGCATAAAAAATGGATAGTAATAAGATGTAAATAAATATACTTATCAGGAGTTACTTCCCACCATTATTTATGTTTTCCTCGACACTTATGTAGGAGTAAATTGTAAATGTGTAGACTTACTAGTGGTTACTACCCACCAAAATTTATGCAAGTTCTTTGGCCTAAGAAAGCAATTTACTTATCCACTTCACATCTCAATTTATTAGTTCTTGTCAAAGCAAGACTATAGGATGATTTTTCTATCAATCACTATTATTTTAGCATTAGCCAATGTAAGTTATAATTGATTATGCAACTTTGGCTAGAGCATAATTTCTAACTTGAGTTGGAGGGACTAAGTTGCCTTGCAAAACAAAATTACAATATAACAAATTGATACTTTTAACATTTTATTACTAATTGAGCCAAGATATAAATGTTTATGCTTACACATCTCCCCTACACTGGGCTATATAGCTCCTCTCAACACAATACTTTCTATATACAAAATTGCAATAACTTGTTATTCATAATATACAATCCCAAATCCATGCAAAATACTCATTTATATAGAGATTTACCAAATACAAAAATAAAATGACCCTTAAAATTAAGTAATTAGCTGGTTGACGGTACTCATGGAGTCTTGGTCATATCACAAATAATCAAGTAGAGATATATGGTCTCTATGAGGGACTTTTGTTAGCCAAATAACATAAGTGGACATACTACATGGAAAGTTCTCTCCTAATTTTGCATCATCTAATCAAACACCTTCCCAAAGGAGAAATATAAGGAAAATTGCAGAAGATATCCCATAGAAAGCATATTTCCATGTTCTAAAATACTTCAATAGAGAAGCAGACACATATGCTAATGAGAGGTGTAAATTGAAAATATGTGAATTAAATGCTAATCGCCAAATTAGGCTTGCTACAATTCCCTAATGGCAGATGAAGTTTATTAAAAAAAACCTCTAACAACGTTATGTGTTTTAATCCTTTTGTTGTTGGGTGGTTTTGTAAGGTATTCACCTACAAAACCCATTTTTTTGTTGCTTAGATATATTCTCCTTAGGAAAATCATGTATTCCTATTGAAAAGCATAAAACAATTGGAAACTTTTGATAAATTAGCTATGTAATGCTAGATATGAGCTAGACATAGAATTGTATAATGAAAATATTCTTTCTCATTTTTTTTAAGAAAAGAAAAATGAAAAATAAGGTTTCCCATTAATTAGAAACAATAATATTTTTCTTGATTGCGTAGGCAAATTTCCCTAGATATTGGCCAATTTGTTATTATTCAATTGCACATAGAACCATTCAATCTTGCATTTCATTTTTCCAACAAAGTTCTAATTTTGTTAAGAATGGCTTTTAATTGGATCAATTATAAATGAATCCACTATAATAATAACACACCTTGGATGGAATGTAAAATCTTGGAAAATGATTTATGCCTTTACAAAAGAGAATGTGTCTCTCCTAAATTGTTGGAAAGAGTTCGTATTTACCAAACATATTGTCCTTCAAATGAGCATATGGCTCTGGTATATTGTTGGAAAACTTTCCTAATCACTAAGCATAGTTCTTTCAATTATCCCCTTGTGGTGAAAGATTGCCATAATCACCTATCTCCCAGATATATTATTTCTATAATTATTCTTATCTTCTATGTAATTTATTTTCTATAAATTTATTTATTTATTGATAGAAATAGAGATGAAGAGTAGAGAGAGATTGTTCACACAACAATTCACACACTATGTTCTTTATTGATCTCAATAGTTACATATTTATAGTGTGTGTGTGTGTGTGTTTATATATATATATATATATATATATATATATATATATATATATATATATATATCACTGACTACGATAGATTATGACTCGGGCATGACACAACTCCAACTCATAACATAGGAATCAACAACTTCTAGATTGACACCTTGGGACTCATAATGACAACCTGTAAATCACATCATACACATGGAATCATTACTTCCAACACCTTCCCTTAATGCTTACATGTAACAAATATAGAAAACATACATTACAAAAATAAATGAATCTTTGTCATATATGTATGATATTGTCATCATTAGCACTCATATCCACTCTAAAATATCATGGTTTCTGCTCTTTTCTTCACCACACTTTCGAGCTTCCCACTTGATCCATTTAATACATAACCACTTCAGACCATCGTTGATGTAATTTTTAGAATTGCCGCTTCTCTCTCGGAGCGCAACAAGTCAATCTTGATACTGAACCATTCTATGGAATTGCTACCATCTATAAATCCACGTCCCTCCGCAGCCTTCATTAGTTATCTAGGATAACATTCTGGATAAAAAATGTCTTCAACGGACAATTCTACAACTTGAACTTATAAAATAACTTGTACTGATGCTCACAGAGCATGATGGGTCACATTAGTCTATTGAATATTTTGCATGTTCTTTACGGTTCTGCATCATTTGATTCTTGAACAATATAATAACATACTACTACTTCAACTCTCATCACAAAATAATTCTACAACTAGTGAAATTAGAACACCAGTAAAACGAAACTAATGTATTATCTCCGTCAATACCCATTGATATCCATAAGCAAACAAACACAAGCTTAAGAAGTCCAAAAAATGTCCATGAAAGTGTTTCATATGAAATAATTCCATGAAGATTCATTATCTTGGATGTCAAATATAAAGTGGCTTCCACATTAAAAATTTGATTTGCAATAAGCCCATAGGAGACATACTTTCGAGGGCTCTACCACGTCGAAATCAAGTTGGACCCAAACATAAATCCAAACTCATTGAGATAGCTTTAGAGCATTTTCCTTGCCAATGGCAACAGAAATAGTGAAGTGGATCTTGACAAGGGAAGTAAAAATACATAGGATGCAAGCTACTTCCAGAATTTGATAGCAGGGAATGCAATGCTTGAATTTGATGAAGACCTTGTCTCTGACCCTGAAACCCGGCGTCTTGTAAGTGACACTGTCATAAGCGTGAGCCGCCTCCTCCGTGTTATTTCATATTCCTAACCAAATTATAATCCACTGTCGTGCAGAGTCCCTTATCTCTGTTGTGAAATTCCCTCAAGGTCACTGTCGCATGCCCCTGTAATGCCTCTTTGAGAATCACATACATAACCATTTCCTCCTAATCATTTCATTTAAAAGAAGCTTCACCCAGGCAACAGATAAGAAAAATCTCACAGACGGATGTGTAATGTTGAGGGAATCTCATCAGAAGAAATTCTACAATGGCTTAGGATCTGATCACCACTTTGAAAGCACGATTTTGATCTTGAAATATTTCTATAAAAATTTTATTCACGACATTGAGTACAAATGGAAATGATGACGTTAGTCTACATACTTGGTGCTTCTTCCCTCACAACAACTTCTTTCTAGATTTCACACGGAAAACTTCCAATCTTCTCACATATCTAACTTATCTGAGCCACCAAGGCATAATGAAATTCCATAATAAACCTGGACTGACGAAAATAGATGGCACAATCTTGAACAAGATTTGCACAAAGTTTCACGAAATTCACACACTAAACTAATTTATGTATGAAAACAATAACACTCAAAGATCTCTCATCTTCTTGGCTTTCCCATAAGGGAATCAAGCCATAACTAGTCTGATACCATGATAGAAATAGAGATGGAGAGCAGAGAGAGATTGTGCACACAACAAATCACACACTATGTTCTTTATTGATCTCAATAGTTACATGTTTAAAGGGTATATATATATATATATATATATATATATATACATATATCACTGACTACGACAAATTATGACTCAGACATGACACGACTCCAACTCATAACATAAGAATCGACATGTTCTAGATTGACACCTTGGGACTCACAATGACAACCTATAAATCACATCATACACATGGAAGCATTACTTCCAACATTTATTTTATGAAAAAACTTAATTAATATTATAATTTATAAATAGGAGAATCGAAGAATTTGAACATTGAACCTCCTCGCACATAACCCTTCATTTTCACTTCCATCACTAATTGACCTACCCCTTGGGGGCTTGTATTTGTATTTGTCTTGGTCCTAGGCTAAACTATGAGTTTCTGATATATGTGACCTGACCGGCTATTACATATATCCAGGGAGCTCTCTCTCTCTCTCTCTCTCTCTCTCTCTCTCTCTCTATATATATATATATATATATATATATATAGTTTGTTTACTTACAAAAAAATAATTATTATTATAATAGATATGTCAATTCAATTATTGAATTTGTATTTAATTATATATATATATATATATATATATATATATCATCGCAATATGTCATAATCCAACCCATAGCAACAAATACTCATCCATACTCATCATTAAATTTGTCACTATTAACCAAGACTCAAATTGTCAAGCATAATGTCAAAGTCTGCTCATGTCAATATGATTGTCAATACAACTTTGTCAAATTTGATTCACAATCCATCAAGTACCATGCCCTAACAAGTTCTGCCAATACTATCATATCCAAAACATAACTCAATCCGTCAACATACTTCACAAGCTATCATGTATCAAGCCATACGAAAATCACTATCAACACCATACTAAACAAAATGTTGTCAAGTACCAAGTCATATGAGGCATACCCAAGTCAAATCATGTCACTGTCAAGCAACAAGTTCATCAAGTTCCTCTTACTAGATCATATCACCAACATAAATATTCAAATAGTAGCATAGATTTAAGCAACCATATAATATTTTTCCATACATATGAGATCCATTCACTGTGAAATTCAAGGAAACATTAATCACTTCAAACATTATACTGTCTTTGCCTCTTCCATATTAACCATGTTAGTCACAATGTTTTGCATACAACAAGGTTCTGTCACATAGGACTTTGTTGATCCCTGAAAACATCATTCAAACCACTTTGAAAACAATACATCTCTAATCTACAACATCATACAACCAAACAAAATAATCTCACTACAAACATTTTTAACACTAATGACAATATCTTCTCCTAATGTCAAGGTCACTGCAAAGTGACGATCTCTGCATATACACTAGTGAACCATAAGGCATAGGCTCATCCAAAGACCACAAGAATCATTCAAATCACTATCATTCAAAGGAATACTATGTTAAACCAGAGAAGTAATTCATGGGCAACAACAAATTGTCTACATACTAGAAACCAATTAGATATTCTCTGCAAATAATGTCAAGTAATATCTGCAAAAAAATCACAAACATTAGGAATAACGTACCATTTAATCCAAATATTATGAGTCTCGTCCGATACACAAAATCAAACATATTCTCTGCATTACTATCTAACACCTGCAACAACAATTAGTCTCTTTAGATACAAAATCAAGGTCTAGTTTGATCTAGTAGTCTGTTCTTCAACCGATTTGATCTTAAATAAATGTGGACCTTTACTCATCTTTTAATCAAACTAGTCAGTCATATAAGTAAATCCATCCGCTCCATGCTTTCATATCTATGAGATATATCTCTTCCATTCCCTCTCCTACAGATTTGTGCGAGACAAACAACACAAGAGACTCATCAAATTCACAATAAATGCTCTAGTTCACTCATTTATATAGCCAATTGATTCTCTCAATACCTTAGGCCCAAATCATTGTATTTCGAATACCACAGACGAGAAACAAGAGAAATTGTTGACCATGTCAATCAAGTCTCGCACGCACTTGAATTTTTTAATTTTCTTCACTTACAGGCTTGGCCGCACCCATGATGAAGGGAAATTTTGGTTGGAACATGTATGGCCACCCTGATAGGCCTCCTTCCGTGCGGTTGGGGGCTTTTGGTTGTACGCATAGGCCTTCCTCCATGTGGCTGGGGTAGAGGCTAACAAAAAAAACTCTTTTGTTTCCAATGCACCTCCAATATTTTTCCACTTATTCTTCACCTCCTCTACATGCATATGATGTCTTTGTAACTCAACAATTCAAACCATTAATCCATGATGACATGTTCCTATGACTTGATCCTACACTAATTACATATCCTACACGTTTACCTATAGGTTGACACATTAAATATTAATCATATCACTTTTGACACTTCACTCATGCACTACAACTCACATAGACATAGTGTGATAGAAACATAGATAGGTTGACATTAATATAGGTTTCTGTCAAGGACAACACCAGAGTCATAATGCCAACAACCTAATCTAGGGGAAATTTGGTAGAGTAAGGATGTCAATCATTAGGATGCTTATGAGGCCAACCCATAGAGTGTATTTCTACCACCAAAAACTATTTTTGTTGGTTATGCCATGGGATCCTATAGGTGGGTTTCTAATCTAACACGTAATCCCCACCTAAAAAATAGCTTAATTATATTTACTTTTTTAAAAGAATTTCAACAATTTTTGCATTACATGCGCGTGCTGACAAGCAAGAGTTGAGGCAAATCCTTAAGACAATGGCAATCGAGCCATCGGTCTCGACACCACTGCTATTGGAGAAAGTGGTGTTTGAGGGCACGCTGTTGGGCCAGCTTTGGCGATGGAAGCAAAGAAGGAGCACTCCTCCAAATTCCCAGCAGCTAGGGAAACCTGTAAGGCAAAATTTTGGAGGGTGGTTGTAGCAGCTACTTAATCAAATTTTAAAAATTTGTACACATGAAGCTTTTAGACGAATTGTGTGCATACACATTTTTACCGTGGGTAGATCCACATGTATTTTTTGAAAAACAAAAATTTGAGATAACGACAGTTCTGCAAGGGAAAAGGGATCTGCCCAAGCCAATCATGAGCATATGATAAAAGGAGTGGAAAAGGATGTTATAACAACGACTGGTTACAAATCTAGGTGGATTTATTGTGTCATATTATCCATGACCTATATGGAATTAGTTTGGGAAATAATGCCAGAGAGTCCTCTATTTGACAACTTCTCCATACGATGACAGCTGAATATTTCAGGGGAACCTATCTGCAACTTTTGAGTGAAATATAGATTTCTTTACAATCCATTGTAACAATTTTGAATGTGCATAGCCATTATGCCCCCAATACTATATTACAACCACTAATTTTAATGGAAAATATATGGGTTTTGAGTTTTTGCATGCAAGTTTTCACATTCAATAATCATATTGGGCAAGTGTTTTTTGAGAAACCCTATGTGTTCTTTGTGAAACATCCATCATTTTAGGTGAACACGTCACCCATCATTAGTGATAGAAAGTTGAGTTAGAATATGACAAGAGAGAGACCAAGGATAAATAAGGTTATATGAGGATGAACATTGAGGGAGAGAGGGATTCTAGGAGTGAAATAAGGAGAATAAGGAATATAATAGGTAATAAGAAAGAAGAGTCAAGAAGGATTAGAATTAAGGTTATTAATTAGCAGCGAAGGTCCAAGAAGGTAGGATAAATATTAATATATGAGAACTTTGATAATATTAAATAATTGTAACTATAAACTTTCGGAAAACATGTAGAGGAAACTTATGGTCGGTATGGGGTGGTGTGCGTTATGTAAAAATGAGGACACAGTGTGCCATGTGTTCATGAAATGTACTTTTTTCAAACGAGTATGGTTGGACTCTGCATTTGTGGTGGGAGGTTTTGGGTAGTGGCAAGGAGTTTTAGTAGAGGCAGCATGGAAAGGGTGGTTGGATCGTTCCTCGAATAGGCAATTTAGAGCTCTATCGTTGGTCATTTGCTAGGGAGTTTAGTTTTCCAGGAATAGGGAGTTTTTTCAAAATGAGGCTACCAACCCATCGCGCATAGTATCTGAGGCATTGGCCATCATAATCCACTTTCTTCATGGAAAATAAATTTTGGCCCCTAGGGTAGTTATTGTAGAGGAGTCGAACCGTAGTCATACTTGGTCTTTTTTTTATGGAGCCTCAATCAATGAGGGGTAACAGAGTGGGGGTGGGTTTGCCTTGTTTCTCTTAAAATCTCATTATACCCAAATAAATTTAGGCTTAGGAAGGGGAACAAATAATGAAACTGAGTTTATGGCGTGCAAGAGCTTGATCCTTTATGCACTGGAAAAAGGACTGACTCACCTTCAAGTATTTGGCGATTCCCTTCTTGTTATAAACTAGCTCATACAGTCTCAAATTTGTCGAAATATTGAATTACAACCTCTTTTGGATGAACTCTTAAGACTCAAGTTGATGTTCACATCCTTTTCATGTGCCCACATTTATAAGGAACAGAATTAGATAGCAGATCACCTCTCCAAGGAAGCTCTGCAGTTGGATCATGGTCTTTGGTAGATTTCACAAGTCTCTCAAGAGGGTTCGGTGGTCTCCTTTAGCCGCCCCTACGGGACTCCAACATGATTATGGTTTCTCATCTCTTTTGTTTTGATGGTATTCATTGATGATATATGTAGTCCAGTCTTGCAGGCCCATAGGGAGCTTACACAACTTTTTGTAGGAACATGATAGACACAACAATTGTTTTTTGGACGGTTTTTTGTTGATGTTCTTGATGTGTTTTTTTTCTAGACACTTGGAGAGCATAGTGCTCCAAACTATAGAAACATAACACTAGTATGTGTACGAAATGTAACTAAACTTCATCACTCATGAATAAAAGTTATGAATTTTTCCTCTGGAAAATAATAATAATAAGATATAAGTCCAGGAAGGATAAACTATTAATATAATAAAGGATAAAAATAATTAGGGAAAGGGAGGAATAAAGATGATAAGATAATAATATAATAATAATGGATACAAGATTTAGGTAGAGGGAGAGGTGCAGAATGAATAAAATTAATAAAATAAGTAAAATAATGCTAAATTATACTAAATTATAAATTATAATTTAAAGGGTAAAAAAAAAATGAAGGGTAAAAAATTGTTATTATGAAGAATTGGGACAAGAAAGGATGGGATAGAAAAAAGGAGGGACAAAAAATGCTAACAAGAGGCAAATGAACGGATAAGAAATCCAAGGAACTAAGGGAAATGTTAAATAAGGGAGGGGAGCAGAATCAAAGGAAAAAGTGAGAGGAAGATACAAACAGAAAAGGGGGAAGGGGGGAACACTAGATAGGTTGGGGGAGGGGGAGAGTGAAACAAGGGGGATATAAATATGGAGGGAAAGGGGAGGGGGAAGACTAAGGTAGACTAAGACCTAGTGGAGAGAAGATGGATCATCGGTTTCCACCAATGGATAAGATTGTATTCATCATCTTGATTGCAGTTGTTAGGATTCTTCTCAATTTTTAGAGCTTCCCCAAAGAATTTGGTGGAGAAAAATGGGTTAGAGGTAAGAATCTTGGCTTCGCCAAAGAAATTTAAATGTTTGGTATTGTGAGAGTGTTCCAAAATAGCAAAATTAGATGTATTTACGGACATTTCATGAATAACACACATGGTTACTCCAAAAACTCTTGTCAAATAGGGTTTTGAGTTCATAATATGCCATCTGAAGATTGACATTTTCACATCTACCCCCACATTTTACCATGCCTCCATTGGAAATCATAATTTGAAAGTTGCGCACTAGGTTTACAACACAATGGGTTTCTTCTACAACTCTCTCATGAACGAAATTGTGAGTACTTCTATTGGCAACTATGAATATAAATTTATACTTCTTGATGAAGCCTATTGAAATATGGCAACAAGAATGTTCCAATTTAATTTGTCCTTGAATTAAATTGAGAATTAAAATCGAATTTAGTCTTAACATCTACTTGGAAATAATTAATTAATTAATTTTAAATTAATTAGTTGGAGAAATTCAAGTTAGAAGTCTTTCTGAAGTCATGCAAGAGTTATCCCTTAAATTAAGGAGATAAGATTGAGTTATATTTGAGTTGTAATTAGTTAACTCAGTTTACTGAGTTAAGTCCAGTTAAATTAGTTCCAAACTGTTTGAGGAACTAATAGTGAGTTAACAGTCAGTTGATGCATTAATGCACTCAACTAGTGCTACTCCAGTTAGCTGAAGATTCCCTCATCAAAAACTCATGCATGTCTATTTTGAGAAAGACCCAGCTGAGATTAATGTTCAAGGACAGTGTACTATCAGTTGCATGTGTTTTCTCATGGATAAAACTCATGCATGCAGTCAAGGATAAATCCTTGAGGATTGCGCAATTTTGGAGGGTTTTCCACTTGGTAACTGGGAATCATCCACAAGGAACAGCGCAAGGAAATAGGAGCTTGGAGGACATAGAGGAAGGCTGGAGAGAAGCCAATATTTCCTGTGAGCATCTGTGAGGAATATACTGAGAGCTGGCTAGCAGTGAGAGCTAAGGCTTTGTATAATTCCTATGTATTTCCACCATGTATGATAATACAATAGTGTGGGGTTTTTAGCTGAGGCTTTCCCCAAAGTATTTTTCATTTGTATTGTGCCATTGATTCTTCTTCTTCTAGTTATATTGTTCAGCTCGATCTTTAAGCTTCCGCAAATTGATAGTAGAAGTAGGTTATAGTATTCTGCTTTGATTTATATTGCATTATCGGGTTAACTTACACAGATTTTTTATAGAGCCTATGAGTTTCATTGTTTGTGGAGTTGAAATGCCTTATAATGCATGTATGGAGATCAAGGTTTCTTCGAGAGAAAATGATGGTTCAATATCTTCCTAATTCTGAATTTTGGTGTCTTCAACTTGTAGTGCCATATTCTCTTCAGTGGATATGTCTTCCAACGAGGACTAAGTAGTCATATTAATTTGGAACAATTTATATTCTTTACACCTATGACCTAGAGCATTTTTTTTATCACAATTGTAGCAAATTCCACCTCTTTAGAGGTCTGCCATTTCTGCTAAAGACAACATTTGTACCTTTAAGTGGTCATTGAGTAGGAGTTTTTCTTCGTGAATTACTTTGGGGTGGATGAGTGGTAGGATTGAATGTTCGTTTTTTACTTGCACATCAATCACCATTCTGACTTATATGGTCCGCTTGGCTACTTCTAACAATGTAGTAGGATGTTGCATTTTGATTTGTGCTTGAATCTCCTCCTTGATCCCACTAATGAAACATTCTCCTTGGTCCCATGAATTGACTTCATGAAGTGTAGCCTAAATAGGTTTTTTAATGTCATCCCCCCCATTGTCATCATTATTTATATAAATATAGGACCCCCACCATGAGTTTCATCATGTCCCAGTAACTCCTTGGAGGGAAAAGTAATGTTCCATCTTAGTGATCCATTCTAATGGATCATAACCATCAAAAATTTTCAAGTAAACCTTAGGAGAACAATGGCATATGTTGTTATCTATTGATCTATTGTTATGTAGAAATTTTAAGTATTGTAGGTAGCTAAACATTTCTTAGTTAGAAGTGTCTTCTTGGTGTGGCTCAATTTGTTGTGCAATCCTGTATTTTTCTCCTACTATGATTTGAGCTAACATACTTGGCAACTTGTCCATCAATTTCTTTTCAAAGTTATCAAACCTCTCATTGAACTTCTCTTCCAACCCATTTAAATTTTCATGAGATTTCTTAAGTTGATCTTCCATGGATTCCAACCTATTTGTAGCGGAGTGGGTTTTCATGTTGTTTGGGGAAGTATGGGGATGTTTATAGGTATTCTCCTTCATGGGTGAGCTTACTCTAAAACTATTGGGATAGTACCTATGTTATTTGAAGACATATAAACATGCATTTCTCATATTAACTATTGTGACACAAATTATGAAAATCAACCACTTGTTTGGATCTTTTGAAAATAGTTTGATTGAAATATGTGAATTCAATAAAAAGATATGCAATCTACAAAATTTGTGGTCGTCACCAAAAGAAACCCTAAAAAATACCAATTTTAATTGTCGATAACTTCACTTCCCAGACTCTGTTTCGTATGATTTTTTTTTAATTAATTGGTTAGTTTTTTTAGAGGAACTTAGTCATTGGATTAGATTCTTCAAATTCTTCACAAAAAATTCAAAAATTGACCTAAATTCCCTGATGAAATTCACACCTATAAAAACCCTAAAAGAAATATTGATTTTCAATTGTTGATAACTTCACTTCGTGGACTCCATTTTGGATGACATTTTTTTTTTAAATTGAGTATTTTTTAGAGAGGTGTTCATTCCTTGGGTTTGATTCTTTAATTTTTCATAGAAACTTTCATAAATTGACTTGAATTCTTCCATATTCTTCCTCCCATCAAAAAAATCAACAAAAGGAACAATTTCTCCCATTGTGTCAAAGAAAGAGCTTTGATACCACTTGTAGCATAATTGACATGAAATGTAGTATTAAAAGAAACCAAATAGCCCAAGAAGAAATAGATAAACCCAATAAAGGTCTCTTTGACAATAGAAAATAGAGAGTTATGTTCATTTGCCTCTTCAAGGAGGCAACCTCCAAGAGAAATGCTCTAAATACAATCACATTTCTTGACCAATAATAATTAAACAATGTTCTACTTAATATATATCTATCCATGGAGAATTTTAATTACCTATACACCCACTTCCAATGAGAACCTACTAATTAATTTAGGTTTTATTAACAAAGAGGACCCTTTTTATAAGAGAGACTAATAAATAACTATTTACTAGGCTACATACATTAATATTGTATCTAAGTAAAGAGGTTAGGGTAGGACCCTAATAGATGGTATTTACGAGTTTTAAGGGACATAGTTCTTTGCTATGATTGGGGCTTGAGTGATTTCCTTCTCTTTATTATTCCTTACTTCTTTTAGATTGGAGAAAAATGTGCCTTCAAAATCATTGACTATATCTTTGTTGTTGAAGATGAGAGATGTTTGAATGTCCCTCTCCCTTGGGGTTTTATCATGCTCTCCTCTAAAATTTGTCCTTCCCCTAGCTAAGGTTTCTAGGTACTTTTGAACCCATACCCTTATGATTGTCATTGAATTCCATCATTTGTAAGTGGTTATGTGCAATGTTTGTAACACTGTGGAGAGGGCTTGGCCTTGAACCATCAATCAATAACTTATCTCCTCATGATGAAGGAGAGTACCTTGGGTTTGTCTTTAGGAAACCATGATTCTCCTTAGCTTTTTGGCTAATCCGTTTCATCACTTGATTTAATGAGTATGGGATCCAGATCATTTCTTATTGGTAGAAGATATATTTCCTCTCATGGTTTTGTATCATGTTGAAGAGGACACTTTTTCCATTCCTAAATGTGTGACAAAGGGTTGGGGGGAGGTGGGGGGGGATGGCCCCTCTAGTGCCATTCAAAGTTTTAGGATTTTCACTTGAAAAGGATTTTAACCACTTTATTGCAAATGGTAAAACTAGGCTTCCAAGGCCCCATGCAATAAGGGATTCTTTGTGACTCTTCCTGACTCTCCTTTATCCCACACCTTCCACCAATTCACCACCTCAACCTATGAAGGAAAATAATGATTGCATTGGTAGGGTTCCTCAAGATCCTATATATAGTTAAGGAGTTCCTCTTCTTCCACAAGCTTGAATGAGGGTTTCTTTCTTAATGACCATGTGTCCAAATTGAAAATCTCATAAACTATCCCTATGGTGTTGTACCTCAAAGTCTTTGAAAAAGCTCTATCCCATCCAATCTATCCCCCCATTAAATAAGTTAGGTCATTTTTTTCCAAAGAAACCTCATCAGGAAACCCGTAGATGCTTCCACATATTCATAAAAAAATTCAAAAATATTCCCAAATAAATTATATATATAAACAAGTGTTGCATGAAGTGTAGTCCCTACCGTTGCCGTCGATCATTGTTGTTTGTATAATTCTTGGCACAATCAATTAGCACAACAAATTAGGACATTGATTGTATTCTGGAATGTATACATGTTTAGATCGTGTCGGTTTAATTATTATAAGTTTTTTATTTTTTGGGTATATTTTTATATTAAAGTTGTTTGAAATTTAATGAATTTTTTTTGGAATGGTAAACTTAACCTTTGTAATTTATATAATTAATGTTTACTTTTTTTTTAAGTTAAATTCATATAAGTACACAATCTTTCAAAAAAAATTATTAACTCATTTCAACCCCAAAAAATAAAATCATTTCTATCTAAAAAAATTGGTAACAATAAGGATTCTATTTCTTGGTGAGATAGTTCAAGCAATTATATACAAATATTATAATTTCTTTGAGTCTCACGTCAAGGTTCATTGTTTTCCCATCAAAATTGCATTTCTAACTCAATTATAGTTAAAAACTTCTTTGAATTTATCAATTCATTTTAATATAAAAATATAATTGAAATTTTAAAATAAAAACATAATTGAAATTTTAAATATATAAATTTTCAATGAATTTTTTATTTTAAATAATTTCATCTTCACACATATCATTTCAACCAAATAAACTAAAAACTACATGCACACATTTCATGTATACAAATAAGTAGTGACGCGTCACCACGTGGCTCTTGTTGTCATATTAATAAATGTGGATATTATGATTAATATTTTAAATATTAATATATATTTATTTAAAATATGAATTTATTATATAAATAAAGAGATTAAATTTATGAGAATCTAAATATTTTAAATTATAAAAAATTAAAAAATATTTAAACTTCTAAGACTGATTTTTTTATATTTGGTAAATTTTAAACTATATAAAATGTTTTTCAAAAACTAATATTTTGTTGGGTGTGTGTTATATTCTTTCTACGTGTCATGGGGTCCGGGGTAGTGCCCTAGAAAAAAATTATTTTATGTGGACCCAATAATAGTTGGGCGGACCCAAGGATGGGGGGCGGACCCAAAAATGGTGGGTGGACCTACCCATGGTTTTGTGCATGGTTTTCGTAGATCTGATCAAGGGAACTACAATTATGTTTTAATCCAGGGTTAGTGGATTGGGGTTTATGAATGTTTTGGCATGTAGACATATGTATCCTAACATTGAAAGGAATATAATGAAAAATCAATCTAGTATTCCCTATTTTGGGATCCAGGGGAAAATCTTTGTGTATATTTGTTTTATGTTCTAGCCATTATATATTTTTATGTTTTAAGAATTCATTTACAAGCAATTTTTGTACAGGGTTAAAACCTACATATTCTTTTTAATAAAAATATGTTATCACTCAAATTTAGCACACCCAGGTATAATTAACTCTCACAAATGCATATAAATCAATTAATTTATAATGCATCCGATGACAACTCAAACTCCTTATGCAAGTGATATATTAAATGATAAATTTGACCTTTAACGCCATCCTCAGTAAGACATTAAATGATAAATATGCCACTTGAAATCCATTCCATTCTCAGTAGTACACACAACTTCAACTTGATAATGTACTCTACACACAAGAAGGGAGACAAATTCCTTTTCCCATAAATAGAAACAAACCAGTCTTACAAATAAGGTTTTATAAAGCAATATAATTTTAGGTATTCATCACATCAGTAGAACTAGAGAATCATTTTCCAATCTGGTTCTTATATAACATGTAACTACAAAGCCTTTGCGAAATGGTGGAATCAAGGCTTGCATGAGTGACAGAATTCTACCCTCATGCACCTGGCTTGTTGCATTCAAACTCTTGATAATCGCCACTGTTGTTGAATGGTGTTAACATTGATGCCAACATTTGTTATTGAACAATATTCATATTTGTCAAGATTACATCAATTGGAAGCTCCAAAGGAAGAAGCCCATGGAAAATCCCTGAATCCCCATGCTTGTTGAAGCATTTGGGGATTAAGATCAAGAATATTGGGCTCAAAATCATCTTTGTTGAATTCTCCTCATCAAACCGATTTTGGTGGTATGTCGCATGCCACAAGAGCCTTCACGATTTGGGAGTTATGCTTGTTTGAAGATGAAGCCCCCATCTTGTGGGCAAACACCCCAAGGGTTGATGATGTGGCGTCTTATCATTTGGAAAAATCATAAAGTCAAACAAGGTCTTATTATTAAGAATAAATTAATTACTTTTGGGCATCAAAAGTTGAATGAAAATTCGTCCCAAGGATATTAAGGGTTTTGGCTCTAAAAGTATTTGAATTTCAGAAATTCAAATACCCTCAAAGGTGTTTTTCCTCCAATTAATTTGAAATTTAGAAATTTATTTTCCTCCAACCAACAAGTCAGCTGGCCTATTCAACATATCTCCTAATTTGTATAAGGGTTCCTACTCTCATCATCAAAGTATGTAATTTGAATGCAGATCATAACAAAAAAGCCTCTGAAATATCTTTGGCCTTGTGGAGGACAGATAAATTAAATGAGAGGCTTGTTCTGGAAAGAGTTTAGAAGGGTTTTGCAATTGTTTTTTTTGGCATATGGGTTTGTTATTTGTTGTTTTCTTGCAAGGAGAACAATTATCTTTGGTGTTTCAACCCCCCTGCTAGGGCACATATCAACATAATTTGGTTCCTCGACTTCACAGGAATCAAAACGTTTAATTAATAATATATGATTGTGGCTAGAACACTCTAACACATCTAGAACAAAGTTCGAAGGACTTAATATATTCATCTATGACTGTTTGTTGAGATTTTTTATGAGGATTCGTTGACATAATTTTTCATTAGTTTCATTTTTGAGATATGGTTTGAAGATTGGCATTCAAAATCAAAGACTGACATCGAAGTTGTTCATTTGCGATTATACATGTAAAACTGTTTGCCACAGCATATTTATTTTAGGTTTGTCAATGGATATGTAAGTTGTATCATTGTATGTAGGCATCAATAAACAACTTGGCACTGGTCAAATGTTGCGTACATGTAGTTGCTTCCAACTCTCAATTCGTTGATGATGGTTTATTGTTTTGTTTATATTCACTGATGTGGTCTCATAGGTCTCGTTTTCATTCTATATGAAACGTACACATTGGAGTTTTGACGTTGGAGTTTTATTGACTGAATATTGGACGTTATAGTCACATAGGTGTGAATATTGTTGCAATGTAGAACAGAGCCAGAATTAAAACTCCCAGTAAAGTGGTTTTTCTCTTGGTTAAACTTCTATAGCTATGAAAATTGATCTTTCTTGCAGCAATTGAATATCGTTTGGATTTTCAGGAGACAATATGTGATTGATTGTTATATGAGCAGATCCATAACGCAGAAATTGCACATTGATTTGATTGAAACTCACAAAAAAAATTCATGTTACTTGGTCTAAAGATTGTGTATGTTGTCGAAAGCCCTTGATCCAATATAAATGGTGCACTCTAGGTTATGTAAAGTGTGTGATATGGTGGTGTTGCGAAGAATCTCAAGGCGTAACTATTGTCCAGAAGCAGAGTCTATAATCAAAGTATCATTCTTGCAGCGGTTGCACTGTTCAATTCAAAAATTAAGTTTATGCAGTACCTTGTTTCTATAATTTTTGCATAAATAAATATTCTTGGATTGTAGATATATTGTTTATTTCTATCGCCATTAATTTCCCATGACTGGATACCTGTGTGCTTGGATCTAACAATTGGTTAAAAAGAGTTGCAATAAGAAAGTTAAAAAGAGTTGCAATAAGAAGTAATCATCGCGTGAATGAATAGAGATGGTGCAGAGGTTTGTATTTCATGTAGCTAAAGTATTTTATGTAGATGTACACATGAAATGGCAAGAGTATTGGTCCGTTGAACCTATAAATATGTACAAGGGCCTGTGTGCATGATTGTAATTAGAAGTCATGTAATGATGTAGCCACTGTATATGTTGATAAGATCTCATAGTATGATGATAACAATGAGGATGCAGTTGATATGTGCATATAGAATCAGTTGAGATGTCTTCACGTGAACTTGTTATGCAGAGTTGTTGAGATCTATTGAGAGGGGAGTTGGGGATTATCAACTACTAGAGTTTGACCCAGCAATATTGTGGCAACTAAGGTTTATACAATAGTGAGGAAGCATGGGAATTTACGTGGTTTCGAGCAAAGACAACCTTGTTTGTGACAGTTGTGCAGCAGTCTGTTTTGTTACTAATATTGAGTGGAGATGAGTTGTTCAATAACTAGGGTTTGATATGAAGAATACATGATGATGACTATGCTGACCTGTGATTGAATACAAGCAGATTGGATTGTGCTATGGTTTTCCTTTTCAAATTGACATATGTAAGTAGAAAAAGTAAACTAATCTTTTATCTAGCTAAGGTTTTGGAACTTGCATTAATTGCATGGAAATGGCATGTTTGTTGATATGCAGTGAGAGCATGATTATTGAGTAGTTAAGAGCATTGGCTTGTATCGTAGAGAGAAATTTGAGCAGAGTTTTCATCATTGAACAAAAGTTGTGTTAAATTTTATTTTGTATTGATATTGAGCACAGTGGATCTAGTCTGAAAATTATGAAATGTGGTCCTCCAGCTGATCAGGGTGGCAGGGTGGTGTAAGGAATGAGAGTGGAGTCTCCTTCAGGTTGGAGGATGAGAATACTTCAGGGCGACAGGGTGGTTATAGAGCATGTTGGAGCCTACATAGGGCATTGGAGCATCCTTCTGATTGCAATTGGTAAAGAGGGTGTTGGAGCATCCTTTAGGTTGGAGCATATAAATTAGGGTATTGGAGCGTCCTTTCAGTTGCAACTGACAAATAGGGTGTTGGAGCGTCCTATTGGTTGGATCCTATAAACCAGTGGGTTGGAGCCTCCCTTAGTTGATGTTGAAAATATTGATGTACAATTTATTAAAGACAAATATTAAAAAAAGTTTGGTGGTTTTTGTCCCGCAGGGGTTTCCACCTAAAAATTTGTTGTCTACTATCTTGATGTTTGTGCATTTTTGAATGGTTTTGTTTACTATTAGATTTATGTTGATCTAATGCTAATTATAATTAATGCTCTGTGAAGATAAAAATCCTAATTGAAAAGCAATATTGATTTTCCCCCCTCTCATTATTTCCAACAATTGGTTTTAAAGCAAGCTCCTCTAGTCGCAGCTTAATAGCTGGAAGGAAAATCTTAGAGTGCAGAGACGGGAAAATTAAGGTAGCAAGCCGCCAAGCGTTCAAAGGAATTTCTAAGAATCAAAATAGTTTCAATCCTATTATCGTTGATGAAGAGAAATAGGTTGGTCCAATTCCTCTATTCAATGACTCAAGTTTTGTATTTTGGAAAGCTAGAATAGAAGCTTAGCTACAAGCCCAAGGATGTTATGTATGGAAATTTGTTGTCTTTGGAGACACATCTAGCGAAGAATATAGAAATTACAATAGGAAAGTCGTGAATATTATTCTTAGTGCTATGCTAAATCCTGTAAAATCCAAATTTGATTGATGCGAACTTAAAAGGCCATTCTTCTAAAATTGCAAGTAGAAGAAGCAGAAGAAAGAAGGAAATTGTTGAAAGATAGGTTTCAAGAAGACCTTTCTCAAAAGAAATGAGAAATTGATGCTACCCTATCTGAAATAGATATGATCAAGAAGGAGAAATCCTTGGATGACAAAAGGAAGAACAATGACATGGCCAAATTGAAGATGAAAGAAAAAGAAGCAAGTGAAGCTCCATATGATGAAGGCACAAGCTCCAAGTACCCAGAGAGAAAGATTGATAACAAGATCCCTTGGAGGAAAAATCAAAATGAAGGACAAAAGAAGGTTAAAAAAAATATTGCTCCAAGAAGTAATATCAAAAGAGTGCCTCTTCAAAATAAGGATGATTTCAGAAGATCCACAAGATGAGACAACGCAACCATGTATCCTAACACATTTAACGGTTATTGTTTTTCATGTTCTAATTTTGGGCATATGACTAGCTATTGTTGAAAGTATGATAGGTGTGATTATCAAAGACAATATCAAAACCCTTGAAGCAAGTTTGCAGGATCGCGAGAAAGGTTTCATGATGAATTTTCCAGTAGAAAGTATATGTCGTTCACTCCATTATTCAGGTCCAATATTGACTGTTACAAATTCCATAAATATGGGCATATAGCTCGTGATTGTAGGTACAATATGGAAACTTCCATGAAAGATGACCCTAACATCATATACAAGAAGGTTTGGAGAAGAAAGCAAAAGGAAGAAGATCAGGTAAATAAAAATTTCACTGCAATGATGCTTTCAGTTTTTGTAAAAGCAATCTTGTTCTAATGAATCAAAAAATACATTAGACAATGTCAAGGTTCAAGATGATCCAGTCGAAGAGATGGTTCATACATTATTTTGAAGAATCTAACATGATGACTCCTTATCCTATGAGTGATTGAAAAGGGGGGAGTCTTTATAACAATGATTGTACTTTTGAAGATCTATCCTTGACAGGGCAACAATTGGTAGATATGAATAAGTCTTCAGAACAGCATTCAGCATTATGGTCAGTTTAAGTGGAGTAGTGGTTTTGGTAGGAAAATTTAAGGAAATAATTGTAAAAGGACCCATGTCGTTGATACATATCAACAAGTAGAATCATATATGGTAATTTATGTTATGAATAGCATGTCAGGGGGAGATAGGTTGTTTATTGCAACAAGCAAAAGAAGCAGTTAAAGGAAGACAAGCATATTCCAGGAAGATAGGGGAAGGAATTTGTCAAGGGAAGAACTGTAATATTATAGGTAGACATCTTCTCAAGGGGAGATAAATCAAGAGAAGAATATCGAGGCAGGAAGTCAAGGGGAGTTGTGATCGCAGGGGGAGTATGTGTTGCCATAAATGACAAAGGAGGAGATTCTTGAATGGTGTTGTCATTAATGCCAACATTCATTATTGAACACTCTTAATATTTGTCTAGATTGCATCATTTCGAAGCTCTAAAGGAAGAAGCCCCTGGAAAACCCCTGAAGCCCCACGCTTGTTGAATCATTTGGGGATGAAGATTAGGAATCTTAGGCTCAAGATCATCTTTGTTGAATTCTCCTCATGGATCCAATTTTGGTGATATATCACACGCAAAAAGAAACTTCACGGTTTAGGAGTTATGCTTGTTTAAAGATGAAGCCCCCATCTTGTGGGCAAAAACCCCAAGGGATCATGATGTGGCATCTTATCATTTGGAAAAATCATGAAGTAAAACAAGATCTTATTATTAAGAATAAATTAAATACATTTGGGCATCAAAATTTGAATCCAGGAAATTTGTCCTAAGGATATTAAAGGTTTTGGCTCTAGAAATATTTGAATTTCAAAAATTCAAATAACCCTCAAAGGGGTTTTTCCTCCAATTAATTTGAAATTTAAAAATTTATTGCCTTCCAACCAGCAATTTAGCTGGCATATTCAACATATCTCCTAATCCATATAATGGCACTTATTATCATCATCAAAGTATGCAATTTGAACGAAAAACTTTGAAATATCTTTGGCCCTGTGGAGGATAAATAAATAAAACGAGAGACCTATTCTGGAAGGGGTTTAGAAGGGTTTTGCAATTGTTTTTTATTGGCATATGTGTTTGGGATTTGTTGTTTTCTTGCAAGAAAAATAGTTAACTCTCATGTTTCGGCCCCCATGCTAGGGCATGAATCCACATAATTTGGTTCCTTGACTTCACATGAATCAAAGCGTTGAATTAATAAGATATGTTTGTAGCTGGAACTGTCTAAGACATCTGGAACAGAGGTCAAAGGAATTAACATCTTTATCTGTGACCAGTCATTAGGATTTTTTTGCGGATTTGTTGACAAAATTTTTCATTGGTTTTGCTTATGAGATCTAGTTTGAAGACTAGCATTCGAAATCAAAGACTGGCATCAAAGTTATTCCTTTGTGATTATACATGTAAAATTATTTCCACGGCAGATTTTTTTTTGGCTTGGTCAATGCACACATAAATTGTATCACTATATGCATACATCGGTCAACGACTTGGCATTTGGAAAATTAATTGTTCAAATGTTGTGTACACATAGTCGCTTCCAACTCTCAATTTGCTAATGAAGGTTTACTATTTTGTTTGTATTCGTTGACGTGGTCTCATAGGTCTCACTTTCATTCCAGATGAAAGGTACACGTTGGATTTTTGAAGTTGGAGTTTTATTGACCAAAGATTGGATATTATATTCACATAGGTGCAAATATTGTTGCAACGTAGGACAGAGCCAGAACTCAAACTCCCAGTAAAGTGGTTTCTCTCTTGGTTTAACTTCTATATGACTACGAAGATTAATCTTTCTTGCAGCTATTGAATACTATTTGGATTGACAAGAGAATAAATGAATTTGATTGTTATGTGAGCAGATCCATAAGAAACAAATTGCACATTGATTTGATCGAAACTCACAAAAAAAAAAAAAGCATTTGCAAGTTTAGCCTATGCCAAAGATGTTACCTGATCTGAAGATCGTGTATTTTATGGGAAGTCCATGATGCAGTATACATGGTGCACTCCCTTATGTAAAGTGTGTGAAATGGTGGTTTCCCAAAGCAGCTCAAGGCATAACTATTGTCCAGAAGCAGAGCTTGTAATCAAAGTATCATTCTTGCAATGACTGCATTGTTCTTGTGACAGAGAATTCGGTTTAGAAACTGAGTTTATGTTGTATCTTATTTATGTAATTTTTGCAGAAATAAATATTCTTTGATTACATATATATTGTTTAGTTCCATTGCCAATAATTTCCCATTATTGGATATCTATGTGCTTGGATCTAACGCAATTGTGAAAGAAGAGTTGCAATAAGAAATAATCATCGCATGAATGAATAAAGATAGTGCAAAGGTTTGTATTTCCTGTAGCTAATGTATTCTATGTAGATGTAAACATGAAATGGCAAGAATATTGGTGCATTGAACCTAAAAATACCCTTGTATGCATGATTGTGATTAGAATCCCTCTAATGATATAGCCAAGTATATGTTAAGAGGTTGTCATATGATGATGATGACAGTAAGGATGCAATTGATATTTGCATAAAGAATCCATTGCGATGTGTTTACATGAACTTGTTAAGAGGTTGTCATATGATGATGATGATAGTAAGGATGCAATTGATATTTGCATAAAGAATCCATTGCGATGTGTTTACATGAACTTGTTAGGAAGATTTGTTGAGATCTATTAAGTAGAGAGTTGGGGATTATCAACTACTAGAGTTTGACCCAAAAATATTGTGGCAACTAGGGTTTATAAAACAATGAGGAAGCAATGGAAGTTATGCTGTTTTGAGTAGAGACAAACTTGTTTGTGACAGTTGTACAGTAGTCTAATTTGCCACTGAGATTGAGTGGAGATGAGTTTTTCAGTAGCTATGGTTTGATATGCATAATACATGATGATAATTATGCTGGCTCGTGATTAAACAGAAGCATATTTGATTATGCTATGGTTTTCCCTTCAATTTGACATATTCCGGGAGTAGAAGTAAACTAATCTTCTATGTAGCTCAGGTTTTGTAACTTGCATTGACTGCAGAGAAATGGTTTTTTTGTTGATATGTAGTTAGAGCATGATGTATTGAGCAGTTAATAACATTGTCTTGTATCACGGAGATACAATTGAGTAGAGTTTTGATCATTGAACATAAGTTGTGTTGCAGTTTATTTTGTATTGATATTGAGCACAGGTGGATCTAGCTTGGAAATTGTGAAATGTGGTATGTCAGTTGATCAAGGTGGCAGGGTGGATCAAGGTAGGAGAGTGGAGTCTCCTTCAGTTTGGAGGTTGAGAATACTTCAAGGTGGTAGGGTGGTGGTAGGGCAGGTTGGAGCCTATATAGGGCATTGGAGCATTGTTCTATTTGCAGCTAGTAAATAGGGTTTTGGAGCATCATTCAGGTTGGAGCTTGTAAATTAGGGTGTGAGAGCATCCTTCCTATTGCAGTTGGAAAATAGGGCATTGGAGCGTCCTTCCTATTGCCATTGGAAAAAAGGGAATTTGAGCATCCTAGGGGTTGGAGCATGTAAACCAAGGGGTTGGAGCCTCCCTTAGTTGGAGCTAAAAATACTAATGTACATTTATTGAAGACAAACATTAAGAACCATTGTTGAATGGTTTTGTTTACTATTTGATTTATGTTGTTCTAATGTTAATGATAATTAATTCTCTATGAAGATAAAAATACTAACTGAATAGAAATATTGATTCACTCCCCTCTTAGTATTTCCAACAATTGGTATCAGAGCAAGTTCTTTCAATCATAAATTGTATTATTGTTGATGAAGAGAAACATGATGGCCCAATTCCTTTGTTCAATGAATCAAGTTTTGTATTTTGGAAAGATAAAATGGAAGCCTATATAAAATCACATGGATGTTATGTATGGCACTTTTCGATATCTGGAAACACGTCTACGAAAGAATCTAGAAATTACAAATTGAAATCGATTAGTATAATTCTTAGTACTCTTCCAAATCCTATAAAAGGCAAAGTTGATTGATGATCATCAGCAAGAATTGTTGGAAGAAGCTCAATTATCTCTATGCATGCCAAGATGAAAATAATAATAATGATTGTGATTCTGATGAAGTAGATGAGGTAGAAGGAGTACTTGACGTAGAGGAAAATTTGATCAGTGTTCTATGTGACCTAAGCTAAGTTAGGAAGTGAAATCAGACACTCGAAGAATAAGTTTCCCTTCTAAGGCATCAAGTGTAGGAAGCAAAAAAGAAAGAGAAAATTTTGACAAGCCAATTAGAAGAGTTTTTTCAGAAGCATGAGGCGGAAGTCAATCAAAAGCGAAAGGAACTTGATGTAGTTGTTGTAGAAATAGAAAAGCTTAGGAAAGAAAGTGAAAGGTAGAAGGAACAAATGCAAGGCTTCAACAAAGCAGCTGAAAACGTCATTCTTCTAAAATTGAAAGTAGAAGAGGCAGAAGAAAGAAGGAAATTGTTGAAAGACATATTTCAGGAATACCTTGCTCAAAAGTAGGGAGAAATTCATACTGCCCTATTTGAAATAGATAAGCTCCGGAAGGAGAAATTTTTGGATGATGAAACGAAGAACAATGACATGGCCATATTGAAGATGAAAGAAAAAGAAGCAGGTGAAGCTCCATATGAAGAAGGCACAAGCTCCAAGTACCCAGAGAGAAGGATTGATAGCAGAATCCCTCGGAGGAAAAATCGAAATGAAGGACATATAAAGGTTAAAAATTTTATTGATCTAAGAAGTAATCAATTGAAGGTTTCACCTCCTCAAAACAAGGATGAATTCAGAAGATCCGTAGGACGAGACAACACATCACAGTTATTTTTTTTCATGTTTTAATTTCGAGCATATGGCTAGGGATTGCAAAAAGTATGATGGGTTTTATTATCAAAGAAGTTATCAAAACCCTAGAAGCAAGTTTGTAGGATCGCAAGACAAGTTTCAAGATGACTTTTACAATAGAAAGTATATTTCATTTATTCCATTATTCAGTATGAACATTGAATGTTACAAATGCCTATGGGAAAATAGCTTGTGATTGCAGGTATAAGATGGAAATTTCCAAGAAATACAACCCTAACATCAGGTACAAGAAGTCTTAAAGAATAAATCAGAAGGAAGAAGATAAAGTAAATGAAAAGGTCTCTGCAATCATGCTTTCAAGTTTTGTGTAATAGCCTTGGTAAAAATTCCATGTAAATAAAGTTACTAAAGGAAAAATAATAACCAAGGTCATGGGACATTTATTCCAAGTTGAATGTTGGGAAAAACATCCTAGTGTGGGTGTTCATCTTAGTTTATTATGGCCAATGGAAATTGGCAAAGGGTTTGGAAAGGGAAAGTGGCATTAATTGGAATTCTGTTTATGAAAATAATGGAAACTAGGAGAAAAGGAAGGCGAAAGGTCCTAGGCTACATGTGAGGAGGAAAATGAAGGAAAATAATGGAAAATTGAAGAAATTAGAGGCCTCATTAATAAAAAGGCTTCTGAGGATCAGTTGGTACTTTTGGTAAGTTCATTTTTGGAGATATCTCTCTCTACTCTCTCTCTCTTTCACTCTTGGACACTTAGACCATTCTTGGAGTACTCTAACATTGGATCAAGGAAAGCAAAGATAAAGCAAGGAAGAGCACCATCGAGCAACTACAATAGGATTATTTGCAAGTATTGACTTGCATGTGTGATTTCCTTGCTAGATTTGGCGTGTGTGGTACATGCATGTATGTATTTGGTTATCCCATTGTCATTGGCATGGGCTTTTCCAGATGTGATAGTGTTCTTCATCCTTGCCTTTCCATTTCCAGATAGACATGATGTAATGGGTTCTCTTGTAATTGGTTGAGTTGGATTGCAGTATGGTTTCAAAATTGAGTGAGGTGGTCTCTGAAAGAAAGAACATAAGGCATAGGAATCCCTGGATCGCAGAAGGTGAGATTGCGGTAAATCCGTATTTTTTGTGCCTCGGTGGGCCTAGGAATCCTCGAAGATGAATGGCGGAATATACGGTAAATCCTAGAGGTGTGTGCCCTCAATCAGGCATAGGAATCCTTAATCGGTGAATGGAGGAATATACGGTAAACCCTTGAGGGTTGGGTCTTGATTAGGTCTAGGAATCCTCGACCATTGTATGGCGGGATATATGGTCAAGCCTAGAGACTAGGAGACGGGAAAATCTCTCACAATGTAGGTGGATAAATCTAGTGGCATCCATGCTCGTTTAGGGCCTAATGATTCGGTGGGGATAGTGGTAAAACCTAAGAAAACCTGGTTTGATTTTGCTTTGAGTCCCACATTCATGCTTGGAATATGGCATGGGGGTGATTGGATAAAAGAAAGCTTTGGTTCAGACAATATATGGTTGGGCGGTTCATGGAATTCCAAAACCTGGTTGGCTTTTGCATTAATTAATAAGAGCTCCTTCTCCCTAGTATTTCATGTGTAAATGTACTGGTTCACATGTGATTCTTATGGGTGTTATAGCCTTATTATTTATGTTGGTTATGAGTATGTTTTATGACAAACTTCATGTATGGTTGTCATCATGTTTTGATTTTCAACTATATGTACAATGAATATATGAATTAATAGATGATAATGAAGCTATTGTGATATGGAAACAATGCTTCTTTACGAATCTTAGATAAGTATCAGACCCCTATGCTCAGATATGTTGTTATGACCTGTAGATTGCATATTTGTGACATGTTTGACAAAATTCCTGTCATGTCTAGTAGGGGTTTGGTCAAGTCCTTACTGAAGTGTTTGCATTAGTATATTTGTTTCAATGTCATTTATCATTCCTGAAAGTTTCATGAAGTTTTGGGCAATGGCTTGGGTCTTGGCCCTAAAAAATTGGCACAGAATCTAGGGTCACTGGCTCAGAACTGTCTGGAAAAGTCCACAGTTATTGGCATGCCTTGTTGTGGGATCATCTGGAATGTTTTGGTCACATGCATGCCTTGTCATGGGAGCAACTGCGTCTCTAGGATAGTAAAAAGATAAGTTGTCTCTGGGGCTAAGCACCTAGAAGGGTTGGTTAGCTCTTGAAGGGTTTGTAGCTCCTAGGGAAGGTCAGTTTGGTTGTGTTTTGTCAGTTCCACTTCCTTAACTGTACTTGGGGATTTGAATCACATCATAGCATCCTCTTGTCACATGTTTACCCCAATCAACTGGTTACCTTGGGTAAATGTGGGAGGTGAGTGTTACAAAGTGGTATCGGAGCATGGTTCACCCCTTGGACTAGATGGGCAGTGTGTTGGTCATGCATTCATTTTGGCTCTATATGATTGTGGTCTATGTACTTGTTGTGTATGGATGGTGGTGGTCATGGTTGCAGTGATGTCACCATTTGAAAGTGGATGGTGTATTGTTGGATGTGGTCATCATTAGTGTATGTCAGTTATGTATTAGTTATGCATGTCAGTGCTTATATATTGTTATGCATACATTGATATGGTTGTAGTTATCATGCATGAGGTCATGGTATGTGGTTGGTATGATCAGGCATTGATAACTGGATAATGGTTAAACTAATGTTATATGATGATGTTATTATGATTATACATATATCGTGCTAATTTGGTTGATCTTGCAGATGAGATATCCTCCCCTGAACTATACTGAGGTATGTTGATTATGTTATGTTTTGGTTTTAGATGACATGGTATACTTGTAGGAAAGAGATCAAATATGACTAGCAAGATGGTAGGCTACAGTTCTTGAGACTCTCCCTATGGATCAGATGAGAATCATGGTGTTGGGAACTCTTCTGATATAGCATACACATTGAGAACCTTGAAGGCATAAATAAGGAGTTGCAATGAATATAATGACAAGATCATTCACACACAGGAGAAACAAGCAGAAGTCAATGAAGTAATCCTTCAAGGTTTGTCAGAATTGCAGAGATAGGGACCACTTCGAATCAGCCATGGGCAGGAGGACATGACAAATGGGGATATGGTAGTATATATTATGGTGGGCACAAATCATATAGAGATGACACAATCAGAGATGGCAAGCTCTTGGATACTCTAGATAGGATAGGTGATGGACACAAGTTCTATTATAGTTCTAGTTCTGATCGGCACTATGATCGTCATCGTTATCATCCTTACAGGAGAAGCGACAGGGGATGTTTTCCAGATGAGTTCAAGAATGCTATGAAACTAGCTCACAAAAAGATATAAAAGATAGATCAACGACTTAGAAACCAGCCTCTTCGAGGGGGCAACCTCCTTTACATTACACAAATGAACAATTCTTAGATGACACAAATAACAAAACATTCTTTTTATATATAGGAGTTTAAGGGGTCACAATATAACCAAAGCTGACCTAACAATAATAATATAAGGGCACAAAAATAACAATAGTGGGATTCTATGGGGTACAATAATAATAATATGGGGACAATAGGGGCACAACAATAACAATAAGGGATACAATGACAATAGTAATTGGGGAATCACTAGTATTATAGGGACCTAACATGACCCTCTCCTTCAAAAAAGTGTTGTCCTCAATGCTTGAGTAGTTTTGGATGATTCTATATAAAATTCTCACCCTCCCATGTGGAATCTTCAATAGGTAAGTTCTTCCACTTGATGAGATACTCTGAAATTAATCGATTTCGTAGTTGTTGAGTTCTTGTTTCTTTCAATGCTTTAGGTTCCAATATGATTTTTCCTTCTGCATCAACTTCTAGCAATATTGTTTGAACTAGGAGCTTGTCACCTATAACCTTCTTTAAGCATGACACATGAAAAACTGGGAGCACTCGGGAAGCTGCAGGAAGCTCCAATTTGTATTCCATAGTACCTATCTTTTGCAACACCTTGTACGAACCATAATACTTTGGTGATAATTTATTATCCTTCTTAGCTTACTTGAGGGACATTTGTTTATATGGTTGTAGCCGTAGGAATATCCAATCACCTACATCAAAACTTCTTTCACTGCGATGTTGATCTGCCTGTTGTTTCATTCTATTCTACACCAAGGTGAGGTTATCCTTTAAGAGTTGGAGAACTTGTTTTTGATTCTCGATGTGATCTTCCACTGCTTGAACCTTAGAATTTTCTCTTAAATATGATGTGATGGATGGTGGATGATATCCATAAAGTGCCATAAATGGGGTCATTTTTGTTGCAGTATGGAAGGAAGTGTTATACCACCATTTAGCCAAAGGCGACCATTTGACCCATTATGTCTGTTTATCAGATACAAAGCAACGAAGATATCATTCCAAACATTTGTATACTATCTCAGTTTTCCCATCAGATTGAGGATGATAAGATAAGCTATGAGCTAACTGAGTACCAACACAAGAAAATAATTTTGTCCAAAAAACTCCAGTGAAAATGGGATCTCTGTCGTTTACAATAATCTTTGGGTTCCCATGTAGCTTTTGAATTGTGTCTATAAATGCAGTAGAAACTGTACTCGCTTTAAATGGATGACATAATGCACAAAAGTGTGCATACTTGGTAAGTCTGTCAACTATCACTATGATAACACTCTTTCCGTCGGACTTGGGTAAACCTGTGATAAAATCCATTGAAACCTCCTCCCAACATTGGCTTGGAATGGATAAAGGTTGTAATAGACCTGGGGTCTTAATTGTTTCAACTTTATTTTGTTGGCAAACCAAACATTTCACCACAAAATTTTCAATATCTGATTTAAGGCCATCCCAAAAAAAATCCTTCTTAACCCTATGGTAAGTTTTTAGAAATCCAAAATGCCCTCCTAAAGGAGAGTTGTGCAATTCCCAAAGAATCCTTTGTTTGAGTTGGGAATTCTTACATAGGTATAACCGATCTTTGTACCATAACAAATCATTTTTCCAACTAAATGTATCATATGTATTGGGATCTTGTTGTAACTCTTGAATGAGTGCCCACACTTCTTCGTCATTCTTCCATTTGTCCCTTGCTTCGTTTATCCAATCTGGTTGGATAATAGAAACGGCGCAAATAAATGCTTCCACATCCTCATCCTTTCTTGAGAGTGTATCTGCCACAACATTTTGCTTCCCTTTTTTGTAAATGATTTCAAAATCATAACCCAACATCTTTGTGACCCATTTTTGCTGCTCTTCTAAAGATAATCTTTGTTCTAAAAAGTATTTAAGACTATCATGATTTGTTTTTACCTTGAAGTGTCTTCCCATTAGGTACGGTCGCCATTTCTTAAGTGCATGTAGTATTGCCAACATTTCCTTCTCATAAATAGCTTTGTGTAAATACTTTCCTTTGATTGGATGACTTTTGAAAGCAATGGGTCTTTCTTCTTGCATTAAAACAACACCAATTCCATTTCTTGAGGCATCACATTCTGTTATGAAACCAGCTCACAAAAAGATAGAAAAGATAGTTGAACGCCTTAGAATTCAGCCTCTTTGAGGGGGCAACCTCCTTTACATTACACAAATGAACAAATCTTCGATGATACAAATGACAAGACCTCCTTTCTATATATAGGAGTCTAAGGAGTCATAATATAATCATAGCCGACATAACAATAATAATGTAAGGGCACAATAATAACAATAGTGGGCTTCTATGGGGCACAATAGTAACAATATGGGGACTACATGGGTACAACAATATAATAAGGGGGCTGTATTAGTAACAATAAGGGGTTACACTAGTAGTATAGGGGTCTAACATGCCCCTCTCCTTCAAAAAGTGTTGTCCTCAACGCTTGAGTAGTTCTTGATGCTTCTATATAATATTCTTGTCCTCCCATGTGAAATCTTCAGCGGGTAGGTTCTTACACTTGATGAGATACTCTGAAATTGATCGATTTCGTAGCTGTCGAGTTCTTGTTTCTGTGACTTCTCGAGGTTCCAATATGATCTTTCCTTCCTCTTCAAGTTCTGGAAATATTGTTTGAATTGGGATCTTCTGCAACTTTTGAATGAGTGGCCACACTTCTTCGTCCTTCTTCCATTCATCCCTTGCTTCGTTTATCCATCTAGTTGGATAATAGAAATAGCACAAAACAATGCTTCCACATCCTCATCCTTTCTTGAGAGTGCATCTGCAACAAAAAATTTCTTCCCTTTTCTATAGATGATGTCAAACTCATAACCCAATATATTTGTGACCCATTTTTTATGTTCTTCTATAGATAATATTTGTTCTAAAAAGTATTTAAGACTATCATGATCCATTTTTACCTTGAAGTGTCTTCCCATTCGGTAAGGTCGTCATTTCTTAAGTGCATGTAGTATTTCCAACATTTCCTTCTCATAAATAGCTTGATTGATAAGTAGCAGTAAAAATACCCAATCACCTACATCAAAACATTTTTCACTACAATGTTGATCCACCTATTGTTTCATTCGATTTTGCACCAAAGTGGCGTTATCCTTTAAAAGTTGGAGAACTTGTTGTTGATGCTCGATGTGATCTTTCACTGCTTGAACCTTTTTCTTCTTGATATGTCCTTCTATCTTGAGAGTTTGAGGAGTGGTAATTTCTTCCAATGCTTTACAAGATATGGTCGGATTCATTTCTTGATGCTCGATGTGATCTTTCACTTCTTGAACATTTTTCTTCTTGATATGTCCTTCTATCTTGATAATTTGAGGAGTGATAATTCTAGGCAATTCATTACAAGATATGGTTGGATTCATTTCTTCTTTCTTGATGTGATCTTTCACTTCTTGAACCTTTTTCTTCTTGATATATCCTTCTATCTTAAGAGTTTGAGAAGTGGTAATTCTTGCCAATGCTTTACAAGATATGGTCAGATTCATTTCTTCTTTCTCTGGGGTTGGTTCCTGGTGTATATACTCTTCTTTTGATGTTTCTTGATCATTTTCTTCCTCCTCTTCATAATCTATGTAAAATAATTTCTTCTCATCACACTTATGACATTTAGTGCATTTGCTATCACAATTGTAACAAAGCCCTTTTTCTCTTTTCTCTTCCAATTGTTGTGGTGTAACCCTTGTAGGTTGTGGAAGGCTAGGATAAACAACACTTCCATTATTATAGTTGTGACAGGTAGACTTCCTTGTTGCCATAATTTTACTTTCCACTATGTAACAAAGCTCTTTTACTCTTTCCAATTGTTGTGGTGTTGCTCTAAAGAAGGTATTGCTCTTTGTATCCTCATAATGTGCTATCATTTCCTCCATGAAAATTGACCACGTAACATGTTGTTTACGAGAAAAAAGCCATTTATACCATAAAAATTGATCCGGTTCTAAATATGAAGATGCAATACATACCTTTTGTAATAGTGGTACACCATGTAGATCAAAATATTGCTCCATTTGAAGTATCCAATTTACCAGATCATTGCCATCAAACTTCTTCATAACGCCTTTTCTTGATTTTAGGAGCTTGATCTTGAAACGACTATAACTCTGTAATTTCGGTTCTTCCAATTCTAAAGTTGTGACCTGCAGTATCCTTTTGTGTACTCTTTCCAATGCCACCAGTCTGATCCAAATTGGATTCTCCAAGGAAGAGTTATGCTAAATATCCCACGGTGACTTGATTATAGACTAGTTCAGTAGAGCGAACTTGTGCGACGTGCCACGTGTCACTGTTTCGACCTTTGGATCTGAAAAATGTATAAAAGAAACTATAGTCTGTCCTCGTTCTGTAACTTCTTACGAAATTTCAATCTGATGCTCAAAACAAAAGTTATGACTATTTTCCCCAAGTCACCTGTTTGGAATGTAATTTGGGAGTCTGCAAAAAGGCCAACTTCCTCAGATCATATCTCCGCAAATATAGCACCAAAAGCTCTGAAATTCAGACCCAAGCTTCAGACCGATTTCAACCCAAATGGGTTTTTTTATTAGCATCTGAAATGTCACAGAAAAAAATTTATAGCGCAAATGCCATGATGACCTGTTTGGAGCAGCGAAACCCTAGAATCCAAAGCTCTTATACCAAATGTTATGAAACCAGCTCACAGAAAGATAGAAAAGATAGATCAACGCCTTAGAATTCAGCCTCTTCGAGGGGGCAACCTCCTTTACATTACATAAATGAACAATTATTCGATGACACAAATGACAAGACCTCCTTTCTATATATAGGAGTCTAAGGAGTCATAATATAATCATAGCCGACATAACAATAATAATGTAAGGGCACAATAATAACAATAGTGGGCTTCTATGGGGCACACTAGTAACAATATGGGGACTACATGGGTACAAAAATATAATAAGGGGGTTGTATTAATAACAATAAGGGGTTACACTAGTAGTATAGGGTCCTAACACATTCCACAATAAAGGTTTTTGTGAAGTCCGGTGTAGCTAAGACCGGTGCTTGGCACATTGCCTCTTTAAGATGTTCAAAGGCCTTTGTTGCTTCTGGAGTCTGTGAAAATGCATCTTTCTTCAATAATGTTGTTAGAGGTGCTGCTATTCTCCCATGATTCTTAACAAACTTGTGATAATACCCTATCAACCCGAGAAATCCTCATAGATGCTTTATGGATGTGGGGATTTTCCATTCCTTAATGGTTTTAATTTTGCTAGGGTCTACCTTAACACCTTCATTAGATACAATATGACCCAGATATTCCACCTCTTGTACTCCAAAGAAACATTTGGAGCTTTTTGCATATAATTGTTTCTCCTCCAATAGTTTGAGTGCCCTGTCAACATGTTAAACATGATCCTTCCAAGACTTGCTATAGACTAGTATATCATCAAAAAATACTAACACAAATTTTCTAAGGAATGGTTTGAAAATGGAATTCATCAAACCTTGAAATTTAGAAGGTGCATCGATAAGACCAAAAGGCATGACCAAAAATTCATAATGACCCTCATGAGTTCTAAATGTTGTTTTTAGAATGTCTTCAATCTTCATTCTGATTTAATGATATCCTGAACGAAGATCCAACTTGGTGAAGTAAATTGATCCATGCAATTCATCCAATAATTCATCAATGACAGGAATTGGAAATTTATCTTTAATAGTGAGCTTGTTGAGCTCCCTATAATCTGGACACATGTGCCATGATCCATCCTTCTTGTGAATCAATACTACTGGAGTAGAGAAAGAACTATGACTAAGTTGAATTATACCAACCTCTAGCATTTCTACAACCATATGTTCAATTTCACTCTTTTGGGCATAAGGATATCTTTAAGGCCTGAGGTTTGGAGGAACACTTCTTGGAATCAAATTAATAGCATAGTCATTATCATGAATAGGTGGGAGGCCTTTGGGAGTCTCAAATACCTTGGAATGATTGTCCAAGACTTTTTGGAGATGTGGAGAAATAGATGATTTCGATGTGGGAACCTCTGGTGAACATAATTGTGCAATTATGCCTCATTTTTATTTCTTTAGAAGCTTTGACATTCCGTTAGAGCTGATTATCCTTCCCGGTTTCCTTGTGATACCCCTTAATTCAACTTTATTTCCATCTGAAGAAAATTTCATGAAAAGTTCTTGAAAATTAAAAGTTGTTGTACCCAAGGATTGTAGTCATTGGACTCCTAGTACAACATCAGCACCACCCATTGAAATGGAAAGCATTGGGCTATTCAATACATATTCTCCCATGGATAGCTTGATATTATGGCACCTTCATGAGCAAGTTATGGTTCCTCCACTTGCAACCATCACTTGACACTTTGGTGTTGGATATAGAAAGCAATTCAATTCCTTGGCTATCTTACAATGAATAAAATTATGGGTACTTCCCAAATCAATCAACACTATTACATTTTTCCTCTTGATATGCCCTTCTATCCTGATAGTTTGAGGAGTGGTAATTCCATCCAATAAATTACAAGATATGGTTAGATTCATTTCTTCTTTCTCTAGGGTTTGTTCCTGGTGTATATCCTCTTCTTTTGATGTTTCTTGTTCTTTTTCTTCCTCCTCTTCACAATCTATGTAAAATAATTTCTTCTCAGCACACTTATGACCTTTAGTGTATTTTCTATCACAACTGTAACAAAGCCCTTTTGCTCTTTTTTCTTCCAATTGTTGTGGTGTCAACCTTATAGGTTGTGGATGGCTAGGGGCAACAACACTTCCATCTTTATGATTGTGATTGGTAGGCTTCCTTGTTGCCATAATTTTTCTTTCCATTTTTCTTGCCACCCTAAACACCTTCTCCAATGAATCAGGTTCCCAAAGGGGAACCTCATGTTGGATGTTATCCTTTAAATTCCCTATGAATGCATGAATCCTATGCTCCTTTGGAATATATTTTACCCTTATATTCAATTTTTGGAAGTCCTCAATGTGCTCCATCATTGAACCCTTTTGTTTGAGATTTATCAATTGGCTAAAAAAGGTGTTTCTTTTTGTATCCTCATAATGTGCTATAATTTCATCCATAAAAATAGCCCAAGTGACAATTTTTTTACGAGAGTAAAGCCATCAATACCATACAAACTGATTTGGTTCCAAATATAAAGTTGCAATGCATACCTTTTGTGTGTTTTGTACATTATGGATATCAAAAAATTGCTCCATCTGTAGTATCCATGTTGCGTGATCCTTGCCATCAAACTTCCTCATATCGATGCTTGGAACATGGTGGTTGTTTGATCCAACATTAGAGTCTATCAAATCATGATTAACATTTATTTTGTTCTGATCATGAGTTTCCTTTACTATTCTTTCACCATTAGTAAGCATTTCTTGTAGAATTTTTGTCAAATATTCCATCTTAGCTTCCACGCCTTTATTTAAATCATCCATCTTAGCTTCCACACCATCCATCTTAGCTTCCACGTCATTCATCTTAGCTTCTACGCCTTTCTTTAAACCATCCATATTAGCTTCTAAGCATTTCTTTAAACCATCCATCTTAGCTTATACACCATACATCTTAGCTTCTATGTCTTTCTATAAACCATCCATCTTAGCTTTTGTCACTTTTTGTGTGAGTGAAATTTGTTGCACTTGTTCTCGTAATTTTGATATATCATGTTGCATTTCTTCATCTTCTTCATGAGTCATGCTAGAGCTTTCAGGTTGCTTACTAGGTGTTTCCATTTTTTTTATTTGGGCCATCAATTACTGATAATAATGCTTCACTATACCCTTTGAATTCCTTCAAACTAATTTTTCAAACCAAACTTATGCAAAAATTTAAAAAAAAACTACTCACATTTTTTCACTTTGTAGGAGCTCGATATTGAACGACTGTAACTTTGTAATTTCGGATATCCAAGGTCTGAAATTGAGATCTGCAGTATCCTTCTATTCCCTCTTTCCAATGCCACCAGTCTGATCGAAATTGGATTCTCCAAGAAAGAGTTCTGCCCCACCTCCCAAGATGACCTTCTTATATACTTGTTCAGTAGAGCGAACTTGTACGAAGTTCCGAGTGTTACTGTTTCGACCTTCATAACTAAAAACAATATACAGAAAAGGAAATTATGTCCTCTTTCTGTAGCTTCTTACGAAATTTCAATCTGATGCTTAGAGAGAAAGTTATGACGATTTTCCCATGGTCATATGTTTAGAATGTAATTCGGGAGTCTTCAAAAACCCTAACTTCCTCAGATTATATCTCCGAAAATATATTGAGACAAGATCTGAAACTCGGACTCGAGCTTCATCAAGAGTTCATCTCAAATGGGTTTTAATTTCAAAGTCTAAACCTTCATATAAAAACAATTATAGCGAAATTTCACAATGACCTGTTTGAGATGAAATTCTGGAGCTTACAAAAACCCTAACTTCCTCAGATCATAGCTCCGAAAATATAACGAGAAAAGATTTGAAATTTGGACCCAAGGTTCAGACCAATTTCTTCTCAAATGGGTTTTTTTTAGCTTCTAAAACTTTGCAGCGAAAAATTTATAGCGCAAATGCCACGATAACTTTTTTGGAGAAGCGAAACCCTAGAATCCAAAGCTCTAATACCAAATGTTATAAAACCAGCTCACAAAAAGATAGAAAAGATAGATCAACGACTTAGAAACCAACCTCTTCAAGGGGGAAACCTCCTTTACAATACACAAATGAACGATTCTTGGATGATACAAATGACAAAACCTCTTTTCTATATATAGGAGTCTATGGGGTCACAATATAACCAAAGTCGACCTAACAATAATAATATAAGGGCACACAAATAACAATAGTGGGCTTCTATGGGGCACAATAATAAAAATATGAGGACAATAGGGGCACAACAATAACAACAAGGGATACAATGGCAATAGTAATGGGGGAATCACTAGTATTATAAGGACCTAACAAAGAAAGCAAAGCCACCTAACTTTGATGGAGATTTGAAGAAGTTGTAGGCTGCAGAGGCATGGTTACTTGGGATGAAGAAGTTTTTTGAGTTGCATGAATACACATAGAATATGAAGGAAAGAATAGTTATCTTCAACATCAAAGGTAAATCATACATATGGTGGGAAGATGTGAAGAGGGTTAGAGACATCATAACAAAAGACTTTAGTTGGCATGAATTCAAGAGACTTTTCATGAAGAAGTATTTGTCAGAGTCGTACTACGACAACAAAACCAAGGAATTCTATGAGCTAAAGATGGGATCGATGACATATGATGAGTACATGACCAAGTTCTTGGAGTCATTTAGGTATGTACCATATCTTAAGGATGAGAAGGCCAAAGTTCGACTATTTGTCAGTGGATTTCCAATAGAATTTAGATATCAGATTGAGTATGATGAGCCTTGGTCGCTTGAGGAAGTTATTGGGAAATTGAAGCATTGTTATGAGCATTCAAATCATAAGATAGAATCTCACCAAGGCTGGAAATGGAAAGAAAAAGATAAAGGTAAATGGCAGTCAAAAAGAACAATGCCTCAAGATGTAGGTGTGAAAGAAAATGTTGCACCTTGCAAGAAGTTTAATGGGTCACAATGTGGAGGGCAGTAGAATAAAGGTGATGGTACAGGATGGTTGTAGTGTTTGAAATGTGGTGAGGAGCATATTAAGAGGTATTTTCGGCAAAATCAGGGTGGCAGGCCTCATATTTAAAGTGCACAGGAAGCACGGATAGTTGGGGATGTTGGGCAGAGCATTCCACAGATTTATGCAATGCTGGATAACAAGAAGGCATATCACTATGCAATTCTTATCGAGATGGACAGTAAGATTTTTGATCAAGTTGTTTCTATTTTGATTGACCCTAGATCTAATTATAGTTATGTTAGTCCTGACCTAGTGGATAAGTGTGGTTTGAATAAAGAATTGCATGAAGAATCTTGGTTAGTGCAGTTGGCCACAGATAAAAAGAAGAGAGTGTATCGTTGGGTAATAGCTTGTGCCTACATGTTGAATGGTATGCTGATCAGGTGCTCAAAAATTATGCTAAAAAATCAAAGTGTTCGAATTTTTTTAAATGTATCTTAAATTGAAGAGCTCGTCATTCTAAATCCAACATGTGAACGACACTCAAATCCTAGCTCGTATGCAGAAGTTAGAGCAAGTCAAATTTAAAGTTTTCCCTGTCTACATGGCAAGATTGGATGAGATGGAAAAACCTTTCAGGGAATGAAGAGGATCCAAGTGGCAGTCCACCATTGGCCCCCCCAGATATCACAAATCATAAGTTGTAGGCGGGAAGTTGCTTAAAATCGGCCCCAGAATAGCCAGGGTTACCATGCGATAAGGCAATCGCATATCAGAATCGCAATCGGTGAAGGGAAGTCATTTCAACAATCGGCCCCTGGCTGGTTCAGGTTGCAATGTGATATCACAGATCACAATCACACACAAGTCCCACATATTTACGACTATCGACAAGACTCTGCTGATTGCGATGAGCGATGGGATCCTGGATGCGATAAGTTATGCATTTTGGTTAATAATCTAATCAATTCCACCAATATCACAATCACACAATTGCCACTTTGTTCACAAGACCATCCGTCGGGTTTTTACGCCGATTGTGATTTGTGATATGGCTGACAGGTTATGGCCCGCTGCGCGGCAAAATATTCACCCAGTTAGCATATTTTGGGGCTAATTTGTAGGATCATGCTGGTTTTGGAGCAATTTGTGGAACGAATAGTGGGAAAACTAGGAGAAGTCATAACTTCTTTAGTTTTTCACTAAATTGGTTAAAAAAAGAGGCTAGATAGCCATTTTTTAGTATTCTTGACTCATTGGAGCAGGTTTCAAAAGCATTTGAGCATTGTAAATACATATTTTTACACTTTTGAGCATAATAGAGAGGCCCAAGCCATTGGAAGATGGACCAAGGAGACATAGCCCAGGAGGGGTGAACTCCTTTATCATGTGCTTGTTGTAATGTGTTTTTGATGATGTTCTGTACATGTTTATAATGTTGTTCAATTTCAGTTTATGTTAAATTTCTCATAAAATTAACATAAAAACTCTCCATTTCACTTGCAAAAATTGATGAATCCTTAAGCATAATGAAAGCATTTTGTTTATATTCTGAGGAAGATCTTAGCACTGCAAACTAATATTCTGAATTAGATCAAGTTGGTATCAGAGCACTAGGTTTTGCTTTCTAAAAGAAGGATTTAATTGTTTGCAAGTTTATGTCATGCTTACAAGGTTAAAACTCAAAAGAGGTGAAGGAACGCTGGTTGGAAACCTTGAAGTTGGGTAAAGGGGAAGAAGAGTAAGGTTGCCACAATCTCCAACACCAGTTCAGCCTCAAGTTGCAGTTGAGTATTCAGAGACCATGTCTCATGAAGGAGAACCTAGCATAGACCTTTAGAAAATCTTTCTTTGATATGACAGAGATGGTGAAGGTCCTCTATGAAGACAGGAATAATAGATTGCAAGGAGAAAGTTCCAAACCTCCCAAAGGAGAAGGCTCTTCAAGAGGAGGTAATAGAAAAAGAGGTAATGGGAATGGAGAAAAACCTCCACCCTATCCACCATATTCTTCATCTTCTTCTTCACAAGCATCTTCACACTCTTCCATTAATACAACCCTTACTCATACTCATCATCATTCTTCAAAAGGAGCTGGTAAATCACCTCTACTAAAACTTGATGTTAAATTTGAGTTGTCAATGTACAATGGAGAAGTTAATGTAGAGAAGCTTGATAATTGGATTCGTCAGTTGGAGGTCTATTGTAGGATTCAAAACCTTCAAGAGGATGACATAAAGATTCAGTTAGCTTCCTTGAGAATGGAGGGTGCAACACTTGTATGGTGGGAATCAAAGACCCAAGAGGAGATTAAAAAACATGGTAAGATCTATATTACTTGGTATGATTTCGTTGATGCTATAAAAAGACAATTCTACCCTTTAGCTCATATGAAAAAAGCTATCATGAATTGGAAAAATTTCAGACAGTTAAAACGTCAAAATGTGCAAGAGTATACTCACGATTTTAGGAGAAGAGTTCTTATGCTAGGAGTAGACTTGCAATGACAAGATACTTTGTTGAAATACATAGGAGGTTTGCATAGCTATCTTCAACACACCATTCTTATGTTTAATCCCACGAATCTTGATAAGGTCTATGTTCAAGCTACACACCTCGAAGCAAAAGGGAAAAATGTACAAGAAGAAGGTAAGAAGAATCCATTCCAGAGTGGTGAAAAAGGAAAGAATTATAAAGGAAAGCCGAAGAAAAATGTTTCTGTTAAGAAATAAGGGAAGAAACCCGTGTGCAAGAATTGTTCCAAAGAGGGCCATGGTGAAGCTCATTGTTGGAAGCTTCATCCTGAATTAAGACCGAAGAAATTTAACAATAAAGGGAAACATAAGACAAACGTTGTTGTACAACAAGACTTGGGTTCCGACTCAGGTGATGAATCAAAAATTGTAGACACAGTCACTAAAGGAAAATATGTGGCAAAAACAAGCAAATAGGAATTCGTGGCAAGCAACAACGCAGCAAATAACTCGAACAACATTTTAAATGAAGAAAACAAAATTGAGTTGTTCCATATCAGATTTATTTCCAAACACACCAAGATTGATACATTGTTTGACAGTGGATCCTAGGAAAATTTAATTTCTACAGACTTGGTCATGAAGTTGAATCTAGAAACATGCCTCATCATAAACCATATCCTTTGGGTTGGATAACCAAGGATGCAAATCTTCAAGTCACGAGGAAATGTGTTTTCATGTTTGTTATTACTGCCAATTTTGTTGATGAAGTCGAATTAGATGTAGTATCACTGGATATTTCTAGAATTATGTTGGGAAACCCATATCTGTATGACCAGAAAGCCATTTTCCATAGATTTGAGAACAAATATCATTTGTTCAAAGATGGAGTGGAGTATATTGTGAGATCCTATCATAGAAATCTTAATCTGTCTTTCGCAAGTGCAGGGCAAATGAAGCGATTGGTCAATTCCAGCAAGAAACTCGTGCTCCTTATGATCAAGCAGAAGAATGACACAGAGCATGAATCCTTTACACGCTGTGACGTGAAGCTGAAAACTGAATTGGTTGATGTGGTCAATTAATATGGAGATATGTTTCAAGAACCAAAGGTATTTTCACCAAAAAGGGGAATTCAGCATGAAATTCGGCTACA